>NW_020769352.1:5549896-5581596 GCF_900518735.1 Pseudonaja textilis
ATAGAATAGAATAGAATAGAATTCAAAACTTCCAATAGAATAGAATAACAGAGTTGGAAAGGGACCTTGGAGGTCTTCTAGTCCAACCCCCTGCTTAGGCAGGAAACCCTACACCACTTCAGACAAATGATTATCCAACCTCTTCTTAAAAACCTCCAGTGTTGGAGCATTC
Source organism: Pseudonaja textilis (assembly GCF_900518735.1). The sequence goes on from NW_020769352.1 coordinate 5,550,069, forward strand.
ACAACTTCTGGAGGCAAGTTGTTCCACTGATTAATTGTTCTGTCAGGAAATTTCTACAGAATATATCCTTGAGGCTGGGGTTTAGCTTTGCAGCGTGTTAGCTTTGAGCTCATTTTAATTTAATCGAAGGATAGAAAGGAAGGAGAGAGAAAGAAAAGAGAAAGAAAGAAAAAGAAAAGAGAGAAAGAAAGAAAGGAAAAGAAAGAAAGCTTGGCACACAACAAGGAATCTCTTGTAAGGCCCCGTGTGAGGTCCAGGGTGCTTGACTCAGAACTCTCTCGCTCAGCAGGATCTCCTTTGGTCCTGTTTGCTGTGTGCATTACGCCGCTCTCCACAAAGCTTTGCGTTGTCAGGGGCTTAAGAGCACTGCTCACTTTCAGGCTAGGAGGTCAGCCAGATCCTGGTGTCCCTCCATGGATGCTGCTTCTCACCCTCTTCCTTGTCCACGCAGGGATGGGGAAAGGGCAGCACCGGATGCCCTCTAAGGATGAGCTGGTGCAGAGGTACAACCGAATGAACACGATTCCCCAGGTAACATGAGCGGGTTGTGCAGATCAGCGATGCGATTCAAAGAAGTGTTACTCCTGTGGGCGTGGCTTGGTGGGCGTGGCTTGGATTGGTGGGCGTGGCTTGGTGGGCATGGCAGGGGAAGGATCCTGCAAAATCCCCATTCCCTCCCCACCACCCCACTAGCCTGCTTTCCAGCTCCGTTCTCCTGTGCAGGGCAACGAAAGGACACCCAGCCAATCAGCTGTGGGCGTGGCTTTGTGCGCGTTGCGTGGCTTGGTGGGTGTGGCTTGGTGGGCATGGCTTGGTGGAAGGGGAAGGATACTGCAAAATCCTATTCCCTCCCCAGCCCACTAACCTGCTTTCCAGCTCCGTTCTCCTGTGCAGGGCAACCAAAGGAGACCCAGCCGATCAGCTGGGACTTGGGAGGCGGAGAATAGATGGGGGTGGGGCCAGTCAGAGGTGGCATTTGCCAGTTCTCTGAACTACTCAAAATTTCCTCTACCGGTTCTCCAGAACTGGTCAGAACCAGCTAAATACCACCTCTGATGCAGATCTTCGGATCTGCCATGGACCTGCCTCGTTGAGTGTCATAAGCAAATGTAGGAGAAAACCTGGCCGAGTCTGAAAGAGGGGTCAGCCGTGTCATCAGGCCCTTCAGGCCCACAAGAGATCGAAGTCCAGCCCACCTTGACTTCCATTGACCCTTATCTACCGCCAATTCGCTTTGACCGTTAGTAGTCCAGATTCTTGTAGAGAGCTGATGCTGGCTGTCAACCCATACGTTCATTCGAACTGCCTGGTTTCCCACGCTCTTCTTTGTCAACTCATCAAATATTTCTCTGGTCTTTTAGCGTTGCCAACAGAAAGGGAGCGGGGCAGCAGTATAGCTGCTGCAAAACAGAAACTGCATTCCGTGGATGTTTTCATAGATAAGTTTCCCGGCAACCACAGTTTCTGCCCCGCAAAATGCTAACTGGAGCCTACGATGGATGACTCTGGGCTATGGAGGTGTCCCATTGGAGAATATGAATTATGATACACCCAGAGGGATGGGGGGAAAACCAGCATCAAGGGTGACAATGAATGATGTGTCTCAGAGTCGGCTGCACCCAGGCAGCGCCATCATGTCTTCTAATAAATCTTTGAGCTTTGAAAATCAGGCTAGAGACTCATGATTTAAGTGGGGGTTACTACCGGAGCCCCTGACACTCTTCATTGCACCTTTGTTATGGTGCAGGGGGGGATGCCCATATTTTTAGGGAGATCACCTGTGGGGGTGAGGCTTAGGAACAGAAGCCAAGGAGGGCAGGATGGGGAAATTGGTGACAAGTGCCAAGCACGAATCGGTGGGGGCTGATTCTGGGTCTCTGCTTTCCTCTCCAGACGCGATCCATCCAGTCCAGATTCCTGCAGAGTCGCAATCTGAACTGCATCGCGCTTTGTGAAGGTGAGTTTGAAAAGGGAGCGTTCGGTTGACCTGTCCGGTTCACCCCTGTGAGACTTTACCCCTCGTGGTTCGTCTGCTTCCTTTATTGTGTGTGTGTGTGCGTGTGTGCAAATGCTAATGGGTAGATCATTCACAGAAAGAAAGAGGTTGGAAACACCTTAAAGTCTGCGGAGGTTCTCAGTCATCCAGGCCATGGGTTGTCCCAAAGGTGCTTTTTTTGTTTCAGAAGGCAACTGGACTTTCGTTGAAGATGTTTGGCTTCTCATCCAAGAAGCTTCTTCAGTTCTTTTCAAGAGGTGGGGTGGAAACCAAGTAAGGTCCAGTTACCCTTGGAAAAAGCACCTTTGGGACATGGTGCAGGTGTCAACTAAAAAAAAAAGACTCCTTTGGTCTTTTTAGCTGCCTTCAGGAAGGGAGTGGGGAAAAGCCATGCATTCCTCAAACGCCTTAGATAATCGCCAAAACTGTCGGCGCGCGAGAAATTTCCCAGAGAGCGTGATTGATGACTCTTGGCTATGGATGTGTCCCATTGGAGAATATACATCCAGGGGGATGCGGGGAAGACCAGGGGTCAAGGGGGGAAATGAATGATGTATTTTAGTGTCGGCTGCACCCAGGTAACGCCGACATGGCCGCTCCTAATAAATGATTTATTTATTTTAACTCTGAGAGATGCGGCTAAAGACTTCTGATTTGAATTGGGGTGTGTGTGTGGATTTGTCGGAGCCCTGACAGCAGGCTTTGCTGAGTCAATCTGAATGTCCGGTTACTCCTGTAGTCCATTTCAACAGTGGGCAGGCTGGTACCCTGGAAAATCCTCCTGCCCCCGCAATTCGGCTGTCTAGCATAATGGGGCAGACCGGTGCAGGCCGCGTCCATTTCTCCCCGCTCTTGTCATTGACCCCCCGCTTCTCCTTCCCTTGCAGTGATCACATCCAAGGATCTCCAGAAACATGGCAACATCTGGGTTTGTCCCGTGTCGGACCACGTCTGCACCCGCTTTTTCTTTGTGTGAGTAAGCTCGGCCCTCTCAGCCGCGTGGGAGGAGGGGCTGCGCTCTCTTTCTGTGGGATAGCTCAGGAGCCAGATGGGAAGGAGCCCCCCCCCCCCCCCCAAAAAAAGAGACCATTTCACAGTTCTTCTCCCCCTTCCCTGGTCCTCACAGGTATGAAGACGGCCAAGTCGGAGACGCCAACATCAATACTCAGGACCCTAAAATCCAGAAGGAGATCATGCGTGTAATTGGCACTCAGGTCTATACAAACTGAAGGGGTGGAGGAGCCCCTCCCTTCAGACTGTGCTGGCGCTGTCCCCGAGGGGGACAGGAAAAGGGACCGATGTTGTGGACCATACACAGGACTCTGCCTGGCCGAAGACTGAGACACACATACACACACCCCCCACCGGAGGGAGCAACCACTGTCAAAACCTCTGGACCGCGGACGCCGGGGCTGGGGGGGTGAAGGGGGAACAGCCCTGGAGGGGGGGGGGGGGGGGCGGCGCCCCCACCCCCCCCCCCCCCCCCACATCCGTAGAGTTGAGTGGGCGGAGTTGGACCCAATTCCCGTGAGCGCTTGGAAGGGTTTAAAGAGTTTTTGCTGCATGCCCACGTTTTCGGCGACGGCGTTCGGAACCGTGAAAACGAGCAAAAAAGAAAAGAAAAAGAAACACAAAACAAACACACACACACACACACACACCCCACAAGGACACAAGAGAGCCCCCAGAGAGAGAATGTGCGCGTGCAAGCAAGCGGTTTTAGCTTATTAAAATTCTCTTTGAAAAAAAAAAAAAAAAGCTGCGCTCGGTGGCCCCGTGTGCGATCCTTTTTCCAAAACCCGCCAGCAGATGTTGCGGTTTTTTTCCTCTTGGATATGCAGGACAGCGGCGCGCTTCCTTTTGCACACACTTTCTCCATTGGTGCGTGTGTGTATGAGATTAGTTTTTTCTTTTGTTGTTGTTGTTGCAATTATACTTTCAGACCTTCAGGTCCTTTATGGAACAATCCGGCTTTTGTTCAGATTAGGATTTAGGATGTGCCAATCTTTGGATTCCTGTTGTTCTCCTCCTGTCCCTGAGTAAGAAAGGAGTCAGGGAATGTATATATGTGAATATAGGTATTCACCTATATTCCCCCTATGGAAATATACCCCTCTCTCTACCCAGGTGGTCTGGGGAAGCCCCCATTGTGGTACCCAAGGCCACATTTAACCATTCTTGTCACAGAGAGGAGGGAGGGAATGGCTGCATCACATAGATCGATGGACGTATCGGTATAGGAAGCGGGAATCTGTTGCGGCTCTTTCTGTTTGGCTTCTGAACGGTGACAGCCTACATTGATTCCTAGCTGCAAATGGCAGAAAAACACAATTGGTTTTTAGCCAACATGATTAGCCAAGTCCTTTGTGGCTGCAGGTTGTCCGGTTCAGAATCAGAACAGAGCTGGAAGGGACCTTGGAGGTCTTCTAGTCCAGCCCCCTGATCAAGCGGGAGACCCTAGACCACCTCAGACAAGGGACTGTCCAGTCTCTTCTTAAAAACCTCCAGCGAGGAAGCAGCCACAACTTCTGGTGGCAAGCTGTACCCCTGGTTAATTGTCCTCCCTGTCGGAAAGTTTCTCCTTAATTCCGGGTTGCTTCTCTCCTTGACTAGTTTCCATCCATGGTTTCTTGTCCTGCCCCTTTTTGGAAAATAAGTTGGCCCCTTCCTCTTTGTGGCAGCCCTTCAAATACTGGAAGACTGTTATTGTGTCCCCTCTAGTCCTTCTTTTCTTTAGCCAAACCCAAACCCTGCAACCGTCCTTCGTATGTTTTGGATTTCTGGAGAACATGCCGTTTAAGGTCCCTGCCTCCTGGATCTTCCCTCTCCCACTTTCTGTGGTCTGTTGTGTAGGAAAGAAGACCAAGGATGAAGAGGAGATCAGATAGGACCAGATTTTCTTGGAAAAAATAGTAATGAGGGTAGGAATTTGGGGGTAGGAACCTGGAATCCAGTCCTCATGCTCTTGACAGACCGTGGAGCAAAATATATATATATATATATATATAAGAGACAAAGTTGACAAAGAGGTTCTAGATCAACGTTCCTCCAACCTTGGCCACTTTAAGACGAGTGGACTTCCAACTCCCAAGAAGGCTGGCTGGAGAATCCTAGGAGTGGAAGTCCACCTGTCTTAAAAGTGGTCAAGATTTGAGGGACGTTGGTTTCAACCACCTGTCCTCTGGGAGGCCTCCCAGTGTTCTAAACTTTGGTCCAGTATACCGATCAGATAGCAATATCTACGAATGGCTCCCTCTTCTTTCCGGCGTTCTGAGTAAGCTGCTACTTACGAGGAAGCGCATTTTGGATTCTTTTTAACACCCGGTCAGATGGAGGCCTCAACTGCTTCCTTCCTTTGAGGTTAGGGATGTTTCTGTCTTGGGCTCAAAAGCAAGCAATCGCTTGACAGGCAAGTGATCTGCCCTGCCTTATGATCTTCTGAAGATTTAGAACCCAAAAGCCTATTTATGGTTCTGTGGAGCCAGGAAATTCCCGTGTCTCAAGATGTCAAGCTTGAGCTTTGCTGGGGCATTTCCCAGGGAACGGACGTGAAGCATCCACACGAGCCAATGGGCATTTCTGGTGCTGTTTTGCCCAGCAAGAATACAAGGATCCGGTGAGGTTTAAAGTAAGTTAGTTAAATAAAGTGGTAGGCAGCTCCCCAGGAGAGCAGAACTTTTCTGAGAAGAGACTCACGCAAACAATCCGGTCAAATTCCCACTGGACTGTGCTTTATTTCAGTCTTAAGCAGAATATCATTTGAACTACAGAGCTACAGAGATCACAATGCCCATTTGTCTGTCTTTATTATTATACTACAAGGAAATCATAAGAAAGACCAATCAAAAGAATCGTATAATCCACTGGAATGCCACCCCCCCCCCCCAAAATGCTCCCCACCGTTGGGAGGCGGTGTTCCTTTGGAGGATGGAAACCGAAAGCCCGTGAGTGTGCGTGTGTGTTTTTTGTGTGTGTGGGAATGGAAATGGGGGAGATGGCCTAAAGAAAGTTCCTCTTCCCAAATTCAGGGCGGAAAAAGAGACCATGATGGGGAGCATTGCCATTCAGAACAGCCAAACTAGGCACAAACTATCATTGCATGTGGACCTTCAATCTGGCTATCCAGGATGAGAACTGTGTAGCCAAAGATCTGACTTAAGTGAACAACCAACTATGGGGGTGAGGGGGAGAATCTCATCAGTTGATCCAAACTCTAGACTTTTGGATGATGAGGACCTTAACTTGACTGTTTCATCAACTCTCAATTAATTCAGATTTCCCCCATCATGGAAATACTTTTGAATTTCTATCCTCCCCGAAGCAGGTACTACATTGGAGAAGGATAACTGGATTTTTTTTTCCCCGTTTACCTTAGATTTAGTCGTACCTTCCCCAAACCTTCTCACTTCCTGCATAATTCCTGCACATCTCACATTTTAGGAAGTGTGGAGGAGTTGTTGACGTCCGCCTGCTGCTGCCATTTTTAAATCTTAGTGGGGCCGAAAGGAAATTTAAGATTATGCAGAAGGGGGTAGGGTGGTGCAGAGGAGCATGAAATGAAATGAGTGAGTGGAGGGGAGGAAGTTATTTTTATTGAAACGCCGTGTGCCCACTTGAGTCGGCAGCTTTCAAATGACCCTCATGGGGGAAAAAATATGCAGGAGGTCCAGATTTTTCTTAAAAGGTTTTGATTCAGTAATAAACCCGCATTTACAACCAAATGTTTCCACTTTTCCCTGTGCTTGTGATCTGGATGGGACACCGATGGTTATCCAAGGACTTGGAGGAAAGAACAGAAATACCTTGCATACAGAAAGCCAAATCTACAATTCAGACCATGATTTTTCTAAAGGAACAACAATGGCGGAAAGTTGGCTTGAAATGGGTCATTTTTCCCCAAACACAGTCCTTTACATACACTGGCCACTTCGATGATGGTGGCCACCTTCAAAAATTATTGAAAACATTGACTTCTTTTCCACCACTTCTGTTGGTGGGCTAAAATCTAGACCCATCTGTTTGTCATGCTATGAATGAAAACAAGCACTCTTCCCTCTTCAGAGGGGCCTAAGACACATGGGAGAGCAGGCCATCACTACATCCACCATCAATTTGGTTGTCAAGAAAGGTTACGGTTATACTTGGCGTACACTTCATCCCTGGGTCCTCATGACTTCCAAGTTGTGGCCAAGAGCAGGGGTCTCCAACCTTGGCAACTCTTAAGACTTGTGGACTTCCAACTCCCAGAATTCTGGAAGTTGAAGTCCACAAGTCTTAAGAGTTGCCAAGGTTGGAGACCCCCGGCCAAGAAGATTGCAAACCAAGGATGATGTTTCAAGGGCCCCCGTAGGCCTTGACCCATTGTCTAAGCAGAAGCTGGAGGAAAGGAAGAAAGTTGGAATGTCAGATGGAATGCCAACCCGCTGGGGTCCAAGTAGAAACCCCTTCTACTTGTTTTCTGAGACTAGGGTAGAGAAGCCATTGACAACTGCAAAATCTCATGCCAGGTGGCCTCTCTGACTTAGGGGTTTCTACATATTCCAACAGCTGTAAAAGAAACCCAGGGTGGTCAACTCCCATTCATCAGGTTAGACACGTTAACAGTAGAATTATTTGTGTCTGCTCCCCTAGAATGATTTAACCAACACGTGAATTCCAGATCTGGTTTAATACCCAATGTAGGAGAAATGGCTCCCTTGGAGAGCTTTCATCTTTGATCCAAAAGATCTTGTTAATTCCAGCTATATGGGGGTGGTGGTCTGTACTGAAGAAACCAGAAAGGAAGATTTAATTTTATGGCACGATTTCTGATGACGGATATTGAGCAAAGTACGTTTTAACAGACCTACGATTTAAGGCGCTAGAATTTACAGGGACCCATACAAGGAAGTCCTCTTGATCCCATCTGAATTGATGGCGTAACCTGAAACCCCTCAAGTCCCAAAACGTCTGTTTTCATGGATAGTCCTTTACAGTATCCCTTATAATTTAAAAAAATAATAATAATTGTAAAGTCACCTTCTTTCAAAAGCTTCAGGCTTTCTATGAAAGGATGAGTAGCGAAATCTTCCGCAAGGACTTGGCTATACACACAAAAAGAAGGATGGTTCTGTATCGGAGGTAGCTTTGCAGTAAGACCCCACTGCCCCAGTCTGCGTCCCATCTAACATCTGGAGACCATAATAGCAAAAACATAGCCCTTAAAAGATGTAAGCGGTTTGTGCTTTATGGCAGTAGCGGGCAACCAGTTTTAGTGGGATGCGTCTGTGCCTGGAGTTCTCGCTTCCAGTTAGGTTTGGCTAACCACCCAAACAACATCCAGTCAGCTGTTAGTCTGGGCAAGGAGAAGAGAACCCCACATATATTGTTTGCAGGAAGAGGCGAACCCCCATATCTTGAGGCCACCGGATGGGCCTGACTTTCAGCGGCTGGAAAAATGGCAGGCCAAGCTCTTTCCTTTTTAAAAAAAAAAAAAGTCTTTGAAACGAAGCTTAGAAATGGATACTTACAACAGGATCAATGCCAATGTTTCCTTTCACCCCTTCATCGAGATGGTTGTGGGATGATGAGAAGTAAAACCCGAGAGACAGAGTCCATAGAGAAGCCTAACCCTGACTCTTTTGGAGGAGGGCTCCTCTATGAGTTCGCCTCCTTCCAGAGAGAGTTAAACCCCTCCATGAACCCTTTCTCCGTTTTCCCAGGGCACAGCTAACCCCACCTCCCTGTGTCCACTGGCACTACATTTGATCAGGTTGTGGTGGCGTGCGCAGAATTAGGCCATCAGCCCGGTTCTCCGGTTGTGTGCTTTGCAATGCTTTAGAAGGCGTCAAGCCGAAATGAAGCGTTGTATCGTAATTTTATGGTTTAGGCATTAAAAATAAAAAATAAAAAGGGGGTTGAGCCCACCTCTGACCCACACACCATCGCTCACTCAGCAGTTATGGACACTGGAGGGGGGAGTGGTTAGCTTATGAAACGGTAGCCAACAGAACAGACAGTATTCTTTTACACACTTCCGATGTGTAGACTTCATTTCCAGAATGCTCAGAGTGGCATAACCATGGCTGAAAGCTCTTGAAGTCAACCTATCTAGATCGGGGGGTCTCCAACGTTGGCAATTTTGAGACTTGTGGACTTCAACTCTCAGACTTTCTGGCTGAGGAATTCCAGGAATTGGAGTCCACAAGTCTTAAAAGTTTGCCGAAGTTGAAGGCCCCTGATCTAGCTATTGTTTGAGAAGGTCTTCAAATTAGAAATAACAAGGAGATACCACAATATGTTATCTTTCTTCCATTTTATATACAGAACTGGACACATTCAGGCTTTGGCACCTTAAATTGTCTGCCTTCACCTCATACCCTGCAAGGATGTTTTGTTTCCACCATCCCTGGACTTCTTTTTTCTAAAACTAAAAGGAATGTTATTTACATTAAAAAAAACGCTTTGCTGTAAGGCAAAACTCGGATCCCTTCATTCTGACAAGCCTAGAGAGTTGACATAATCAGAGGTATCAATCCTTCTTTGTCCTTGGTCATCATTGTTAAAGGTATTCAAACAGTTGTAGAGAATGGATACATAAAAAAGCAACCCGCAACATTCACAATGGCACAATATGTGCATCCAGCATATTCCACCAATTAGTGTTCATATTTTCCTGATCAAATATCTGGGAAGAAAAAGAAATGGTTGGCAAAGAAGGGATATTACTGAAAGGGCATGCATCTTTCTGTGCTTTTAATATAATGAAAAAAAAATGACACATTTCCTTGACAGGTTTTTTTTTTTAAAAAAGAGCCCTTCAACATTGGTCCCTCCCAACCCTCCTTAACCTTGGCCCCAAAATCAAGTGTGACAAAGGACAGATTTTCTTGTATACACACCAGTTACCCTTTACAGAGGCCTATCCAGGAAGAGTAACCAGGGGTGGCCATAAATCTAATTTATAGATCTGTCTTTATAGATATAACATTGTCTTCTTTTTATGAATGTATGTGGAAAACTGTAGAGTGGAACCTTGATGGGTTTTGACAGCTGGCCTTGAAAGAAGCCTCTCTAGCCTCCCTTGTCTATGTTTAGCATTCCTTACCAGCATTCTTTACCAACGTCACAATAGGCTGAGTTGCTATTTAGGTGGTGGATGGCAAGAGAGCTGATGATATGGACAAGACTGAAATGCTAAGGAGTTCCGCTTCCTCGTTCTCTCTTGACTTTCTCTAAAGTTGAGGAAAGCATCAGCAGCGCCTTCTGAGCCTCACAACCACACATGGAATACTGCATCCAATTCTAGTCTGCATGATACAAAAAAAGAAGTGGACCCCGACCCAGAAAGAGTGCATAGAAACGCAACAAAGATGTCCAGGGGGTCTGGAGGTTAAGCCATATGTTGAACAATTGAGGGGTGATATGATAGCAGTCTCATGGGGTTGTCACAGAGACGTGATCAATCTATCGTCCAAAACACCAGCGGGCAGGACAGAAGAAGGAATGGGTGGAGAGATCTAACCTAGATCTAAGGAGAGAAAAAATTAATCAATGGAACCGCTTATCTCCGGAAGTTGTGGATGCTTTATTGTTGGAGGTTTTCAAAAAAAAAAAAAAGAGTCTGGACAGCCATTTGTCTAAAATGATGTAAGGTCTCTTGCTTGAGGACCTCCAAAGCTCATCCAACCCTAAGATTCTATGCTCTGTACCTCTGTAGAAAATAATTATGAAGAGAAAACAATGAAAAAAAAAGCATTCTCTGAAGCCATGAACATGAGCTTGGCAGGGTCTATCACCCTTAGATGAACAGGGTTACAGAAGAAGGAGCAAGAACGTGTCCTTCAAAAGGCCAGATGGTTGATTCAGAAGAAGGCTGAGAAACACTGGCCTAGACACTGAGGAAAGCGTGAAAGGCCCCACAGCACTTAAGAACCTCCATGAGTGTCCTGGAATTAATAAAATCTCAGATCTTTGGCCTGAGCCACAAGTTAATTTCCATCCAACATTCCCTCCGGGGAAAAATCAATTCCATTTTTCCCCTTACAGAAGAGCTTGGAGAAAAAAGAACTCTCTGAACAAAATATCTTCTCCCAAGTCCTGACCTTGTGATGAAGATAGGCAACCAACTTTCTCCTGAGTGGGTCGTCCGTTGCCTTTTCCAGACTGCCTAGTCTATGTGAATGAAAGATTTTTTGATGATGGCTGAATGAATGAGAAAGAAACCTTCAGAACCAGATGATGGCTTCTTTGCTTGTGAACAATGACCTACTGTTTGGCCAAAGAATGCTTTGGAAATGAAACATGGGGTCCTGTCGAAAGTTGAAGGAATTAGCGGAGAGATGTATTCAGACAATGTGTCCATTCTTTTCTTACAGAAGCATCCCCTACCATGTGGAGTTCTTGGTGTTCTCTTGAACTTTGCTTGCAGATGTTTCATTTTCCAACTATTTCTACCCTTCAGAAGTGAGGAATAGTTTAAAACTGCTAAGAAAAGACCAAAATGAACAGACCAAGGTCCTCCATCTACTGCCAGCTACCTATTCTAAGCTTCTGTTGTTACTCCAAGCATCCTTTCTCAAGTTATGAATCCAGGGCTGACCAACAAAAACAGCAAGGTAAATTTCATCAGTTGAAAGCACCTCGCCGCTTGCTCCTCACAGATCTTCAAAAACCCCAACTTAGCTTTCTTCAGCCTGATGGTTGGCTATGGATTCTGACAACCGTTACCCAGCTTTGGGGAAGCTATCTCAAGAACCGACGAAGAGAAAGACCAGAAGATGGAAGGAAATATGGACAAGATAAACCACCAAGTTGGCTTTCTTCTCGGTCCAAAGTCGAGCCAGCTGTTAAGTTCCAGGCAACTGTGCCAGTCAAGCAATTCTCCAAAGGGGAGTTTCTCAGGTTGGTTGTACACCTTTCGGTGACTTAACCTGGCATCCAGTCCCATCCACCTTTTTTTTAACCTACACATTTCCCACGAACCTTAGCAAATCCCCTCCCCAAAATCCTACCTCTCCCTCCACCAATATGAGACAACTCCACCCAATTTTCTTCCGTTATCTCTGAAGGAAGGCTACCTGTAGATATCCTGGCCCTTCCAAACGTTGCCCTGTCCTGGCAGAGAGGACCCCAAGAAGTGAGCCGATATGGAGAGCCCGTTGCAAGCAGATCCCCACTTCTTATATATGCATGGTCACATGGGCTGCTTTGCAAACCAGACTTGAGAAAAAAACTGCTCCTCTCATACATGGGGTTTCAGATTATGTCTGACCTCTTGTTCTTTGTTGCCGGTGAGGGGGAAAGCCTGCATTTTCAACCGTCTAACTATGAATAAATAGAGCATCAACGCCACCACCCTCCTCAGTGGCTGTTTATGTGGATTTTTGTGAGTGCACATATGGGGTGCATGGTGGAGCGTGTGCATGTGTGTTACGTGTGTATGTGTGTGCCATTTCTTTTTCTTTGACTCTTAGAAAAAACTCCTCTTTCCCCAGGTCACTAAAATCGATTGTCTCTTTTTTTTTTTTTCCATTTTGATTCCCTTTTTTTTTTTTTTTTGCTTTGTTTTCATTTTGTTTCGAATGGGTGGGGTGGGGTCTCTTCTATGTTCAATGCTAAATCACACTACAAAAAAGCATTCTGTTCTAAACCACTAGGAAATGTTAACAGTGAAGCACGAAAAGGTTTGTTTTGTTTTTTTAAAGCAGAAAAGGAAAAGAGAGGGGAAAAAAAAATATGCGAGAGAAGAATCCGAAGAAATCCAGTGGCCGAGTGACCGCATTGGGGGAATGTGACTCATGAAAGACAGATAACCTCCAGATCCTTCACGACTCTCCATCTGTCCTTCATTCTTATTTGGCACTTCCTTAATTGAATTCCCTTCCCCTCCCTCCTTCCATCCCTTCCCCTGACCTCATCTTCTGCAGAAGATTCTGGAAAGCAATATTAAATTTGGCTGCGATCACACCAGTGCAACAAGAGACACAGAGATAAGGCCTTAGTAAGACCACACCTAGAGTACTGCTCCCAGTTTTGGTCACCACATTATAAAAAAAGATATTGAGACTCTAGAAAACGTGCAGAGAAGAGCAAGCAGGATGATGAGGGGACTGGAGATTAAAACATACAATGAACAGTTGCAGGAACTGGGCCTGGCTAGTCTAGGGAAGAGAAGGACCAGGGGAGACAGGATAACAGTCGTCCAATATTTGAGGGGCTGCCACAAAGAGGAAGGGGTCAAACTATTTTCCAAGACACCTGACAAGGAATAATGGATGGAAACTGATCAAGTAGAGATTCAACCTAGAAATAAGGAGAAATTTTCTGGCAGAACAATCAACCAATGGAACAGAAGTTGCCCTCGGAAGTTGTGGGAGCGCCATCAGTTGAGACTTTCTTGAAGAGACTGGACTGCCATTTGTCAGAAATGGTGTAGGGTCTCCTGCTTGGGCGGGGGGTTGGACTAGACGACCTACAAGGTCCCTTCCAACTCTGATTATCTGTCATCTACAAATGCAAAATGATCTGCCTGACCCCCCCCCCCCCCCCACCTGTCTACAATCAACCTATACCGAGAGATGTATCAAATACATTGGGAACAAGGCTTGTGTCTTTTCCGTATGTCTGTTGAAGAATTTCCAGGAATGCAAGCCCAGAACGCCTGTCACGAAGGCCCGATGGGAAGCGCTTTTCTAAAAGACTCCCTGAAAGCTTCTCTTGGGGCAAAATTCAGCATGGTAGAATGATACGTTCTTCTCCATTGCTCATCAGAAATTTAGGAGCTATCGTCTCGGGGTGAGAGGGGATAAGTATGGATGAAACCCTGACTCCATTGAAAGGTGCTTATTCAAGGGATTAAAGAGGTTGCATTCTTACATCCAGGTTTCTCTTTCTGGATGATCTGAGCCTGCCCAGGTGGAGATGTTCAATGGTCCAAGAGAGGTGGTGGCAGTGGAAACTGACAAGAGTTCATTGTCACCCTGGGTGTTGTGTTTCATGGAAGCCTCTACTGGATTGACCCTTAGAAGCTGCTGCTTAGCTGCAGGGGTCAGAGCAGCTTTCCAGGTGTTTAGAATTGTCCTTCATGTGTAGGATAAAAAGGAACTGTATGCATGCATGCGTGCATGTGTATGTATGCATGTGTTTACCCACGTTTATACAACATACATACACATCGTGAAGGTATTATTTTAATATAGTTCTCGATTTTGCTTTGTAATGGATGAACACAGCTTCCCTTTCTCTTTTAGACATTTTAAATGTTTAAGACCAAGTATAGCTCCTTGAGATAGGTCTGGAAAAGCTTCTTCCATACCTTTGGTGGCTCTAGAAAACTCAAAAGCTTGTTCTATGGTTTTTTTGTGGGGGGAGGGTGGGCTCAGCGATGATTATGATTACTAAGGATGCACCCTCAATCTGTCCCATCAGTCAAAAAAGACTGAAAAGTTACTCAAAAATTGGCTTGGGCTCAAAGACAGATATGAAGTATAACCTCCATCCTTTTGACTTCAGCTGATTGGGAAAGAGTTGGCTGCTACAGTACGCTTTTCCATTTATTTTTTTTATTTTTCTGGCAAATCATGCAATGAATGTGTAAAGTTTACTAAGAGTACACTAGTCAAAGTGGGAATGTTCTATGTTGGCTAACGACCACTCAAAACTAGTAAAATGTTATGCAGTTGTGGGCTTTAATTGATTCATTTAATTGAACCTGGGTTTGGGTTTTTTTTTCTTTTACATGGATAATAGATAATTTCCAGAGGGATTGGGGTATTAATACATGAAGGCAGTTTCTGCAGCCTAAACCCTTTTTAATTTTTGAGGGGATGCAAAAGTGAATTGAAAAGCAAGATACGTTATACATTGAAAATAGGCTACTCTTGAGGATTGATGATCAATCTTTACCCCTGGTTTTTCCTCTTGGAATATTGTGCAGCCAAAAGACCTCAAACAGAGAGGATGGATGCAATTTTGCACACACTTACTTGAGAGTAAGCTGCATTAATCTGGAGAGGCAGGCATTCTGAATAAAAGAAGTTGGAGTTCTTTTCCAACGAGAAGCACAAAGAACATCCCAGGGTTAATTCTAAGCAACTTTTTAATATGGAGAGGATAAACCTGTCTCTAAATCAGTGGATGTTAAATGCTTGTGTGATCCAATAATTCCTTTTTCTAGTCTTGAATAATGTAGTTATCTACACACCCAGACTGTCTCGTTTTACACAAGTGTCTTGAGAATAGCCATTCTAAAATGCCACTCAACTCAACAAAGAAGCGATTACAAATTGCTCCATTAACCCCTTGGGGGTTAATACCCTCAGTTTAAGAACAACTGTTCTAACTCCTAGACAGCTATTCCTGGTCCATGGGCATTGGGGTACAGAGTCCCCAGGATCTTCTGCCACCCCTTAAAGCCTTGGGATCATCTTCCAAAGATCTCCAGAAGTTGTCATCCACATGGTCACATTTAACAGCCGAACAACGCGCTTAGGTACATGGAAAACAAACTTTGTCTGAATGTAACTTAAATCAAATTTAGTTTTGCTCTGGATAAACTCTGCCTAGTTTGGGAGCAGAATCTCTCCTGGGCCACTACAAGGCCCAAGGTGGCCTTCTCGGTCTCAACTAGAGCAGTCTCAGCGTAGAAACGTTGAGCCACAAGGTCTTAACGGTCTTCAGAAGACCACTACGGATGTTCACGTTAGTTCTGTGTTTCTTCTGGCACTGATCAAATATTCCTTTTCAACACGGCAGATGCAGATCAGGGGCTATTCTCCTCTTTCTCTCCTTCCCCCCCGCCCCAAAATTTCTTGAAAACTAAGCCTCTATCTGGGGAGGGGGGGGAAGAAAGAGCACGAATTGCTACCGGGTTAAATAGTCCCACCCCCACCCACCCACCCCAATCCCCCACCCCCCACCGCACCCCAGTTTTGCTCCTTAAAACCCTACAGCATTCAATGCAGTCACGAAGCCGCCAGCTTTAGTAAGCCAGGTTGTTCTCGAAGCAACTTCCGCTTGTTATTGACTTCTTTCTCTTGGAGACGGACTTGTAGCTTGGATTTGAAGCGGTGTTTTTTTATTTATTTATTTATTTGTTTGCTTGCTTGTTTGCTTGCTTCTTTTTTTTTTAAACCTCTGAGTTTTTTTCTTTTGTTTTTTTTTAAATTAATTAATTTATATATATATATATATATATATTTATATTTATATATATATTAAAAAAGCAATAGTCCTTTGGTCCCTAAACTCTAAGGAATGATATGACTTTGAAAGAAGTTAATCCAATCTCCCAGGACTGGGGCAAAATCCTGTGACTCTTACTCACTCAATCCATGGGATAAAGATATATAGACCTATTTATATCTCTCTCTCTCTCTCTCTCTTCGGTTAGGTTCAGCATCCTCTTAGTTAACTCGTTTCTTTCTTTCTTTTTTCGTTTCTTTCGCAAACAGATGCGGAGAAAAGCAAATTCCCCCCCCCCTTTTTTTTTTTTCATTCTCCTTTTGAAAACAAAAATGTTTCCCTGGTCCAAATCCATCAGCTTTGGTTTAGGTCTTCCGTTCCCTCCGTCTTCTGAATCTTGAAAATCGGAGAAGAGGAGCCGGCTGTGGCTGCAGGCATCACACACCTGCAACCTTTCCTCTCACAAAGTTCCGCCCTCCTGTTGCGAGGGAAGATTGTTTTTTTTCTCGCCCTTCCTCATTATAATTCATATATATATATATATATATATATATATATATATATATGCTTTTTTTTCCAAAAGAAAAAAAAAAAGTCTTCTACAGCGGCCCCCAATTCCCGTCCATGGAGTTTTCGAGTCATCAAAGAGCATCACAGCCTCTTTCCCTCAGGTCCAAGTTTTGGCTACAACCACCACCATTTCCTTGGTGTTTGTTGGTTTTGTTCTGTTTTTGTTTTTCTTGCCTTTAAAGAGACCAAAATCATCGTCATCATCAAAAAAAAACCAACTCCAACAACAAAACCCGAAACGAAAAAAAAAACAAAAAAACCCCGAGTTCCAACCGATTGGAAAAAATTTTTTAAAAAGAAAGGGCAAAAAAAAAAAAGAAAAAAAAAGAGAGAGATAGAAAGAAGAGAGAGAGGGAAAAAAAAAATATAGAACGAAACGAGCTCTTTCTTTTCCCGAGCACCTCCGCTTCGCCTCCGCGTTGAACTCTTTTTATCGCTTCCTTTTCCGCCGTGATATGTTGCAAAGAAAGTTAACAAGTTTTGGATACGGCACATGGGACAAGGGGAGTACTCTTCGTATGCCGCGTGGCATCCAATCTGCAAGACAGAGGGAGAAGGTGAAGGAGGGCGAAGAGAGGAGTGCGCGTCGAATTTCCTTCGAGGAACTTCTTCTGACTGAAGACCTCCAAAAATCTTGATATGGGGGGCGGGGGGTGGGGGTGGGGGAAATCGTGTTCTAAATTTCTGCCCCCAGAAAAGCTGGATTTTGAAGTCTGGCTAGTCTCTAGGACAACGTTCCTCAACCTTGGCTGCTTTAAGACAGGTGGGCTTCAACCCCCAGGGAATTCCCCAGGCAGCCATGGTGAAGTTGGAAGGTGAAGCCCACCTGTCTTAAAATCGCCAAGGCGGGGGAGGCACTGTGCTAAGAGTCTTGGAAACGTGTGGGCTTCGCCTCCCAAGAAATGGACTTCCACTTCCCCATCTTGGAAACGTGCCGGACTTCAATTCCCAGAACTGAGCATGGCTAGCTGAGGAATTCTGGAAGTTGAAGTCCTCACATCTTAAAGTGGTCAAAGTTGGAGAAACATTGCTTTAGGATCTCTCATATCCTGGAATCTAAACATCTGTCTCTCCATCTCACAGGAAAAAAAAAAAAGAATTGGTTCTAAATGTTCCCCAGCTGAGTTTTTAAATGTATGAATGGGCAAAGATTCCCCAGTTCCATTGGAAGTTTAGACATCTAAGAGATTATCAAGAGATGTGGATGGACTCTTACATGTCCTCTTAGGCCAGGTTTCAGGGTTATTTCCCCCCCCCCACACCCCGTCTAATGAATATATTTACGTTAAAGTATAAAAGAAAATCTCCCTTGAGATGAGATTGACTTGTGGGAATTTAGAGATCTAAAGCAGGGGTCTCCAACCTTGGCAACTTTAACCCTGGAGGACTTCAACTCCCAGAATTCTGGGAGAGATTGCCAAGGTTGGAGACCCCTGATTTAAAGGATCCTTTTGTTAACCTTGGCAACAACCTGGGTTTCTCGTGGATTGGTTTTTGACCTCCTTGACCAGCTTTTGGTCTTAGGGAGTGTCTCATCCAAATTCAAATTGAACTGATACTGCTATTGAAACATCACAGTTCAGAGCTGCTTATATACCACGCCAGATCCCTCATCTGTTGATCCAGTACTGTGAGCTTATTGGAAAGATCCCTCAAGTTTCAAGCCCTTCTTCCCAACACCCTTTGGAAGTGGTGGGAATTGACTCTGAGGCTTCTGCAGACCAAGGATCTGCTTGCTCTTATCTGCTATCAAAGAGCGTTTTGGTATCAACCAAAGGGAGGTCTTTATGTTCTCAAACTTGTGCAATGATGCTCCTTTTTTGAGGGGTTATGCATCAAATATAAATATAAGCAATTAAAAATTTCAAGGCTGGCAATTCTCAGATATGTTGGACTTGAGATTCCACAAACTGTTGGAATCCTAGAGTGTAGGAATTGGAAGAGGTCGTTTAATTGAAACCCCCAAAGCGGAAGTCCAAATTAAAGTATCTCTGTGAGGTAGTTCTGTAGATGCTGCTTGAACACCCCAAAGAAGAGGATTATGAAAGTTCAGATCCAACACATTGGAAGTCGTGTGAGGAAAACAGGGAAGCTAGGCAGGGAAATGTGTAGCCTATCTTGCTATTTCTTCTACAACTGGATTTCTTAGGTCAACCCCAACCGTTTTATCCAGCCATCATGATCATACACAAAGGGCACACACATCATTGTCACGTCACAACAGAGAGGAAAAGAAGAAGATACAAAGGAGGACAAAGTGGAATTTATGGGCTCAAAGAATCCACAACTAGTAAAAGACTGACCAATCAGCACTCCAAAAACTATCCATCATGGGCATCAATATGGCACTGCACAACCGCCAGAAGAGAAGAGGAAAGGGTGGGTGGGAAGAAGAACTGATAATAATAATAATAATAATAAATAAAAAAATAAAGCAGAGATATAGAAAGATCAACGTCAAGTTCATGCAACAAGATTACAACTGGCCACATGGCGTCATCGGAGAGAGGTCGATGACAACATGAGTGAAGTCACTTACAGTTTCAGATAATTTGGAAGGGAGAGTTTTGTGTTTGGATCTCCCATAACAGCTAGAGGGTTGCTAGGCAACTGTGGGGTCATCCTTGGAGCTATGATTGGCCTGGTCTGGTTAGAGATACACAGTAGTGGGTGGGTCGGAGGAAACAAAAATATAAAGGAAAAAAATGAATCGGTTTGATAGAGTTCCCAGGTTTTGTTATTGTTTCTTCTGGTGGTTCCTCTTCCACTTTAGAACTATCTTCTAAAGTTCCCCCACCCAGATGTCCATCCCATATCCCTTTCATGGAACTGGCTCAGTCCAAACATAGCTTAAAAAAGGGGGAGGAGACCGGATATTGCCTCTCTATAACAGTCTTCTGGTGAGATGTCTATGGAGCTTCTCAAGTCATCCAGGTCATGGTTGTCCCAAAGGTGCTTTTTCAAGAGGCAACTGGAGATGTTGGGTTTTCCTTTAAGACGTTTCACTTCTCATCCAAGAAGCTTCTTCAGTTCAGAACTGAAGAAGTTTCTTGGATGAGAAGAGAAACAAGGAAAAGCAAAGTCCAGTTGCCTTTTGAAGAAAAAAAAAACACCTTTGGGTCTTCCGGTGACCATCCTCTCCAGGATGGATGATCCTGTATTTCTGTTTCAAGTAGGACAAATTAAATTTGCATTTCTACCTATTAATTAGCAAATACAGAGTGATATCATCTGCATGGAGCACATATACTTGCACTCTTTGTTGGGTTTCATTTTTTAGCAACGGGGAGGTAGACATCCTAGTTCCTATCTTCTAGCTGAAGGCAGAAATGCTATCTTAGGAAAGTAAAAGATAGGATACTTGATTCCAGAGCATGTATCCCAGAAGTTAAAATAACGTGTCAATAAAAGAGATCAGCATTTCTTCTAATAAGTTGATGTCTTTGCTTTTCTAAAACTCCCTTTCCATAGAAAGCGGGCAAACCATTTTTTCACTTTTTCACTTTGGAATCGTTTCCCCCGCACCCCTCTCCTCCTTGTTCTTCGTCAAATTCCTAACTTAGTTTGGAACCAAGGAACTCAAAATGGAATAAATTGTCAAAAAAAGTCCTTATGGCAGATAACAAAGTGACGCATTTAGAAGAACTGTGTCCCAGACTGAAATACAAATGGGGTGGTTAAAAAAAGCAATTCCCTGAGGAAGGAAGGAAGGAAAGAAGGAAGGAAGGAAGGAAGGAAGGAAGGAAGGAAGGAAGGAAGGAAGGGAGGAAGGAAGGAAAGAGACAAAGAGAAAGAAAGAAGAAAGACAGAAAAAGAAAGAAAGAAGTGAAACTGTGCTCATCTCAATTCAATAATATAATTCCAGGCAGGCCATCTGTCAAGTATCAAGAGGAATTCTACATTGAGTTGTAAATGTACTTTTCCAATCATAAATATGACACTTCTATTAACCTGATCTAGCACTGGTCTTTTACTAAGCCTTCTTGATTGGGCATGTTTCCTACTTGCTCCTATTGTGGTGAGCTTTCCTTGGCTAAAGTAAGCCAAGGTTTGTCAATTGAATAGAATATTTATAGTTCAGGGTTGAATTGTGTCATCCTTGGTGTTTTCTAAGCTCGGTGGTTTTCTTTTAGACATTTCATTATCCTATTAGGTAACAGCATCAGTGCACTAAAGATATCACCTTGTTGGGTAATGAACCGTCTGCAAGAAAACCACCAAGCCCAGAGACAATTCCACAAATAAAGGGGTTGGTTACACCTCTCCATTTTTACAACTGCTTTCTTTCATGTTGCTTATTTGCATCCAGTGACTCATCCTATCCAAGGATCACCAAAAATAGTGCTGTTCTCTATACTTTTAAACAATTGCTTGGGTGATAGTGGCATTCAAAATTTTCCAAACCGTGACAATGAATGCTGAACCTAGAAGAACTTCTTCTCTAGTAAGTCTACTCAAGTTTATCTGACTATAGTAGGATTGGAACCAAAATCATGAGCCTGTTTGCAAGTCACTCAAAGGAGAAATGATCTTCTCTGCAGACTTTGGCGCTCTCTGAGTTTGTAAGCAAATGCCCAAGCTCAGAGATCACCAATGATTCCAGAGATCAGTCCTGGAGCTACGTATCCCCTCTTCTACAGATCTCTCTACTGCTCAAGAATTCCAAAGTTGGCTGTCTGAACCCATATATCTGTTTTGAACCCCCAGATTCCCTGAGCTGTAAGTAGTAACTATTGGGCTGCATTGATGTGATGAGCCAGAAAGACTTTCCTTTCCTTCTATCATCTCTCCAGATCATAACTAGAATTGGCAAGGAATCATTTTCTACATTTATCCCATTTCATCTGAAAGCCTTTTCACTTCATCAAACCAAGTTCTTTCCAATCCATTTGATATCCTGGAGTAGATTACTATAGATTAAAGTAGATTTGAAGGGGTGGGAACTGGGGAGAGAAGACACAAGTCTCGGTCAGTGGTATCTCCACGTCACTGAAGGGTTTCCAGTGGCCCTTCAGAAATTTAAGAAGTTGTTATAGTGACAAGACAATGAGCAGAGTGGTAGCCTAGTGGTGAAGATGCTTGCCTCTCACTCAGAAGGTTGAGAGTTCAACCCTCGGTGGAGGCAGATGTTTCTTTCCTAGGGCGCAAAGAAAAAAAAATATCTGCTATGAACTCCCTGTAGGTGTCAGGAAGGGTATCTGGCCAATAAATGCTCAGATCCATTCATTCACCCAGACTCTACCCCGAATTAAGGGATTGTAGGGTCGTAAAAAGGGAATTGTAGTGACAAGATTTTAAAGGCTGGGCTTCTGACAGAACTACAATCAGTTGCATCCATATCAGATTTCAACCCTCTTCTTTTTGCTTGACCTGGTTATCCAGTAATAAGTGTGGTTCAAGAAAAGGGGCACTTGGGAGAAAAACAGAGCAATGGAGTAGTTGAGGGAAGTGAAATTGTCAATGCATAAACCTGAAAAGGTGTATCTATGTCCCCGTGCCCATATATTATGTGTGCATGCATTTATGTGCATGTTAAAAGTAGAACTAAATGTTCTCTCAAATTGAGCTTCTCCTGATGGTGACCTTGTATGTTCTTGGTAACAGCATGGAAATATTTCTCGCCAACGTCTTTCCAGGATGGCATCCTTAGCATTCCAGTTCAGTTCTGGAATTTCTCACCCAAGGAACCTTGCTAAATTTGGGGGTAAGATCTTCTAGAGTTGCCCCTTAATTGGATAATCTATATCAAGCTGATTCCCCCATGTATTCATTAAAAGATAACAATGGTTTCCATCAGTAAATTATTCCAAAACATTTCTCTATAGTAAGTGCTAACTTTGCAGCATTGATAACCTGAGTAACGAAGTGATTGCTCTCCTCTTTCCCATACTGAAGTGCTTCTCAACCTTGGCAAGTTTTAAGACATGTGGGACTTCAACGCCCAGAATTCTAATGCTGGCTGGGGAATTCTGGGAGTTGAAGTCCACGTCTTAAACCTGCCAAGGGGGAGCAACCTTGGGTTAAGTGTATTCAGGAACTATGCTAGAGTAAGAATCAATTTTGTCACCCAATATACATTTGAAGGCTGTCTCATATGAGCTGAACCCAGAGGAGCTGAGTGAAACTGAATGGTTGGAGACTTAGGTAAGACAAAGGGGAGAACTTTGTTACCCAACTGGTCATCAAATGATGGAATTCAGTCCCATAAAATTGGTGAAGGCAATCGACTTGGATGGATTTTCAAAGCATTGAAGAGATTCATGGAGGAGAAGAGATTGATGACCATTAATCATGATGGCATTGAATTCCCAACCATATCAGAGATAGTTACGAGCTTGAATATCAATAGCAGAAGGGTATTTTCTTACTGATTTCTTCGTGAAGGGTTTCCCAGTGGCATTTGCTAGGTCAACAGAAAGTGGAGTAGATAGACCTTTGATCTCACCTAGAAAGTTCTTCTTGGACTTCCCTCCTTTCTACAGGCACTTGCACTCATGTGCACAGATCCTCTCGTCCTCTCTTTTACAAACACACACTCACACATTCCCACTTAGAAAGGATTCCTCTTTCTATGTAACCCAGCAAAGAGGAAATTAAGTGAACTTAACTTATGAAGTACACAGTGAGATATTTCCCTGCCAAGACATAGTTTAGCTCAAACTGCCAAACTCTTTTGAGTTCCTCCACCTTAAGCCGAGCACCTGTTTCATGGTTCTCCATTCTTGTTAGTTTCTCTTTGGGGCAAAGCTTCCAATCAGGCCTTCACTTCCCCCAAAGGATCCTGGGAACTGAGGCCCCTGTAGCAAATTGCAATGATGGCTCAAATGACTTGCCCTTGGTGACCTCAACGGGCCACCTTTATGTACATGTGTCCTGCTGCACTTTGACCCAAAAACGTAAGTCAAGCCATTGCATGGTGATGGCATGACTTTCATTATTCCTGGGTTTGCTATGGACACCCATAATTCGAAGATGGTCATTCTGCCCCTTTGCTATCTGGGAAGGAAAGGCGGAGCTCTGCTATTATCTTCCTGAGCTGCGTTGCCTGGCTCTTCGAAGCATCACCTGCCAATGCCTTACCTGTTTTCCGAGCCGGGGTGAACAGGGATCAGTAGGGTCGATTTGCATCTTTTGGCCTCTTTAATTGGACCTTTAGCCTCTTCATGCCGATCTGGAAGCCGTTCATGGCTTGAATGGCTGCCTGGGCACTAGTTGGATTGTCAAAACTGACGAAACCTGCGAAAGGAGCCACCAGCCAAAGAAGTGAGTGACAGGGTGATGGGGTTGGGTGAAGGATTAGAAGAGAAAAAGGAAAGAGGGCACATCCCTTGGCTCTTTTTTCCATGAGTTGCACGATTGTAGGAGAAGGAATCGTAGAACTTGAGGGTTGAGTTAAAAGAGGAATCAGCCTAGAATCTCTACAGGGCCACAAGAGGACTAAGTCCAACCACCCTTGAATTCCATGGACCTTTATCTAACTCCAAGGAGCTGGATATTAATTTTCTCAACTGGTGATTGCTTGGTTGGATAAAGGTCCACTGGAATTCAAGTATGACTCAGAAGAAGATAACCTCAGCATTGGTACTGGAAATTTGGTACTGTTTAAAGAAATCAATAAGCAAACCAACAAAAATTCTAGCAAACCACTAGCCTGCAAGTTGTGTAGCAGCCATGGGAATCACCATCAAGCTCCAGATGGCTTCTAGGGAATCCCAACATTAATTACTTTCATACATCTTTGTTGGCTGCAGTTTTTAATGGCTGAAATCTTAGAAGTTGGCCAAATCTCACAGGACATTGGTCTTTTCCCATCTTTGTCATTATCTTGCCAAAGATTTTCATACAAGGTTGGATGAAATTATGGTGCTGTGATTACCAGTCTATTTCTTTAGGAAATTAATACAGAGGGTAACTTATGTCTTCTAGGTTCAAGTCTCAGTGCTTTGGGGTTAGGTCAAGGTCTTAATCTGTTCATCTGTCTCTTGTCCCAGATCGTAACTTGGACTGTAAATTCTACTGGACCATTTCCTGGATCTGACTCCTGTGAGTTGATACTCAACTTTAATCAGCATTCTGAGCCTCGCATGCCCCTTTGCTGATATTTCAACTTTTGGCTTAGCTTGTCTAAAAGCGGAAATCAAAACCAACTCATAAAGGAACCTTGGGAGTCTGTTGGAACTTACCAAAGCATTTACTTTGGTTGGTGGCACGATCAACGAAGACTTTGGCAGAGATGACGCTGCCAAAAGGTAGGAACATCTGCATGAGTTCTGCATCGCCAAACTCTTGGGGCAGGTGATAAATGAAGAGGTTACAGCCTTCAGGGCCTAGGATGGCAACATAGGTACCCCAAGAGAAGGGAAAGGAAATTGTGTAAGAGCAAAAGAAGCCCAAGGGTAGACATCATTCAACTACTGAGTATTGAACAACTTTCTTTGTAAGCTGTTGCATTTGAATCCTCAACGCATTGGGTTTTGTCAATGAACTTAAAATGTAATTAATCCCCACCACTGATTGGTTATGTAAATCTTCCCATTCAGATGCCTTCCAAATGAATTGATTTTCAATTCACTGAACCCTTCGTTAAAATAGCGAACAGTCATAGGGCATATAGTAATCTACAATGTTTTCAATACCGCCTGTTCTCCCGAGAGGCAGACTGTAATATTGTAATGTAATATTACATACATTTTAACTCTTTTCTTGTACACTTACTATTATTTTTTTACTGAGAGACCTAATCAGAATAGAGCTTAGAGGGATCTTGGAGTCCAGCCCCATGCTCAAACCGGAGACCCTACAGTTTCAGACAAGTGGCTGCCCGGTCTTTTCTTTAAAAACCTCCGTCATGAAGTACCCACAAGTTCTGGTGGCAAGCTGTTCCACTGGTTAATTGTCATCCCTGTTAGGAAGGCCCTCCTTCATTCCAGGTTGCTCCTGTCTCTGATTAGCTTCCATCCATTGTTTCTTGTCTTCTGGTGCTTTGGAAAATAAATGGATCCTCCTCCTCTCTGTGGCAGCCTCTCAAATATTGGAAGACTGCTATCCTGTCACCCCTGGTCCTTCTCTTCCCTAGACTAGCCAAACTCAAATGCTGCAACCGTTCTTCATGTATTTTAGCCTCCAGGCCTTTAATCATCTTTGTTGCTCTTCTTAGCGCTTTTCCCAAAGCCTCAACATCTTTTTGGTAACATAGTGACTTTTAGACAGGCCTCTTTCCCATTTCTGCCAAGCTACCTGGATCTCGGCCCCCTCCAAAACAGGACGTTGCTCAGAAGAAGATCCTTGTGGATCCCTTGTGGAACGGGGCTCCTCCCTTCCTCCCCGAGACCCAACCTTTCAATTCCTCCTCACCTTCTCTCTGTTGTTGAGGGATAATGGGAGTTTGCTGTGGGAAGGCTTGGCTGATTGGTGCATAGGCGGCTGGATATGCTGCTAGAACACAAAAACAGAAGGATCAGGCCCAAGCAAGCGTAACACTCGGACTTCACGGGGAGAAAGGGGAACACCAAACCAATGAATACCATGTGAGTGTGATCGTGTCCTGCCATGCATGTGGTCCTACTTAGTTCTGAAAACCCATGCATCCTTCTCTCCCTCTCTCCCTTGCCCCCACCCCCCCTCTCACACACACACTCTTCCTCCCACCCATGGCCCCGTGCAACGTCAGATACAAAGAATTCTAAGACAGAACATTCCACTGTACAGCTTGGTTGATCTGCAGAGAACTTGCACTACGTTGGATTTTATATAAACTGAGCATCCTGGGTAAGGTTAGTAAAACCCAACCTGGGGCTCTCTCCTGGGGTTTTGGAGTACGATTTGAACTTCTACTGGTCCTGTTGGCTGGGGATGATGGGTGTCGGAGTCCGACCTTACTTAGTAAGCTATATTTAGAGGAAGAGATTTGTCGGTCTCATGGAACTGATGGGTTTGCTCAGTCTCTTCTCTACCGACTGCTAGGAGCTCTTCCAATCCTTGAGATTTCTCCCCTCGCAATCAGGGTATCTGCTGTGACATGGAGGGTCGCCAAGAAAGAGGATGGTGGAAAATCACAAGGGAACATTGTCTTCAAACTGCTGAGAAGTAGACAGCCTCCACCGTCTGATCTCTGTGGTACAGTGGTTAGAATGCAGTACTACAGGCTACTTCTGCTGACTGCCGGCTGACTGCAATTTGGCAGTTCAAATCTCACCAGGCTCAAGGTTGACTCAGCCTTCCATCCTTCCCAAGTCGGTAAAATGAGGACCCAGATTGTTGGGGGCAAGAGGCTGACTCTGTAAACCGCTTAGGGAGGGGCTGTAAAGCCCTGTGAAGCGGTATATAAGTCTAAGGGCTATTGCTAAGCGCTATCGCTATCTCTAGCCCTTTTCCTTCTTCTCAGTCCTCCATCCAACAGCCCCATCCAGCTGACCAGGGTAAAAATGCAAAGAGCAATTTGCTGGACCACTAAGGGGATCAAGAGACCTGCCAAGCTGTACAGTCACTTGGTTGTTCCAGGGAGTGAGGGAGGAAGAGACACGGCACCCCTTAAAAAACAGGCACCACAGACTGGAAACGCGCAGTGCGCACGGAAGACTCTTGGAAATTTTGTCTAATTGAGAAAGTAAACCCAGCCTTTCTCTGCCCCACCAGAAACTTCATCTCTAGCACTGCAGATATTTGGGTCATGAAACATCTCCAAAGAAAACAACCAAGCTCACAGAACGCCAAGAATCCCTCTTTTCAACCCCAAGCTACAAACATTTCCCTTTGTTGGAACATCATTCCTGCTTAAAATGTGTCCCGCCCCCACGTAAACGTCTTGGAAACCCAACCCCGAAGTTCAATTGGTGGCATGATCCACAAACATTTCCCTCTTTATCTGTGGGAGAACCTTCTTACTCGGGTGCAGTTTAAGTTTGTAAGAAGAGGTACTTGCCATACACGCATGCTTAACTTCATCCTGCTTTCCGAGCATATCAAACCAGTGTCTCCCATTGCCTTTCCCACACACACACACCCCGGTTTGCATCACAAAGGTTGCCAAGGGACAGAAGCCAAGAAAGGTGTAGGAAGAGACGAAGAGACCCGGGGGGGAGGACAGATGGGGAAGGGGGAAAGGAACAGAGGGCCAAAGCAATGTTGAGACCTGCATAGTGCTGCATGCCTGCATAGGCTTGTTGCAAAGGGTCTGCCACGGTGGGACTTTGAGCTGGGAAGAGAAAAGAAGGAAGAAGGACCAGAGTGAGCAGAGTCCGTTGGAGGACGGCCCCGTCGGCACAGTGGGACCAGGGGCCAAAGCTACCAGGAGGGGTGCTGATCCCTCCTCTTTGACCTGCCAAACCCTTTGCCATAAAGGCTTGTTTCACGAGCAATTTGAAACATGAATAGCTATCCTAACGTTACTTACATTAATAACCCATTGCAATGAGGTCCAGAGCAGTGGTGGGATTCAAATCTTTTTACCTCCAGTTCAGTCGGCGTGGCTTGGTGGGCCCGCTTTTTGTGCGTGCACACACACTGTGCATGAGCGTGCAAGCCAAACACGCACAGAGGAATTCTAACTCACCTCTCCCGGTTGCTTCAGCAGCTGCCGCGTAACACTCTGCTGTGCCGCGCAAAACAGTTACGCTTCAAAAGCAGAGGTTAAAGGTGAGTATGTGAGGCCAGGTGGGTGGGTAGGCCCAACAGCAGAGCGGCAGAGAGAACCGGTTCTGTCTCCACTGCTCATCACCACTACCGGCTCCGCAGCACCGGGCCAAATACCACCACTGGTCCAGAAACAATAGCTAG
Source organism: Pseudonaja textilis (assembly GCF_900518735.1). The sequence continues at coordinate 5,578,573 of NW_020769352.1, forward strand.
GTCCAGCCAGGAATAGCTATGGCCAGTGGCCCTGAACTCATCCCACGATATTCTTTATGTACTTTTCTGCATGCATTTCACAACTTACTTCTCTGTTCTTTCTTACTGACAGACAGTTCAGGGGTGGGATTCAAAATTTTTAACAACCGGTTCTTTGGGCGTGGCTTAGGTGGTGGGTGTGGCTTGGTGGTCATGTGACTGGCTGGACATGGCTTGGTGGTCATGTTATTGGCTGGGCATGGCCAACTCAATATCACTCACATCGAGGCACGCATCTCCTCATCTGGCCTCTCATGACTGCAACAGTCGTAAGTATGAAAAAAGGTCATAAGTCACTTTTTTCAGTGCCACTGTAACTTTGAATGGTCACTCCACACAAGCAAAGTACCAGCAAAGGAGGGAAAGAAAACTCCAGAGAAGTTCCTGAGACAGGAAGTCTAGTCCTGCCAAGAATGTAATAAGGATTAATGGAGAGGCAGTGTCTGTAAGCAACACCAGAATGTTTCCTTTCTGCCTTCCTTACAGGATTAGACCAGTAATTTCTTCTAACAACCGGTTTTCCGAACTGCTTAGAAGGTTAACAGCCAGTTCTAGTGAATGGTGCGAACTGGTAGAATCCCACCCCTGAGGCAGTCTCCACATATACCTGGGTACATCTCAAACCTCTATCCATTGTCTACTTTCAGTTCCTTCTTTCTCGTGGTGGTTTCATCTTTCTATGTCCAAATATATTTATCAAGCTACATACTTTGCAAAACCACATTTCCCAATTAGCAACAGCTCAGCAGGATTACCAATCGTTCTGGTACATTTTAAAGCCATCCTACCTAAAACTTTGGTTCATGTCTATTTATTCTGGAGCCGACTATCCCCCACAGGCCTTATTGAATCTGATAGATCAATAGCCTATATTTTTTGTTTTCCCGCACCTGGCAGAGAAACCTGTGGCCCTCCAGATGGAGTGGCAACTCCCCCCCTCCTTCCCCCCACTTTCCCAGGTCAGGCAAGTGGGGTGTGGCTTTTAGCAACATCTGGAGGGACAGTGGAGCTCCTGTCTAAGAAGATTGCGATTCATCTCGCCTGCACAATTAGAGAAATCCCAGGGCCCCCCGTCAGGGGTGGGCTTCAAAATTTTTAGCAAAGGGTTCTCTTCCCGGTTGTTGGGTGGGCATGGCCATGGTGGGCGTGGCCTAATCGGCTTCCTACACCATGGTGGCTGGGCATGTTTGCCCTCCCCAGACTCCGGAGGCTTTTATTGGAGGGAGAAAACAGTCTCCCCGGGCTCCGAAGGCTCTCTGGAAGCCGGAAATGGGCCCATTTCTGGCCTTCGTGAGCTTAGGGGAGGCCTGTTTTTTTTTGCACTCTCGGGGCCTCCATGCACACCCTACACTTACCTGCATCCCAAACGGGTCCCGTGGGGACTCCTGGGAGGGACGAGGTGGTTGGGTGGGGCCAGCCAGGAGTAGGATTTGGGGGTTCTCCAAACTGCACAGAACCTTAGCCTGAACCCTCAGCAGCCCACCTTCCGTACAGTCCACAGTACCAGTAGTTCAACCGACTCGCAGGGCTGCGAGAGAAGCTATTTCTTCTTTGCTTTAGCACAGGTGGATATACACCCATCCCCGTCCCCACGGATGGCCCTTACTTGGTCCAGAACCTTACCTGGGTACGGATGGATCCCATTGGTATAAATGGTTTCCGATGCTGGCTGCCCGTTAGTCTGTGGTGGGAGAGGGCTGAACCCATTGACGCCAATGGGGGTAGCTATGCTGGGGACTGGAGCTGTGCTGATCCCTGGAGGTGTGGTTGTACCTGAAGCATCCGAAAGAGAGGAGGCAAAGGGATTAGGGCAGAGGAAGCCACTCCATTAAGACCAAGCGGGAAAGGACAAGAAAGAAGCACAGATGTGGCTAATAGGGTTTGCTTCCCGCTGGATCTGGCGGTATAACCGTAGCCAGAATAAGCTTTGCCCAGAACTGGAAATCTTCCATCATTCCCCGAGAAGATGTGGTAATTAAAAAAAACAAAACATGAGTGTGCTGAGATGGATAGTCTGACCAAATTATTAAAAAAATAATCAAGACAGCGATTATTACAAAGGATGGAACGTCTGCTATGATTGGTTAAAAGAAAAGGTAATATCTGATCATTAGACAGGTAGTGAAAATAAGGGAGACATGTGACTAATTATAAAGTTTATAGAGAATTAAAAGCGTTAAAAGGACGAAAGAGTTATTGTAATAAGGCAAAACACGCCAGTGATAAGAAAAAAACAAATGCTCAGTAAATGCTGTAAAATATATATATAGGTGTGTATTTGTTTGTTTTTAATTGCATAAATGTTAAATAAATTTTCTTTAAAAAAAAAGAAGACTTGAGCAGGAAAGGACAAGAAGGGAGCACAGATATGGCTAATATAGTTTGCTTCCCGCTGGATCTGGGGAAAGCTTGTGGAATGAATAACAGGATTGGGAGAGACTTGGGAGATCTTCAAATCCAACACCCCGGTCAAGCCGGAAATTATTTCAGATACACATCGATGTCCGAGCTCTTCTTAAAAACTTCCAGTGATCGAGTGCCCATCATTTCTGGAGGCAATCCGTTCCACAGATGGATTGTCCTCACTATCAGGAAATTCCTCCTTCGTTCTAGGTTGCTTCTCTCCTGGATGAGTTTCCACCCGTTGCTTCTTGTCCTGCCTTCTGGTGCTCTGGAGAATAGCTTGACTCCCTCTTCTTTGGGGCAGCCCCTCAAATATTGGAAGTTCCCTCAAAACATGTCCCCCCCTGGTTCTTCTCTTCACTAAACTAGACGTATTCCAGCAGCCATTCTTTCTATGGCGGAAGTTCGTTTGCTTGTTTATAACCTTTAGAGTAAAACGAGGACCCAGATGGTTGGGGGCAAGAGGCTGACTCTGCAAACCACTTAGAGGGGGCAGTAAAGCGGTATATAAGTCTAAGTGCTTTTGCTATTGCTATTCCTTCCTTCCTTCCTTCCTTCCTTCCTTCCTTCCTTCCTTCCTTC
>NW_020769352.1:5581606-5611535 GCF_900518735.1 Pseudonaja textilis
TTCCTTCCTTCCTTCCTTCCTTCCTTCCTTCCTTCCTTCCTTCCTTCCTTCCTTCCTTCCTTCCTTCCTTCCTTCCCTCCCTCCCTCCCTCCCTCCCTCCCTCTGCCCCATCTCCTTCCTTCCTTCTCCTTCCCATCTCCTTCTTCTAATCTCTATTCCTTCTTTCCATCCATCCATCCATCCATCCATCCATCCATCCATCCATCCATCTATGGTGTGCAATGGTTAGAATGCAGAATTGCAGGCTAATTCTGCCAACTGCCAGCAGTTTGATCCTGACCGGCTCAAGGTTGATTCATCCTTCCATCCTTCCGAGGTGGGTATAATGAGGACCCAAAATTGTTGGGGGCAAATATGCTGACTTTGTAAAATGCTTCGAGAGGGCCGTTGAGCACTGTGAAGCGGTATATAAGTCTAAGTGCTATTGCTCTTCCTTTTCTCTCTCTATCCTTCCTCCCTCCCTCCCTCCCTTCCATGGTGCACAATGGTTAGAAGGCAGCATTGCAGGCTAACTCTGTCCAGCAGTTCTATCCTGACTGGCTCAAGGTTGACTCAGACTTCCATCCTTCTGAAATTGGTGAAATGAGGACCCAGATGGTTGGGGGCAAGAGGCTGACTCTGCAAACCACTTAGAGAGGGCTGTAAAGCGGTATATAAGTCTAAGTGCTATTGCTATTGCTATTCCTTCCTTCCTTCCTTCCTTCCTTCCTTCCTTCCTTCCTTCCTTCCTTCCTTCCTTCCTTCCTTCCTTCCTTCCTTCCTTCCCTTCCCTTCCCTTCCCTTCCCTTCCCTTCCCTTCCCTTCCCTCTCCTTCCCTTCCAATGGTTACAATGCAGCAGGCAAACTCTGACATTCTGATGTGGCTCAAGGTTGACTCAGACTTCTGTCCTTCCAAAGTGGGCAAAAGGAGGACCCAGATTGTTGGGGGCAAGAGGCTGACTCCATAAACCACTCAGAGAGGGATGTAAAGCACTGTAAAGCGGTATATAAGTGCTATTGCTAAAATTAAACAAGAGAGCTTCACTGGAGGCTAAAGGGCCAGAGAAGTCCACCTTGGGCACTCAACTTCCTTGATGGGAAGATGCTGATGCAGGATATCTACTGTGGAGGAAGCTCTGAAGCTTATTGGACTTCCACCTGGCTCTTCCTCCTGGCCACCCCAAGAAGATCGTTCAGAAAGGCTCATACCTGACGAGGGTGTCATAGGAGCTGCCACCAAGCCGCTCACGTTGAAAGCGGCCATCTGCTGCATCTGTGCTGCCGCGATGGCTGCCATGGGGTTGAGACAACTTCCTTGTGCGGCAGCCATGAGTGCTGCCTGCTGCTGCATTATCTTAAGGAAAGAAGGACACACGTGGGGAGTGAGGAGGGAAGGAGGACAGCCAGAGGAAGAAAATGGAGGACAGGGGAAAAGGAAGAGGAGAAGAAGGGCAACGTTAGCTTGGACTTCACGGGTGAAGATCGATCTTCTTCTTCTAGTGAGGGACAACCTACAAGGAACGTTCTCCCACCCCGAGATGGAGACTGGCCTTTTTGGCCTTCTTGAGGTAGTTCTAGGCCTGTGAAGACAAACATCAAGAGACACTGAGATGATGCCTTCAGATGGACAACAGCTTTGACATAGCTTCCTTCATCAACGTCTATGGAGATTCTCAACCATCCAGGTCATGGGTGTCCCAAAGGTGCTTTTTGAAAGGCAGATGAACTTTCTTCATTTTTTTTTTCTGGACGACATGTCGCTTCTCATCCAAGAACCTTCTACGGTTCTACTCAAGAAGCTTCTTGGGTGAGAAGCGAGATGCTTTCAAGAGAGGAACTAAGGAAGTCTAGCTTCCTTCTGAAAAGCACCTATGGGATAACTTCCTTCACCAACCCTCACAGTGAGCTATGTAAAGAAAGTCCATCCTGACCAATTAAGGATGCTAAGACTAGGATGGAGAGCCAGTGTTCCTCCAGATATCCCAGAACTTCTGGCATCTTGGTTTCTCAGCCACCACAGCTGTCTTGGGCTGATGGGGGATGGAGTGGAGAACAGATGAAGGCTATCTAATTTTTCTACCTTTCCTTCTAAAACCATCACAGCTGAGGTGAGATTTGAACCAACTTTTCTGGCCTTTTTTTATGTGTCAACGCACATACCGCTTGTTCTATCTCCTGGAGAAGACCATCCATGTTTGTCTCCTCCCCGTAAGCAATGCAGCAGCTTGCATTGGCCAGTGGAGGGCAGTGCTCACCACTGTCCTCTCCAGAAAGGATGTATGGCATCTCCGATGATGAAAATCTCCTTCCAGCTGAGGCGGTAGGTTTGGGGGAATCTCCTATACCCGTGATGGCGGACCTATCGCACACGTGGCACAGGTGGCATACAGAGCCCTCTCTGCGGGCTTGAGAGCTGTCACCCCAGCTCAGCTCCACCACACATGCATGTGCGCCTCCCACCGGCTAGCTGATTTTCAGGTCTCGGCCACACACGCAGAGGAGTTGTGTGCACATGTGCAGGGGTGGGTGGAGGGTGGAGGGGGATTGCATGCACATGCACGGTGGGCAGGTGGAGTGCCGGGGGGTGTAGCACGGCCCTCCGCACTCCCCATTTTGAGCCTAGTAGGCCTCCCTGCGGCCTCCTGGGAGCAAAAATGGGCCACTCCCAGGAGGCTGCAGGGAGGCCTACTTGTTGTGGTTAGCTGGCAGCAGGTGTGGATGGCTGAGGAGAGCGAGGACTCAGATGAGGGGCCAGGACCATCAGGGAGTGGACTGCTGCCTTCAGAGATTGTGTGGGCTGGCAGCAGCGATGAGGAGGTTCCCGAGAAGCTTGTGCTAAGTGCGCATGTGTGCAGGGCTGCTCGGAGGAAAGAGCAGCTACAACAGCACGGGCCACTCGGGTGTAAGGCTGCAAGGTAATGGCCCCTCCTTCAAGAAAATAAAAGCCAGCTGCGAAACGAACATACTTTGCAGAAGGCAAAGACGTTTTGACTCTCCAGCCTCGTGGACATTCCAGTATCCTGAGTTTGTATTTGAAGATTCTTATTTTGCAAATTATTTCTTGTCTGTTATCTTTTGGCAAGTCTCGCACAGTTTTGGCAAGGCTTGTGCTTATCACAGCTCATTATTTTGCAAAAGCATTACAAGGTTTCTGTTCCTTTTGGATTGTGTTTGATTTGTGGGTCAGAACACTACTAGGCCCAAAAGCGGAGCAGGGGAGGGGATCGTGCCCGCATGAGCAGGGGGGGCATGGCAAACGGAAGGGGTTGCACAGGCATTGCATTAGGAATGCAGGCACACACACACACACATGCTTTCACATGAATATGTGTGCACTTCCGGCATGTGACAACGAAAAGATTAGCCATCACTGTCCTATATGACAGCTGTCCTGCTTAGCTTTTCCACACTTAGCCCAAATCATCTATGGCCAAATGGTGTCTCCGTTCAGGTCGAGGAGGAAGAACAGAGAACCAGGGAGCCTTGGTTCATTCCTCACACAACTAGCCCCTTCTGGCTCGTCCAAATGTTCCTCGATGGGGAAATAATGGTGCCCTCTGGTCAGGGCATCCAGCCTCTCCTACCGCTTGTGTGTAGGCTCCGTAGGCTCCAAACTGGATCGTCATGGGGTTGAAGATACCCAGCTGCCCCGCCATTTGATGCATCCGCCGCAGAGTTCGCTCCTTGTCTGTGTCGGCAAACTTCACAACTAAACTGGAGGATGCACCCTAGCAGAGGGAAGAGAGAAGCAGAGACAGAAACAGAGAGAGTGGGGCAGATTGTATCCGGCACTTGTGTGTTGGTTTGAATGGAGGAGTCTCGCAAGCGAATCTTACGGGAAAAAGGCAGTTGCAACAGAGAGAAGCAATGTTGAAGATCAGGGTGGGGCCTTTATTGGGGAGTTTCCCTTCCCTCTGGTATCTGCCAGAGCAGGAGTCGCCAACCTTTTGGACCGCAGGGACCACCAAACTCATCATTTTAAATCCCGCGGACCAGAGACCCTGGGAAAATCCCCCCCAAAATGCCTGCAGGAAAATTCCCCACCCCGTTTTCCTACTGATCAATCATTCTTTATTTGGGATTACAGGGCACCATCTCCAGCTCTGTTCTCAGAGGGAGAGAGAGAGAGAGAGAGAGAGACTTTTGGCTTCATGCAAGGAAAGCAGCAGAAGCAGCAGAAGTCTTTCTTTCTCTCCCTCAAACTCCTCCAAAAATGAGTCTTTGTGAGACTTGTCAGTGCAGCCTCTTGGAACAGGAGGCCTTTAAGGGTCCCAAAGACTCATTTCTGGCAGAGTTTGTGGGAGAGAAAGAAAGACTTTGGCTGCTTTCCTTGCATGCAGCCAAAAGCAGAAGAAGAAAGAAGTGGAAAGAAGCAGCCCGGTGGCCAGGCCAGGCACAAGGTTCCCTCCCTCCACCCTTTCCCTCCTCCCCTCACTACGTGTTGTTCACAATGCAAGTGATGCAAGCCTTGTGTTCCCACAGGCCATGTGGGCAGCTCAGTCTTGTGTTTTTGCACAGGCTGGATTAATTGCTTTGGGGGGTGACATTTCTCTACAGACCACCCAAATTTTCTCGTGGACCACCAGTGGTCCCCGGCCCACCGGTTGGCGACCACTGTGCTAGAGCAGAGGTCTCCAAACTTGGCAACTTCAAGACTTGTAGAATTCTGGGAGTTGACGTCCACAGTTGACGTCTTGAAGTTGCCAGGTTTGGAGACCTCTGTCCTAGAGGTAGTTCTTGACTTACAACCACTCATTCAGCGAGTGTTCGAAGTCACTGCGGCACTGAAAAAAGTGATTTGATTACTGATCCTTGCACTTACAACTGTCCCAGGATGCCTCATGGTTACGTGACCAGAATTTGGGTTCTGGGCAACCAACATGGGTTTAGGACAGTTGCAATGTCCCCAGGGTCATGGGACCACCCTTTGTGACCTTCCTAGCCAATGCCCGATAAGCAGTGTTGGGAGCCACCCCATGAGTCATCTAACCACTGCTGTGATTTGCTTAACCACCGTGGTAAAGAGGGTTGCAAAATATCTTAATAATCCCCTTGTTTAGCAATAGAAATTCTGATAACCAATGGTGAGTTAGTTTACTTTCTTGTCATTGCACCTCATACAATGAAATGAAACACCATCTTCAGTGCACATCATGACCATGAAAATAAACACAAACACACATCCTTCACACTCCACACGTCGAACTGAAAACCCCTGACACCGTACCAACACTGCGCTATACAGTAGAAATGGTGGTTGTATGTTGAGGGCTACCTGGAGCAAATTTCCCCCATGTCCTAAACTAGCAGAATAATAAAGTTGGAAGGGACCTTGGAGGTCTTCTAGTCCAACCCCCTGCTCAGGCAGGAAGCCCTAGACCATTTCAAATAAATGTTGTCCAATCTCTTCTTAACAACTTCCAGCGTTGGAGCAACTGCAACTTCTAGAGGCAAGTCATTCCACTGGTTAATTGTTCTAACAGTCAGGAAATTTCTCCTTAGTTCCAGATTGCTTCTCTCCTTGATTAGTTTCCATCTGTTGTTTCTTGTCCTGCCCTCAGGTGCTTTGGAGAATAGCTTGACTCCCTCTTCTTTGGGGCAGCCCCTGAGATATTGGAAGGCTGCTATCCTGTCTCCCCTTAATCCTTCTTTTGATTAAACTAGACCTACCCAATTCTAGCAATCATTTATGTGTTTTAACCTCCAGCTCCCTAATCATCCTGGTTGCTCTTCTCTGCACTCTTTCTAGAGTCTCCACTTCTTCTTTTTTTAATATTGTGGTGACCAAACTGCCTTCCTTGAGCAGGGTTTTAAGTTCTTGAACCTACAATTCTACTCTTGCCTTTTCCTGAAAATACCGCCTTCACCGAGCCCAACAGTTGAAGTGGATCGTTTCTGCTCCCCTGTTTTTCACCGCCCTGTGAAAACGGCGACCCAAAGTGGGGCTTATAAAAGCATGAAGTAAATACACCACGTCTCAGTTGCTACATCATACTAAGCTCTCATGCAAGGCTGGTTTACTGGTAAACAAACCACACGGCGGTTTAATGTGCAGATCCAGAGCGGACCAGCTGTTCCTGACCCACCTCTTCAATTTACAGAGCCCTGTGTAAACATGTAGACTTACTTATCCCCAGATGAAATGATTTAACGCTCATATTCAGGTTTTTGTTTCTATTGGGCGGGTCAAAGCCATTGGGTTGTTGGACGTCTAGCCAATGAATTAGAATAACAGAAGAGCAACAGAGTTGGAAGGCATCTTCTAATCTAACCCCCTGCTCAAACCAGAGACTGCACCACTCCAGACAAATGGCTGTCCAGTCTCTTCTTAAAAGCAGCGGTGGGATTCTACCAGTTCGCACCTATTCACTAGAAACGGTTATTAACATTCTAAGCAGTTCGGAGAACCGGTTGTTAGAAGAAATTACTGGGCTAATCCTGTAAGGAAGGCAGGAAGGAAACATTCTGGTGTTGCTTACAGACACTGCCTCTCCGTTAACCCTTATTACATTCTCGGCAGGACTAGACTTCCTGTCTCAGGAATGTCTCTGGAGTTTTTTCCCCCTCCTTTGCTGGTCCTTTGCTTGTGTGGAGTGACCATTCAAAGTTACAATGGCACTGAAAAAAGTGACTTACGATCATTTTTCACACTTACAACTGCTGCGACATCCCCACAGTCATGAGAAGCCAGGCGAGGAGATGCATGTCTCGATGTGAGTGATGTTGAGTTGGCCGTGCTCAGCCAGTCACATGACCACCAAGCCACGCCCACCACCTAAGCCACACCCACAGAACCAGTTGTTAAAAAATTTGAATCCCACCCCTGCTTAAAAACGATGGAGCGCCACAACTTCTGGAGACGAGTCGTTCTGCTGATTAATTCTTCTAGCTGTCCAGAAATTTCTCCTTAATTCCAGGTTGCTTCTCTCCTTGTTTAATTTCCATCTGTTGTTTCTTGTCCTGCCTTCAGGTGCTTTGTAAAAATAGGTTGACCCCTCCCCTCTTCTTTGGGGCAGACCCTCAAATATTGCAACACTGCTGTCATATTTGCCCTTGGTCCTTTTTTTCACCCAGATGTTACTGGAAAAATATGGGCTGTTTCGATCAAGAGAGACTTCTAGACCTACCATCGCTCAGCTAACCCCGCCAAAAGCAACTCTCGCCTGGCCAGCACTCCTGTCCATCAGCTCAAAAACCCCTGTCCTAAACCATCCCTGGTCACCCTATTCTACCGCCCATAATAGACTAGTCCACCCCGCCACGGATCTGACATTTGCAAAAAGGCCCAGGATTCTGAGGTATTCTGCCCGCGGTGTCCATGGAAACAATTGATGGGAGACTTTTGCTATCTCCACCGGAATTGACTCTCCATGGGTTCCAGCTAACTAGCCTTATTTAAGAAAACAACCCTTATCTTTATTTACATGAAACGGGATTGATTTTGTCCCTGTAATGAAACAGCCAGAGTCTGTTTGGGGGGCTGAGAGAAGCTTGGAGATAAAACGTGCTAATCCTTGCAGTGACCATTTCCTGAAATGCGTTTTTAATCCCAGGATCCCGGCGTGCTATTTTTCTCCAAGGCCAGGATTGATTTTTTTAAAAAAAATTATGTATACGTACACACACACGCACACTTCAGTTTCATGACTAACAATGATCCTGATTATGCTTTGGTCATGTATTTCACAGTTCCTCCCTTTCTACCACCTTAGAATTGGGGGTTATAATCTTCAGGTCACTCAGAAGATGCTTGAGCATTTCAGCTTTGGGGCCTCTAAGAAGAATGGATGATTTTGGAGCTTTTGGAGTTTTTTTTAGGCCTTTGGAAATTTGTCTTCTCCTTTTGATGGAGACAGTCAACAGTCAATAGATGAAGCTTTCCTTCCATCTTCCTTCCTTCCTCCCGTTTCCTCCCTCCCTCCTTTTCCTTCCTTCCCTTCCTCCCTCCTTCTTCCCTCCCTCCCTCCTTCCTTCCTTCCCTCCTTCCTTCTTTTTCCTTCCTTCCTTCCTCCTTCCTTTCCTCCCTCCTTCCTACCTCCCTTCCTTCTTTTTCCTTCCTCCCTTCCCTTTCCTCCCTCCCTCCCTCCTTTTCCTTCCCTCCCTCCCTCCCTCCTCCCTTCCTCCTACCTACCTTCCTTCCCTCCTTCCTTCCTTTTCCTTCTTTCCTTCCTTCCTTCCTTCCTTCCTCCTTCCCTCCCTCCCTCCTTCCTTCTTTCCTTCCTCCCTCCCTCTTCCCTCCTTCCTTTTTCCCTCCCTCCCTCCAATCTACCTTCCTTCCTTCCCTCCTTCCTTCTTTTTCCTTCCTTCCTTCTTTTTCCTTCCTTCCTTCCTTCCTTCCTTCCTTCCTTCCTTCCTTCCTTCCTTCCTTCCTTCCTTCCTTTCCTTTCCTTTCCTTTCCTTTCCTTTCCTTCCTCTCTACCCCTATTTGTTTTGTTCCTTTTTTCTCTTCTGTCCTTCCACCCTCCCTCACTTCCTCCATTTCCTTCCTTCCTTCCTTCCTTCCTTCCTTCCTTCCTTCCTTCCTTCCTTCCTTCCTTCCTTCCCCTCTACCTCTTTTCTCCTTCCCCTCCTCCTCCCCGCTCCAAACTCTTCTGGGGTGGTTGGAGCTCACTGTCAGCCCGACCTCCTTGCAACCGCCGATCGTTTCAATCCTGTTCTACAATCGCCGCGGCTCCTGGGGCTTCCCTGCTCCCTCCCTTCCCCTCTCACTCTCATTTAGAACTATGACCTTCATTGTTAATTAAATGGCAGTTTTCTCAAGCCGGTGATTCAATTACCTCCTGACACCTGCTTGGAGAACACAGCTGCTGATCAGAATAAACAGCAAAGAGTTATTTTTTGCAACAAGTGATTTGATCCCCAAGAATCTGATCCAATCATCGAGATGATAAATTAGCAGCCGATGGAACAAAGGGGGAGAAAATGTGTGTTTGGGTGGAGAGAGGGAACGTGAGGACAAGAAAAGAAGGAAGGAAGGAAGGAAGTATGTAAATGTAGAGGGAGGGAGGGAGGATGGAAGAAAAGAGGTAGAGGGGAGGGAAGGAAGGAAGGGAGGAAGGAAGGAAGGAAGGAAGGAAGGAAGGAAGGAAGGAAGGGAAGGAAGGAAGGGAAGGGAGGGAGGGAGGGAGGGAGGGAGGGAGGGAGGGAGGGAGGGAGGAAGGAAGGAAGGAGAGGTAGATTAAGGGACTGCCAACTGCCTTGTTGAACTAAGGAAGTTCTGGTCCCGTCAAGAACTATCGGTATTGCACAGCAGGTAACAATGCCTTTGGCTCTTTCCCTTGCAAACGCATGGAGTTGCACACTACTGTGTTCCTCCCTCTGGATGTAGGCTTTGGCCCACACTTACCGGCATGGTCTGACTCCCATGGAGAGTGCTAATGGCGGCTTGAGCTTCTGCATGGCTTCCATATTTGACAAAGGCACATCCTAGAGGCAGAGAAAGAACTCAGTTCGGTTCAGTTCAACTCCGTTCAGGTTTCAGTTCAGTTTGAACGAAAGGCCGAGCAACCAACGTTGGCTGTTCAGGGGTCCCGTGTATCATGCAAACCCAGAAATGGGGTTCAATCCATCAATGGATTAGACGCAGTAGATCAGGTGGATCCAAGTTGGATACTTCTTAAGACCTCCCATCCATACCCACCAACCTCCTAGATTGGTCCTCCCTGCCTAGTGTCTGCCATGTAGACTCCCAGTTGATATACATATGGACCCTACCTCTCCTGCCTTCTTTCCATTTCAGACCCACCCTCCCATTTCATCTGCCCCCCTCACCTTTACTGGCTCCATCGGGGCCTCGGAGGATGGTGCATTCTTCAATCTGTCCGAAGGGTTCGAAGAGTCGCCGGACGTCATCTTCGCTTTGTTGCTTCCCCAACATGCCTACAAAGAGCTTCCTGTCTTCTAAAAACAAGCCACCTCTCATTAGTCGGAGTAACAGGAAAATGCAATGATCAGAGCCACCTGGAAGTAAACTGGGGGTGGGGTGGCTTTGATGACCAGGCCTGCCCTAGAAGTGAGGATCAGAGGCATTGTGCAGCCAGAGGACCTCTGGATCTTCAAAAGGAGCCAAAGCCAGTCATGTTAGGAAGACACTAGAATTGGTCTCATTATGTCAAGAGCTCCATGGTTCACTGTAAGAAATTGCATCTCCAGTTCTGCATTTGTTTTCTTAACTAACCCATGGAGGACATCGTTGTCCTACACTCTTCCATCAGCTAGCAGAGTCTGACATGGCAATGACACACTTCATTCTGCTTTAATGGTCAAGTAGACCACATGGATGTAGTCTAGAGATAATGGCCACCAAGAAGTCCTTGGTACTTTCTGGCCTCTGTTGTTTGCTTGCTCAGAGAGTACCAAGAACCCCACAAGTCAACCCTGAGCTACATATATTCTCTTCTATCGCTGGTCACCTCATGATGGGACTCTTGCAACATGGTCTACATGGGGTTGCCCTCAAAAACCACCCAGAAGTCACAGCTGGCTCAAAATGCAGTGGTGTGAGTAGTGATGGTCACTTCTTGTTGTGCCCTTGCAAGCTACATTGATTTCCAGTTGGCTTCTGGGTACAATTCAAGATACTACCTGGCACCTACAGAGCTTTCAGGGCATAGGTCCTGGTTATCTGATAGATCACCTATCCCCCCTCTATTTTTGCCTACCTGGTGTGCCCTCCAAAACCAATGAGGAGGAAGAATGCCATGTGGCCATGGAACCTGGAATATGGGCTTATCCAGAATTAAGCTCTGATTTATGTGGCAATGGTTTTCTGAATACACCAACCCTGGGAGAATTCCCACAACCCATGAAACGTAAAATTTGGTTTACAAATCACAGTAGCTGCATTTGCATCAAATGTGAAGTAGAAATTCACACAACGCCTGAGCATGAGACAGGAAGGGAATTTGGGAAAAGGCAAAGCAGGAATGAGAATATCCTGGATATCTGGAGTCCCAACCATAAGCATGAGATGGCAACAGGTTGTGGCATGGCCCAACAGAGGAAGAAGAATAGAATAGAATAGAATAGAATAGAATAGAATAGAATAGAATAGAATAGAATAGAATAGAACAGAATTCTTTATTGGCCAAGTGTGATTGCACACAAGGAATTTGTCTTGGTGCAAATGCTCTCAGTGTACATAAAAGAAAAGATACATTCGTCAAGATTCAAGAATCATCAGGTACAACGTAATAGTCGTAAAGTATAATGAACAATTGACTCATACTAGGAAACAGTCAATAAAAATTGTTAGAAGAAGAGTGGATTGGCCTCTTCTCCAAAGTATCTGAAGGCAAGGATGAGAAGCAACTGGTGGCAGATCATCCAAGACAGATCCAACCTAGAGCTAAAGAGGAATTTCTTGACAACGGATCCGTGGCATGGCTTGCCTTCAGACATTACGGGTACTCCATCGCTGGAGGTTTTCAAGAAGAGGCTGGAGAACCATTTGGCTGGGTTAGGATGCCTTGAGCAAGGTGTGTGTATGTTGGATTAGGAGACCCCTGAAGTCCCTTGCAACCCTATGATTCTACATTCTAGGCAAGCTAGCAACAGGTGAAGCTCTGAGGTCATGTTCTGAATTGACTCACGCTGGAGCAATAAATAGGACAAATACAGAAAGACTGGGAGATCTGAAGGTTACGGGAAGCACGTCTTCCATATGTGCGCACGCCAGAGGAAGAGACTATTAAATAACGTAACAAGCTCCTACGTGGTTATGATTGACTTCCCCAATAACCTACCATTCCTGGCTTTCTCAAGGGTCATAAATAACCAAAAGCTCATTGGAGTCTCTGTAAATAATGATCCGTTCATCATTATTACCAACATCTGTCTCTTCTAGCGCTTTCCGCAGCGTTTGGCTTTAATGGCATTTGACACAAGAGATAAGGTGGCCACTCTTTGCAGCCCGGGAAATAAATAAATAACAGCCTGGCACGGCAGACTCTTTGTCCGTGGAGAGGCTGAGAAAATTAGTTAAGGGATCGGGTTTCATCCATTCTCTCCTTAAGTATAAAGCCGCTCTCTTCGAAACCAGAGCAAGCCGCAGGAGCAACAATTGTGTTTTCTTGGACTGTGGGACTGAGAGCTAGCTTCAATTTCCTTGACCCGCTTTCTTGTGGGAATCTGTAAGTCGAAAACATCAAAGAGGGTCTGCAACTGTGCAATCCGAGGCCAAGCCCCTACTTTTAAAACTGCATCCATGTACAAAGGGGCCACTGCAATTGCACAGTTGCAGATGCCTTCTGGAATATTTTTACACGCATACACAGCCTCTAGAGATGTCCTGCTTTTGGGAGGTTGGCCTGACTTGCTTAATTAGTCTTAACTTTACTACCAGGGTTCCAAGAAATACACCTGTAGGAAACAGAACTTGGAGGCAGGTAGGTTCCTCAAAGATTTTGAGTCTCCAAGGTTGCCACTTAGTTTGTTTCTACACGGCTTAATGAATTGTACAAACCCATCCCAACTGTATGAGGTTGCGTGTCTGAAACTCAGAAAATAGGTTGGTTGAGTCACCGATGAAATGTGTCTCATGGGCTCACATAAAATCCGTGGCCTTCAAAAAGAACAATACCCATGTCATGGTGTCATCCTGTAACTGCTGCCTGTGTGGGCTTGCGCCTTGATGCCTGACGCAGGTATGTATGTCAAATGCTACAATTACTGTTCACCATCCAGAGTCACTTCACATGCAATGGGCAGCTATTGTCAGGAAATCAGGAATCCGGGCAGCTCAAAAGAAGGCAAGGGTTGATCGCAAGCTTAAGCTCTCGACAAGAATCGGAACTACTGACAATCAAAACAAGTTGGCAGCAGATAGACTCGAAAGCAGGGTTTTCCCCAATCTGGGTAACTTTAAGACATGTGGACCTCAACTCCCAGAATTCCCCAGTTGAACTCCACATGTTGTAAAGTTACCCAGGTTGGGAAAACCCTGGGTCAGGTGTAAGAAATAAGGAACCAAGATTGTTCAAACGAGTACAGGTTTACTCCATGCTAGTGTTCTACAAGAATCTGAACTACTAACACCCAAGGCAAATTGGCGGTAGATAAGAATCAACAGAATTCAAAAAGGGCTGGACTTAGATCTCTTATGGATGTGAAGGGACTCAAGGCTGATGGTGCTTTTGACCCCTCTTTCGGGTTCAACCTGGTCACCTCCTACAGCTATATAGATTTGTTGAATGGAGGAACAAATACAAAGAAATGTGCTTACTTGCATCAGGCATCGAGACACAAATGCATGAAGGCAACGGTTACATGACAATGTCATCATGCATGTAGTGACACCGTTGTGGCTTGTAGACCTTTGTGTTGAGTGTGAAGTGCTTAAATATGGTCTGACAATTTTTAATCTACATCTCCTTGTCCTCAACCCTATGGAGAATCCCATAGAGGTCTAGAAATAATACAAGTTGTGTGAATGGAGATGCAACCTACTGTCTCTTCTCAGCATAGAGACGGTTACTACCAGGAGATCATCTGTTCAACCGGCTACTCTGGGACTCTCTGCTCACAGCAGCTTCACAACCGCGCTGCTGTTCTTTTTCAGGAATCTCTATTTTTAAAACACACGTGAGTTGGGCAGTTTTTCAGTCAGGCTACTTTGAAATGGACGGCAATCCCTTGAACTGCTCTTCAAACAGATCTCGGTCTATTGTTACACTGAATGTATTCCATGCTCCCCCTCCATTTTGTATGTTAGTTTCTTATTCTGTGCCTGCTCTCTCTTTTTAAGTATGAAGAACTGTTGGTTCTTCCGTGGACAAAGCCAATTGCTAGAAGATTGTATCGGCTGCAATGGGAAACATTTGAGTTGCCAACTCTTGGTTTGATTTCTCTCCTGCCTTTCTGATTTATCTTGTTGTACTGAATTTATATATTATAAATTTAGAAATCAAGAAACTACATTTTTTCCAAATAGTGTTCATCGTTATTCTCATTTTAGTGTCATGCCTGTAACTCTGCAAGGAAAGCCAGGCTCAAAAGACATAGAATCGTCGAGATGGAAGGGAGTTTGGAGGTCTTTTAGTTCAATTCCTTGCTTAAGGCTAGAGACCTTATACTATCCTGGTCAAATGGTTGTCCAGTGTATTTCTGAAAACCTCCAGTGACGGAACACCCACAACTCATTGTTCTGTTGCTTCATAGTACTTAACTGTCAGGAAAACCCTTCTTATTTCCAAGTTGGATGTCTCCCTGACTAGCTTCCACCTGTTACTTCTTGGCCTGCCCTCAGATGCTTTGGAGAATAAGTCTTCTCTGTGAAAGTTTCTCAAATACTGGAAGACAGTTACGTCCCGTCATGACTGGTTGAAAATCTTCAAATTCTCTGAATGGAGATTTCATCCCAACTTTCTCCTCTTGATCCAACCGTCTGATAATTGTACCACACTAGCTAAGATCACTATGAACCTTTTCACAAACACCCACCCACAAAAAAACAACTCTTCTTGAAAATCTTGAAAGAAGACAAGGATTTGGCTATTGAGGTTCTGGAGCCTTCATTGATGTTCCTCACCTCTACATCCACCATCTGATCTTACCACACTTGCAGAACTGGTTATTCCTGATTACCTTTGGGGTTAGCTATCACCCCACGAGTTGGAAACTCATGAAATGTCTTCCTGATATTTCTCCAGAAAGAAAAAAAAAACTCTGCAGGATGATGGCTCATGTCCAATCATTGGCAAGCATGGGCTGAAAGATGGAGAGGATTGTCTCCCTGGGAAGGATTTTATTTTTCTCCTCCTTCTCCGAAGAACCTGGCCAAAACTGCTATCTTGTTTTAGCCATTGATTTTTAATCCCTCACCAATTACATTCTGTAAGAGGGTAATTTATTTCCTAGTTCCCTCTGGGATACCTGGAGCTTTTGCTGGCACTAGCTGAATTGTGTTTAATAACTACATCTCTTTTGGAATAGATTGTTATTTACCCTGCTCGGGCCTGAGGACCTGGGAATAAAAGAGCAATCCTTGTATACATGTGACTGTAGGCAGAACCCTGGGGGAAAAGGTGCAAAGACCGAGGAGGAGAGAGGGGAGAAATTTCAGATGAGAAGTCAACCAAGGTACACCTTGGATACAAGCCATTCAAGTAGCAAGAGTAGCCAGGAAACTGGGACTCTCCACTCTGTTGATCAAAACTATAACTCCCAGGAGCTCGAACCAGCTCAGCTGCGGTTGAACAAGGCCGGGAATTGTACTTAGTGAGACCTAGAGCAGGGGTTTCCAAACTTCAACTCCCAGATTTCTGGAAGTCCACAAGACTTAAAGTTCCCAAGTTTGGAGGCCCTTGATCTAGAGGCCAAGAGATTCCTCAACTAAGAGATGATATTCTGCAAAAAAAAAAAAAAAAGAGGTTGAACTTCATAAATTCAACAAGAAGAGATGGTTGCAAATAGACCTCGGATGTGTAATTGGGAGGAGTTCTACTCTGGGATTTTGTAATCCCCCTCCTCATTATTAGGCAAACAGAGAGACTTTTGGAAGAGTGGGCAGACTGTGCTACGTCATCTCCAATAAAACTCATCTTAAATAGCCACACATCATGTACCGTGCCAATACATTGCAACATCCTGTTTGTAAAGAAGCGTGTGAAGGCCAGCACCAGCTAAAGAACTGTCAGCTGTGATTTTCACATTGTTGCACAGATAATGCTGCCGCTAATAATATCATCAAACAACATCTGTCTCTCCTAGGTCCTTAGGAAGGCCTCGATGGGTGAATAAAAATGCCAAATCCGATCCCAACATCTGGCTGACTCTGGGCTCACCCGCTATCATAATAATATCAACAATAATCTTTCAAGAGATCCATGCAAAATCAGACCAATTTGAAGTTCCTTTTGCTAACACCGATTGCTTTGTTCTAATTGAAAATGGAAACGGTTTGGAAGGCTGTTATTTTTGGCAAGGAGAAGAGAATTGTTTCCTCAAATGAGGGTAAGGTAGTGGCATTTATTTAAGTAGATAGCTTAGGGGAGCATTAATAATTCACCCTCCTCGTGATTTGTGAGGTTGAGAATTTTCTATCGGTTCTCCAAGTCCTGAAGCTTCTGGCAAAACTTCAATCTGGTTGTAAACGCTACTACAGTATTTGGGATTCCAACTTGCTTTTTTGAATTATTCAAGCACATTCCCCTAGAGGGCGCCAGTCAGCCACGAACAGCTTTAAAATGTTCTCTACAGAGAGGGCGGGTGTCACTGTCCGCTAAGTTTAGATGTTATGCACAAAGTATCATGGCCAAATTACAGCAAACCAAGATGGAATTTGGTTCAGGTGTGTCCAGAATGCCTCGTTATTTTTTACTGTCAAATCTCCATTCTCATGCCCATGTCTACTTGACTAAAATGCGGACTTGTACGTATTTCTAGGTATCGAACCCAAAATAAATAAATAAATGCAGCCACCAAATGTTTTTAAGTAAATGGTAAATCCCTCACCATCTTGGATCCAAGGCTAATGTGTAGCTTTGGTGAAAAAGCTTTAAAGCTTCCAGAAATGGGTGGGGTAAGGGAAAAAAAAAAAAAGCAAAATCTCGTTTAAATTTAATTAAAATTCAGTGTGTCGGCGTGCGTGGGAAGTGGGCACAGCTCTATAATAGAGTTCAGCTTTTGTGTTCCTCGGTGCCTGCAAAGTTAAAGGATCAAATTGTCCTTTTCTAGTTCCGTTTTTGCTTTTTATTGCAATCACATCAAAAATAAGGACGGGGAGGTAGCAGTTGTTCAGAGCTCAACCTGACGGGGTTCAGTCACATCACTGTGCCTCCTGCCTCTAAAACGAGGGGTTTTTTTTCCTCTCCCCTACATGGGTTGGCTTAATTGCTCAAATGCTCACTGCTGTGTAAACCACAAACTGTGTTCTTGCCTCTAAGGTCAACGGCCAAGTATCAAAAGTGCCAATTTAAATGTAGCCGGTGGAGAGATTGCTATTTAAAAAAAAAAAAATGCCACCGGTCTGAAACAGATGCACGAAAGAGCAGTCCGAGCTCCACCAACCCTTGTGTTACAAGGGAGAAGAGGTTGTCAGACCCCAAGCTTGGACTTCCAAAGGATTTTTTTTAAAGGTTTGCCATAAACTAGGATTCTGCATCTCTGTTAGTTAAACTGTCTCCTCCTCTGGACCCTTCTTACTCCAACAATCCGTGACGATCTGCAAATTGCAAAGGTTTGCAAGGTTCCTATTTTACTCGGAATCCTACAATCGGAGACTTGAAGGCTCCACTAAAGTCATCTACTTTCCTACTAGTGCTGGTGGCCATACACAAGGCTTCCTCCAAAGGGATCGCCACTGTTTCTCAGTGGATTTAAACCCAAGAGTAGAATGACCTTCACCATTAGGAGGTTCTTCGTGAAGTTCTAATGGAATTTGCCTTCTGGGAAACAAAGGGCATCATTCCAAGAGCCTTGCAATTAATTATTTCCAATTTGGTTTTGCTTTGCTTTCTTTTAAGGGGTGAGGAGCTACTTAAAAACAGGAGGACTTGAGTGGCACAGAACGGAGAACCGAGATCTTAATTTGATTTGAGGGGCTCGGGCATGATGATATTAAGAGAATATGGTTCCTCTCGGTCTGATTCAACATTGTAATGGAACGGAGACCTGGGGAGAAGAAGGGAAGAGATGCTGCCTAGGGAAGGATCAAACAAGGGAAGGAAGAGCCCACAGCTGTAACACAGTCACAGGAAGAGATTTGGGATTTGTCCTAATTAGTCAGGTGGTTAAAAGTGGTGGCGGGAAGTTTGTACCTTCAAACATGCAAGATTCTGGTGTATCCTGTAGCCTAAAGCAGATCTAACTCCTCTAATTGTGTTTCTTGCCTGAGAAGGATGATGGCAGGCTCAACCCAAGAATGACATAGAACAATCCAAGCAAAGTCTAGTTCTTTATTTGCTCACACCACGAAGACAGAATCTCGCCAGGCTAAACCTAGAGTACTCTAACCCTAACAGATACACCCTGGGAGATTCTATGGAATGGCTCTTTTAGTTCTCTTCCTTCTCTGATCTTACTCTGGGTTGGGTTGGCTCTTGTCTCAACCCCCCCACCCACCCAACTAACCCCCTCTTTGGAATGTGCTCCCTTCTTCCTGAGAAACATCCATTTCACTAGGGTTTATTACATTCCTCCCCTTCCATAGGGATCGTCCCTCACCAATCATCTTTAAACCAGAGGTCTCCAACCATGGCAACTTTAAGCCTGGTGGACTTCAACTCCCAGAATTCCCCAGCCAGCTTTGCTGGGAGTTGAAATCCCCAAAGCTGGCTGGGGAATTCTGGGAGTTGAAGTCCGCAAAGCTGGTTGGCTGAATTCTGAGAGTTGAAGTCCGCCAGGCTTAAAGTTGCCAAGGTTGGAGACCTCTGTTCTAAACCACATCCAAGAGCACATCAACCGCATCACAGATGATCTAAACCAACATGGAGTGTTGCCTGCACCACTCATTGGAGAAACTGTCTTGAGCATACAAAGAATGTTTTAAACAAAAACAACAACAACGCCACCTACCTCCCCGGCCTTCGCTATCTGCTGGTTTCACTTGGATTGGGCGGTTCATCTGCCAAAGGAAACAGAGGAAGGATCGGTGAGATTCTAGGGTTTATATAGAGTCATTCCATGTTCTAATATGGATCGTTTTTTCCGAACTGGGGCTCCAGATTTAGATGATATCCTGAGACCTCTCTGTCTGTGGAGATTCTCAGTCATCCAGGTCACGATTGTCCCAAAGGTGCTTTTTCAGAAGGCAACTAGATTTTCTCGTTTTTCTTTGAAGACGCTTCGCTTCTTCTCCAGGAAGCTTCTTCACTTCAATGTCCTGGAGGAGAAGCGAATTATCTTCAAGGAAAAACAAAGGAAGTCTAGTTGCGTCCTGAAAAAGCACATTTGGGACAGAGGCATCTACGTGTCTTCACCTCATTTTCTTGGCAAAACATTTGTTGAAAGGGAAATGGACTGAGCACCGTGATAGGAAGGGAAAAAAAACACAACAATTTAATTTGGTTCGGTAGTTCCATGCTAGGACCCATAGTGACTAGGTAGTGGCACCACAAAACGAACACTTGGCAAAGATCAACAATAAAATAAATCAGACTACCATCATGAAAGAAAGAAGGATCAGTAGAAAAAAAAGTCAGGTTCATCCAGTTTAGGAAAGAAAGACCACATATTACATTTTGGGAGGATAACTCCTAAGAATCTTTGTAACACTCTGAATTGGTCCTTTTCCCCTAAGTCCTGCATCAAGGAATTGGATTCCACATATTTCAGTTTATCCAAGCGATTATTCTAAATCTGCTCCAGTTTTTAGCTTTTCTATCAAGCTTCACGCATGCAACATAATTTCAGAAGGATGGCCCACTGACCTTAATTTTCTCAATGGAAGGTAAAACGGTTTGCTACTCCTCTCACCAGTAGTATTGTCTCGATTGCCAAACTTACTCTCCCCCCATGTGAAGTTTTAACCAGCATTTCTCAACCTTGGCAATGTGAGGACTTCAACTCCCAGGATTCCCTAGCCAACACGTTGATTGGAGAACTCCGGGAGTTGAAGATCACCCATCCCAGAATAGCTAAGGCTGAGAAACACTGCTTTTGGATAGATCAAGCATGATCATCCTAGATTCAAGGGGAAGATACTCGAAAGGTTGCGGAAGGCTCGGAGTTTAGCCAACACGAGTCAGGAAAACTCAGAAACAAAATTAGTATAGACAGAAAACAGCCACAGCGTGTTGACTGTTGTGAGGTTCCCATACCACAACAATATGTGATTTGTTTGTTTTTTGGCTTAGCCCACAACACAAACTCAGCCATGGTGGTTTATGAACGGCGCTTCATGGCTTTAGGATGTGATGGAAATCCAAACGTTCAGTAAACAACGGCCAAGCATACTGAGGCTTATTGTAATGACGGAAGCCAGTCTGGAGGTCATGTGAAAATGCAACCGAATCCCAGGGCAGGTGGATAAAAAAAATGGAAAAGGCTTCCTGAAAAATGGCTGGTCTAAAGAGCTGGCCAGAATGTCGTACCAGAAACTGTCTGCATGTCAACACTTCATGCAAGCATGACTGCGTCTATCTAAGCCACTTCCTAAGGAGGCAGGATTGGAGCGAGCTAAAAAGATAAACGCTACATTTATAGCCTGGAACATCAAGCTAAGAGAGTAACATGAACTGAATATAGAAGCCTCCAGGGGTACCACAGTGCTGTTTGCAAAGCCTCCTCTGTTGCCGTGGTGAAGGATGCTTTTCCCAGCATCCCTCGACCAACCGGCTGTGTGCAGCTCCTCTCTTGCCTCTCTCAGCCACCTGACCACTCTCCTCCTGCCAATCAGACTGGCTAATTGATTTGTGTATTAAGAGACATTGTTGATGGCATTTGATGGCTATTAAAGTCAATTAAAGCGCCTTCACTTGATTGGGGTGACAGTTGAATGGATACGGACGCATCCAATCCGGTACCCAGCGTTTGGAGACAAGCACAAAGAAAGCCATACGTCTACCTATATCCTACGCTCCACATCTGACCGTCTCAAAGAAACCCATACACATAAACCCTGCATGGCTGGAACATGGAGTCTCTTTGCTGCACTCAGTTTTTTGGACTTTGGATTCAGGAACTAGTTAAGAACTAGCTTAGTAGCCTCAGAAGATTAGACAGTACAGAACATGGACACCACCTTTCAGGAGGCTGACATTTTACAGATCAGTATTTCTCCACCGTGGTAGCTTGAAGATGTGAGTGCTTCAACTCCCAGAATTCCCCAGCCAGCAGATGATGAAGTTCAACTCCCAAAACTATGTAGACCATTCTGTAAACCAGAATGGACTTCAACACCTCAAATTATGTGGATTTCAACTTCCAAAATTATACGGACTTCAGCTCCCATGTTTGCCAGAGAATTGTGAGAGTTGAAGGCCACATTATCTTCAAGCTACCCATTATCTTCACTCTTTTGTGTAGAGAGTAAGGAAGATAACTTAATGGAGATATGCAGGAACTGTTGCCTAGGTAAAAGGGGTTGAAACATTGTTTTAAGAGCCAGATAACATTCAGAAGTGAGTCAGGCAGATGCTCCCCTGATTCACTGGAGTGTAAGAGGTCCAGCATAATAAGACCTGCAAGATTCTCTTATTAGACCCATCTTGATAAAAGTTAACTTTATCCTTGCTGTGGTGTTGATTTCCTGGTTCAGTCTATCTAGAAGGGCTGTTGGGTGTGTCTAAAATCAGATTGTCCACCAAAAAGACTCACCTGAATACATGGAAGCAACTAATCTCTAGTAACCTGAACATGTTCGAGTTGCTTTCTAGACTTAATTTAATATTTGTTGGTTTTGCAAATTCCTAACTTGCTTCCTAGCGTTTCACACAACCAGCTCTGCCCCTTTTGCCTGAGGCTAATGGACCGGCTGGTGAAGGAACACCAGCAAGAAGTTAAGTTGAAAACTTTGAAGCTATTCTTTGGCACCGCAAGTTTTTGATGCATCTTGGCAAGAGAAGCTCCGGTTTGGCAGACTAGCTTACTTCTCTTGGGAAGAGTCAACTACTCAATAAAGAGTCCATTCCTCTCTTAATGACTAGGCTTTGCCAAGCTTAACAAGAAGGACTTCTGTCCAGTTTGGAAAACAAGAATGGTCTGCTGATCCTGAATCTGTCAGGAGGGTGGAAAATGTGGTATGCAGAATAGTCAGGTTGGGATGTGGGTGAGTGTGGAATGGCACCTGATGTAGAGATACCAAATAATAAGATTGAAATTGGAAGGGGTCTTGGTGTCTTGCTCAATCCAGATTCCATTTGTAGCATTCAAATGGGACGTCCCCGACAGATGGTCATCGAATTGCTTCCTAAGTATCTCTACAAAATTGGCCTCAATTTATTCCCAGCATCTGATCTTCCGTAATGTTAGGAAATTTCTTCTATTGGAGTCTCTGGCCTTCTACTGTTTGTCACATCCATGGCTCCTCCTGACTTTGGAAACTGGCAATGTTTCTGATATGGAAGACAACTAACCGTGTCTTCTCTTCACCACACTAAGTGATAACATATTTGGAATCCCCAGAAAATTCATGTATTCATTATAAGCTCATTTTCCCTCCTCCGGGAAGTTTAAATTATGGGTATATGTGTGACTGGGTTGGATGCTGTCCCGTTTTTTTCACACCTTGCACATAGGAAACTATGGAGAGAAAAAAAACCTTGGCAAAAATATTCTGCCTTGGCCAGCTATTTTTTCCATTGGTAAGGTCTTAATCCTTGCTTATCTGGGTGTTGGTTGCTGGAAATGATGTGCTCTGGTATTGTTTCTTTCTTGATTCCTGAGAAGCAGGGATTAACACCAGACAAACAAATAAGCAGAAACCAATACCCTAATCAAAGAATTACCAAGAAGGAAACCACAGCCCCACCAACACTGGAAGAGCAAGTGACTGTATATAAACAAGGAGCAAACCTACACCCACTAACACTGATGATATTACCTAGTTAGGTAACAAAACATCTGCATGTAAACAACCAAGTTTAGAGAGGACCCAAAACGCCACACAGTTCGACTCTGAGCGATGTATATTCTCTTCTATAAGAGAACTAAGTGGGGACTTCAAATAATAACTTCCATCTGGCTCTGTATCTTGTCTTCTTTGTACCATGTGAAGTATGAGAGGAACCACAAGTCCTTTTTCAAGAGGTGGGCCTTCTGAGGATTCCCTTCTCCAGAAGCCTACCTGGGGTTTGCTTCACGGCCTTTCCTTCTAGAACCATTGTCACACTTCCCCCTTTTTTTGTGATCCAAATTAAAAACGACTACAAAGAATCTAAGAAGAGTTGGCTGGATGATACCAAAGAGTCCGTAGATGACGGATCCATTTTGTTGAGATGTCACTTCAATGCTTTGGGAGATCCAGAATGGGAGCACCAGCAAGATATTCTCCCTAGTGTCAACTCATACAATATTTCTATGGTCTTTTTAGAGTTGCCAACAGAAAGGGAGTGGGGAGCAGTGCAGCTGCTCGCAAACCAAAACTGCATTCCATAACCAATCTTCATTCAGAAACCTATCACTTCTCAACTATCTGGGCTTATCCTGACAAGCAGAAACCACCTGGCCTTCAAAGGACACTCGTTATAACTTAATACAGGATTTTCCATTCTGACCTTCCTTCAATATTAGACTTCAACCCCCAAAATTCCCTAAAGTGCAGAACCATTGCTGAGAATTCTGGGAATTAAAGCCTCCACACCTGGAGGTTGCAAGCCTAGTGTCAACTCATACAATATTTCTATGGTCTTTTTAGAATTGCCAACAGAAAGGGAGGGGGGAGCAGTGCAGCTGCTCGCAAACCAAAACTGCATTCCATAATTGTTTTCAACGATAGTAACTAGGTGACCAAAGTTTCTGCCGTGCAAAATTGTAACTGGAGAGCATGATTGATGACTCTTGGCTATGGATGTGTCCCATTGGGGAATATGAATTATGATACACCCAAGGGGTGGGGGGAAAACCAGGGTCAAGGGTGACAATGAATGATGTGTCTCAGAGTCAGCTACACCCAGGCAGTGCTGGCCATTTTAACTCCCAATAAATCCTTCTGGAGTTTGGCTAGAGACTCATAAATGGAGGGTAACTGCCGGAATCCTTTTAATATGTCTGTGGAGATTCTCAATCATTCAGGTCATGGTTTCTCCAAAGGTGCTTTTCCAAACAAAAAACAAAAAAACCAACTGGACTTCCTTGTTTTGTTTTCCTTGAGGAACTGAAGATGCTTCCTAGATGAGAAGTGAAACGTTTTCAAGGAGTAAAACCAAGAAAGCCCCGTTTTTCCTTTTGGGACAAACCACCGTTGATCCTTCTTCTCCTTCCTGATCAATATGCACGAAGATGGGCAACCCACCCACCGCTGCCAGTCAAGGAAGTTTGCCGTGAAGTTCTTGTCCGCCAGAGACCAATGGCAAATATTTCCTTTCAATTACTCCTGGTTCATAAAGCTAATGCTTGTTCCAAGCGGCGGGCCGTATCTATCATCCCTGAGGCGGCCTCCTCACTACATTAGTTTTATGGGCCTGCACCCTTGATGGGCCACATTTGAATCCTGCCAGGGATACGACGAACAAATTAGTCAAACTGACACCGAGGGGAGTTTTTACGAGACCTGGCTCCAGCCTGTCTCCCCCAGTTCGGCTTCTTCGTCTAGGGAACCACTCCACAGGGCCAAAGCTAGAATCCCAACGCAGCTGCACCAGTGTTCCTTCAAAAAGGGGCACTCATCCTTTTCACCTGCATGTCCTTCCCCAGGTGAGAGGATCTCGCTGCTATCGAGTTATTTATTAAATCAAATTTACTATGGCTGCCTAGCTCATCCAAGTTGGTGTCGCCAGGCGGCTTTCAAAATTAAAAGAAGGCCACCGCGTATTAAAAAAACAACAACCCTGATCTCCTTTTGTCTAGATCTAATGGACAAAGGCCGTCTAAGAAGCAGAAGATAAAGAGGACTTTGTGGAAATCTACATTTCCAGGTGGAAGCATCCAAAGTCTCAGTTTAAAACAGTTTTTTCTCTCCACCTCAGCATCGCAGAAGGATTTCAACACCCAAGAGCAACACCCAGCCAGCATGCTTCTAACTATTTCCAAGTTGCTGAGATGGAGGAATCCTCGTTTGGAAGCAGCCGTGAAAGGATCCATGACAGAAAAGCAAAAGAGATTTCACACACACACACACACAGAGTGGCTTTTGCTTGCCCTATGCTCCAACAACAGTGAAATCAACCGATGAAATTAGGATTTTTCAGGAAGAACGCAGAGCTAAATAGGTTGTTTTGGTTTTTGCTACAACAATGCCAGAATCAATTTAAATATCCATGGTCCCAGAGAATGAGAGATGTGTGTGTTTATATATGCTCGGTGTTATATTATAAACTGAAGACATCATTCATACTATTATGGATCTGTGTTAGATGTCACAGATGTCGTTATTGTTGTTAGAAATGTCGTTATTGTTGTTAGAAATATGTTTATGTATATATTTTTAATGAATTTGTATCTATTGTAATGCTGAACAGGTGTTATTTTATGCTGCGAGCTGTAGGCTGACAGAGGGAATCAAGTGGATCATCAGTTTGGAGTCACTTCACTCCCACAAGAGAGATCTAGGTCCAGCCCCCCTTGAATTCCGTAGATTCTTATCTCCCGCTAATTTCTCTTGGCTGTTAGTAGTTCAGATTCCCGTGGAGAGCTAGCAGGGAATAAAACCTGTGCTCATTTGAACAACCCAGGTTCCTTATTTCTCGCCACCTGACACAGAGTTTCCTAACCTGAATAACTTTTAAGATGTGTGGACTCCAACTGGGGAATTCTGGGAGTTGAAGTCCACACATCTTACCCACATGGGGAAACCCTGCTTTTAAGGAAAGGCTTACTTTTCTGTGGTGGGGAGGAAGAATTCATTTTTCTTTTTTTGTTTCAAAGGAGAAAGTTTCCCCGAGTGAGGAAAGGTCTTTAGGGGAGATCAAAGTATCCATGGGGAAACGAAGTCTCTTTCCCCATTGCACGTGGGGACGTTTATCTCCTGAAAAGGAATAAAACTGTGTCCCTCGTGTCAAAAAAAAGGCCACCAAACATTATCCGACAAAACTTTGCCTCTTTCCCCCAGCTCCTGAGAGGGCTGAGCTGCCTATGCCTTTGAAGCACTCGCCACAAACATACAAACACACAGATTTTGTTTTCTCCGCTGAGTCTGCTCACCCCACCCCACGCCCTCTCTGGAATCTTCCCTTGTTTCTTCAAGTGGAGATGAAACTTAATGGTAAATCAGGAATAATTATTTCTCTGTGTGTTTGTTCCTCCAGTTCTGGCGTTCCCAAAGGACGTTTCCTAAATCCTGTTGACAGAGATTACATGGGCAGCAGGAGAGAGTCTCAGAGGAGATAAGGCAGCCTGCAGGCAGCCCGTTAACAACGCAAGACAGCACACGAAACGGCGAAGATCCAGGTGCAACGAGTCAGCGGGGAGCATGATGGTTAGCCCAGTTACTCCAGCAACAAAGCCCAATTGTTCCCATTGATCGCTCGGTCTTTGCCAGTCATCCTCAAACTGACAGCTTTGGGCCGGGGAATTCTGGGCATTGTAGTCCACCTGTCCTAGCTGAGGCTGAGGTTACGGATCACTGCCATGCATCGCGGTGTCCATCAGACCCAGTTCTGGCCAACATCCAGGGCACTGGGTTGGGAGAAGCTATCCTAGACTCTCCTTTTTTGTCAAACCTCACAGAATAAGGAGATGTTATTGATGATGATGATTGATGATGAGCTGTGGTGGCACAATCGTTAAGAGTGCAGTACTGCAGGCTACTTCTGATGACTGCCAGCTGCCTGCAATTTGGCAGTTCAAATCTCACCAAGATTGACTCAGACTTTCATCCGTCTGAGGTGGGTAAAATGAGGACCCCAATTGTTGGAGGCAATAGGGTGACTCTGTGAACCACTTAGAGAGGGCTGAAAAGGCACTATAAAGTGGTATATAAGTCTAAGTGCTATTTCCTTCCTTCCTTCCTTCCTTCCTTCCTTCCTTCCTTCCTTCCTTCCTTTCTTCCTTCCCAATGGTTAGAATGCAGCATTGCATGCAAACTGCCCACAGTCTGGAGTTTGATCTTGACTGGCTCAAGGTTGACTCATCCTTCCATCCTTCCAAGGTCAGTCAAATGAGGACCCAGATTGTTGGGGGCAATAGGGTGACCCTGTAAACCACTTAGAGAGGGCTGAAAAGCACTGTGAAGCGGTATATAAGTCTAAGGGCTTTTGCTATTGGTGATGATGATGTCTATTCAGTTGTGTCTGACTCCCGGCGATTCTATGGGCCAGGTCTCTCCACATCTTCCAATCTTGCACTACTTAATATAAGGACACTAGTTCTTTCTAGATGTCCTGGTCTGTATCATCCCTAACCCCAGCTAGCTTGCCCAATGAGGGTGAGGGGGTTTGTAACCTACCCCAACTGAGGAAGGAGAAAAGGCTAGATTGGGTGACCTCTGGGTTCCTTCTTGAACTTAGACGGCCAGCTTTAAGCTCTGCGGAGAGGTTACTAGAGTGACTCTCTTTTAACAGGATTGCAAGTTGGTCTCTAATAGAATTGGGGGAAACGCTTCTGGAGTAAGGGAAGGAGGGGGAGAGAGAGAGAAACACTGTTTATGGGGTTTGCTCCGAACCATGACAAACAACATAGCAGAAGCAGATATAAAATAGAAACTCTGGGGAAATGCAAAGTAGAGGATCAGAAGGGGGAAATAATTACTTTCTGCAAACCCCAAGAGTGATTTGGGATGAGCTGCCGTTACGAGTATATTGTTCTTACTGCACTTCAGGAATTCTGACACCAAACTCTCAATCTGGCCTGTAGATTGAACACTTCGCTCAGGCCGCTCTCTGATATCATTCCTGCTATTGCTTTAACAGCAGTAGCAGAAATGGTAGAAGCAGTAATAATCTCATGACTATAGATCTATCAGCACTGTCTAAGGTTCTACCCAAGATTAATAACACTGAATTTTTTTTAGAAAAAAAACTTCTCTTTTTATGGCTCTGTAATCCCTTAATTTGGGAGTCAGAATGACTGGAGGGAGCTGAGAGTTTACTGGCTGAATGCCCTTCCTGATGCCTCGTGGAGTTCACAGCACATTTTTTTTTCTTTGCGCCTTAGGACAGAAATATCTGCCGCTATCTAGGGTTTCACTCTCAATTCTCCAAGCAGCAAGCGAGTGTCTTCACCACTAGGTCACCACGCTGCTCTTATAACGCAATGTTATTGTGTTATTAATAACCGTGAATTAAGTAAAAATAAAATAAAATTGCCTCTTGGCATTTGGTTCGTCGCCAGAGACAATCAAGTGGCTGGGTCTCTTGAGTTTTTCCAGAAGTAGCACCATTTCCTTGCCAGTAAACCCAATGTCCCTCTTTCTCCCCAAAGTCATAAAAACAGCAGAGCGCTTTGTAACGCTTGGAAGACTGATCGGTCCAATGCAATAGAAAGTTCCCATGGTTCACTGAAGCCCCCTTCCTAAAAGAAAACAACAACAAAGCAATCCCTACTCAGAGACAACTCGGAGGAAAGTAAGACTTCCTTGCCCTGTGGAAAGTTTATTTCATTAAAAACAACAACAACAAATTGCTCGCCTGCAGGAACGTTTTGGGTGAGGAGGCTTCGCCTGCTTGGAAAGTATCTTCAGAAATCAATTGGTGTGAACATCCTTCTCCAATTCTTGTCTTCCTCCTGCTCTTGGGAGCCCAGGAATAGAGACAAGGAAGGGGAAAAAACCCAAGGAACTACCACTCTGCTTTCTGATAAGAGTAACCAGCTACTTTGATGCCCCCTTTCCCTCTTCACAGATGCCAGGAAGCTGTCTGAGGAAGAAGAGAAGTAGAATCTGAAGATGGTAGGAATGGTCAAGACATTAGCTATATCTCTCTGAGCATTGCATGTCCATTGCATCTGGAATTATAAGGCTGAGAAAATGTCCAGACTTGGTGGCCAAGTTACCTAGTCTTTTTCTGATTCAAGTCATTCCAGTTTTCATTTCGTATGGTATATATACAGCCTGTTTTGTTTTGTTTTAAAAAAATAACGATTTAAAAAAGACACCGCCATTTCCTCAGATGGGTCTGCTGACATGAGCATCTTTCAGTAAATAAGTTAGGATTTCTTTGAGCGGAGAAAGGTCATCACTGACACCCATCGACAACTGGAAACCCTTTATGGTCTTTTTGCTTACAAGCGAAAATGATTTTTGTGACTTATGGCTTTGAAGTTTAGGAAGAATAGGTTTTAGAAAGAAGAGACTTCTGGTGTAATCTTAGGGGCAGAAGATTAGACTTGAATCAGTGGTGGGATTCAATATTTTTTACTACTGGTTCTGTGGGTGTGGCTTGGTGGGCGTGGCAGGGGAAGGTTACTGCAAAATCCCATCCCCCATATATAGATTTTTATATGTTTTCTCTACTTTTCTGTTCATTCCTTTTTTTTCCTATTTCCCTTTTTATTTTGTTTTTTTCTTTCTTGTCTGCCTTTTCTACATTTTTTTTCTAATATATTTCTTATATGTAACATCTTTTTAAGAAACTAACTGCATAAGTTAGGAAGTGTTTTTTTTTTAAAGTTTGATGATTATCACCATAATAATCTAGTTTGTTTTTATTCATCTAGTTTATTATGACTAGGAGGGGATTTTGCCTTTCACTTAGCCTAGTTGCACTAGAGGAAGTAACACGGTTTCCTCTTTGGTGTCAATGCTACACTTAGCATGTGGATGTTTTCCGTCCTTTAGGAATTATGGATGGAAGGGTGTGTGTGAGTCTCTGTTCTGAATTTCTTGCCGTTCCTCCTCTCGCCATGCAAAGCCCTGTGTGGAATTAGACAAATCGCTCTCAAATGAGCGAACCCAGTGTGACATATTCTTCAGGGCAGATAGAATGAGCCTTTCCACTCTGGGTGCCTCAGTTGTGGAAATGCAACCGCCGACATGAGGCAGGGTAAGATTTTGAAACAACACGACAACAACGCCAGAGCAGGATGCAATAAATATTACTATATTTTGTACACCTCCTTTCTGAACACATGCACAATAGTGGAAAAGAGGGAATCCTAAACAAACTGAAAGACCCTTTGGGCTTTCTGGAGTGCCTGTGTTTCCTTCCAGAATCCCCCGAGCTCGCTTTCTCCAAAAATCATTAGAAAAACACTATGTGGCAGGCAGAGCCATAATTCCACATTGATAATCAGGCAAAAAGCTATGTGAGAGGGACGTAACTTTTGGATACGTTTGGCACAGTTTTAAAAAGCTGCTAAGAATGTTCAAATCTTGATACACTTCTTGCTTTCTCACAGTACTATCTTCAATTCGTGACCTCATGGATGACCCTTGCTTGGAAGGAAGGAAGGAAGGAAGGAAGGAAGGAAGGAAGGAAGG
>NW_020769352.1:5647368-5671960 GCF_900518735.1 Pseudonaja textilis
TTCTTTCTTTCTTTCTTTCTTTCTTTCTTTCTTTCTTTCTTTCTTTCAACACTTCGTTGGGTTTTTCCGTTTATACATAATACTATTACTAATTGAACAATACTGTGACAATACATATATGCATATAAACATCCTATCCAATCTTTCAACCCAACATTTCTAAGTCCAATTAAGGTCTTCTACTGCCCACCCTGGAGGATCTGGAGGAGAGAGAAAGTCAGAAGTGCGCCTGGCTTTCCTTGCTGCGTTCCAGGGAATAACTTGGCCTTTTTTATTCCCAATCAGGGAAGAGAGCAACAGGAAGGACAGGGTTTTATTGTACTTTGATTTTTGCTTGAGCTGCCCTCTCCTGTCTCCCTTTCTGCCTTTCGTCAGGAGGCGCAGGGAGGATTGTCGACTCCATCTGGAAGAGGAAGATGGATAGGAGAGGAAGTCGGAGGGGGAAGCAAGGCCATTACATAAACAGAGAGGTCAGGGCAGGGCAAATGTTGGGTTTCTCGGCGTCACCCGGCAACGGAGGCATCCAGCAGGACTGCCAAAGACAGCTTCTGCTCAAGGCGTCTCTCGGCCGCGTGTGTACTTGTGTGCACGACAATCACACGCACACACCGGGACAGCCTGTTATATAACCTCTTTCCGCCGATCCTTCGGAGGGGTGTAAAAGCAGGCCTGCTCTGACCAGGGGTTGCCATCAAGGAAAGAGCGAGCCCAGGGCTTGGCTCTTGGAGGAACAGCCTCAGGATGGGTCACCTGCAGCCCTCAGCTTCACGGGGAGAGGCCTCCGTGTTCAGGCGGTCAGTTTGAAGACGAGGAGAAAAAAGGCATGAGAAACAGAAGAAGACACAGTGGAGAGAGAGAGGGAGGGAGGGAGAGAGGGAGGGAGGGAGAGGGAGGGAGGGAGAAGGAGAGAGAAAGAGAGAAAGGGAGGGAGGGAGGGAGAAGGAGAGAGAGAGAGAGAAAGAGAAAGGGAAGGAGGGAGGGAAGGAGAGAGAGAGAGAAAGGGAGGCAGGAAAGGAGAAGGATAGAGAGAGAGGGACTGAGGAAGAGGGAGGGAGGATAGAAGAAAGAGAGAGAGAAAGAGAGAAAGAGGGACGGAGGGAGGGAGGGAGAGGGAGAGAGGGAGGGAGGGAAGGAGAAGGAGAAAGAGAGAAAGGGAGGGAGAGAGAGGGAGAGAGGGAGGAAGAGAGGGGGAGGCAGAGGGGGAGGGAAGGAAAAGGAGAGAGAGAGAAAGAGAGAAAGGGAAGGAGGAAGAGAGGGAGAGGGAGGCAGGGAGAGAGAGGGAGAGAGGGGGAGGGAGGGAAAAAGAGAGAGAGAGAAATGGAGGGAGGAAGGGAGAGAGAGGGAGGGAGAAAGGTAAGGAGAGAGGAAGGGAGAGCGGTGGGGGGTAGCTGGACTGTCCCGCCCACTTTGGGCTTGGCCCTGTTATCAGTAGCTTCACACTTATGACCGTTGCAGAATCCCCTTGGTGATGTGATCAAAATTCAGGTGCTTGGCAAATGACTCATGTTTATGACGGTTGCAATGTCCCACGGTTATGGGATCCCCTTTTGTGACCTTCTGATGAGCAAATTCACTTAACGACCACCTCACTGACTTAACAACGGGAGTGATTCACTGAACAACTGTTATGAGACAGGTCATAAAATGGGGCAAAGCTCCCTGAATGAAACGTCTCGTTTAGCAACAGAAATGTTGGGCTCAGCGGCGGCGGGCAAGTCGAGGGCAAGAAGAGATTGGACTGCCATTGGTCAGAAATGGTGTCAGGTGTAGGGAGGGGGAGGGGGTTGGACTAGATGACCTACAAGGTCCCTTCCAACTCGGATGATCTCTTATCTGCCACCCGTAATAACCAACTTCGCCTTGCCTTATAAATAATCGTGTTAAATATTTTGCATATGTAATCAGCAAATGATTGCAAGAGAGGCAGAAATGTAACCGCTGCTCTAATTGCCTCTTTGAACTGTCTAGTCAATTAAAGGCCTTCCCTGCCTTGCAAGAGAGAGAGCAATCGCTGGGCTTGATCTATCTCAAGTGGTTTCCAAACAGGGCTGGATTTGCATTGCTTAAAACTGCTTTATGGGGAAAAGCTTGGGGATCACCCCCTCCCAAGAATGCTTCTCAAAGTGGCTCCCAAACCGTGAGTTTTGAAGCGTCTGGAAGAGAAAGGGAGTTGGCTCGAGGAATTCAATTCAGAATAGAGCTGAGAAGGACCTTGAAGATGTCCTAGTCCTAATCAAGAAGAAGAAACTGATCAAAGAGAGAAGCAACCTAGAACTAAGGAGAAATTTCTTCTTCTTCTTCTTCTTGAAAGCCTCCAGGGATGAAGCTCCCACAACTTCCGAAGGCAACTTCTGTTCCATGGGTGGATGGTTCTCACTGTCAGAAAATTTCTCCTTATTTCTAGGTTGAACCTCTCCTTGTTCAGTTTCCAGCCAATATTCCTTGTCTGGCCTTCAAAGATGCTTTGGAAAACAGCTTGACCCCTTCCTCCTCCCTGTGGCAGCTCCTCAAATATTGGAACGCTGCTATCATGTCTCCCCTGTTCCTTCTCTTTACTATGATTGTAACTTTGTCACTTGTATACTTACAATTTATATTGTCTGTTTCCTAGTATGATTTGATTGCTATTGTACCCTATGACTACCAAGGGTCATATCTTATGATTCTCAACTCTTGACAAATGTCTCTTTTCTTTTATGTATACTGAGAGTATTTACACCAAGACAAATTCCTTGTGTGTCCAATCACACTTGGCCAATAAAGTATTCTATTTATATCATCTATCTATCTATCTATCTATCTACTAGCCAGGCCCAGTTCCTGCAACCGTTCATCGTATGTTTTAGCCTCCAGTCCCCTAATCATCCTGGTTGCTCCTCTCTGCACTTTTTCTAGAGTCTCAACATCTTTTTTATAAAAATTTCCTGACAGTTGGAACAATTAATCAGTGGAACAACTTGCCTCCAGAAGTTGCAAATGCTCCAACACTGGAAGGTTTTAAGAAGAGATTGAATAATCCTTTGTTTGAAGTGGTGTAGGGTTTCCTGCCTAGGCAGAGGGTTGGACTAGAAGACCTCCAAGGTCCCTTCCAGTTCTGTGACTCTGTTCTATTCTAATCCAATCCCCTTCCTGAGCACAGGAACTTATGCAATTTGAGGTGAGTGACATAGCACAATATCACAGAGTTGGAAGGGACCTCGAAGGTCATCTAATCCAACCCGCAGCTCAAGCAGGAAACCCTATATAGAATTCCAGACAAATGGCTGTCCAGTCTCTTCTTAAAAACCTCCAGTGATGAAGCACCCACAACTTTTGTATTTTAATAAAATGCAACAGGTGTATGTGTGTGTGTGTGCGTGCGTGTGAGTGTGTATTCTCTATGCAGGGTGGCCCACCACTTATAAGGAAAGCCTGACTATTGCCCCCACCCAAAAGTCATGAATCTCTGCTTAAGAACCGAAAAGATGAACTAGGGATGACATGATAGCACTCTTCCAATATTTGAAGGGCTGCCAACCAAGAAGAGGGGATCAATTTATTCCCCAGAGCAACAGAAGGCAGGACAAGGAACAATAGATGGAAACTCATCAAGGAGAGAAGCAACCTAGAACTGAGGAGAAATTTTCCCAACAGTGAGAACAATTAATCAGTGGAACGACTTGCCTCTAGAAGTTGCAATTGCTCCAACACTGGAAGTTTTTATGAAGACACTGGACAACCACTTGTCTGAAATGTTATAGAGTCACTTGCTTGAGTAGGGTGTTGGACTAGAACATCTCCACAGTCCCTTCCAGTGCGGTCATTTTGTTATTCCATAAAGGGCAGGCAATGGATCTCAATGCATCTGACTAGCTATGTATTGGTTTTTTTTATGAAATGTATATGCTGCCCATCTATTAAAGCAACTCTTTTCCTCTGAGGAAAAAAAATGTCTGTGTTTGACTTTATTGTGCAACCGAGAACTTCCTAGGAGCTTGAGTTACTCAGATGTTGTCGGAGTGTAGTGGTTAGCGAACAGAAGAGCTATGGGTATAAATCCCCATTCAGTCCTAAGTCTGATTGGTTCCCTTCACACAATAGATTTAAACCAGGGAGCTATTAACCCGGTGAAATCCTCTTTACAGTTAATTTTAGCAGCACGCGGAAGTTAGACTTCACGCCCAGCAAATGACAGTAAATGACAGATTGCCAGATGTTTAAGCCTTAGTTGAGTTCTTGGACAGACCTGGGAGAAGACTGCTAGTCATGAGTTGGCTGGATTAGAGTCTTTACTGCAGACAAGAATAAAACCTAACACACACAACCGTTGATCACTCACAGCAGTGCGTAGAAACCAGAAGCTTGTTCTACCTAAAACTCTAGGTATCTTCTTCCTGTCCTTTCAAATTAACTGATGGGTAGCTTTGGCAGCCTTGGGCTGGTTACATAATGGCCTTCTATAGCCAGAGATCTGCTGGTTTTCATCTCACCTGTCCTTACATGGGTACTAGGTGGGTCAAAGGAACGTGGCAGTTTCTCATTGGAGATGGCTTTTAGCCTCACCCCTCTTCCTGCCACCCTAATGCTCTTCCCAATAGGGCACTTAGAACTACACCCAATATTGCAAAATATAGATTGACTGTTAGAGAAGAACTGGAACAAATGTTCCCAGTCAATGGAAGCTTCGTCTCTTTACTAAGGCCTCTTAAGATTGCATTCCCCAGTTTGGTCCAGTGGTGGAGGCACTGGGCTAGTAACCAGGAAAGTGGGAGTTCCAGTCCCACTAAAACGGGGCTAGGATGAAAGTCGGGGTGACTTTGGGCCAATCGCCAGGAGACTGTGAATTCCAGCCCCGCTTTAGGCACAATAGCCAGTTTTGGGCCAGTCATTCTCTCAGCCTTGCCCACCTCAAAAAGTTATTGTCATGGAGAAAATAAGAGGAGGACAGAATATTAGGTACGTTCACAGATTTGAGTTATTTATAAAAATAATACAAGTGGAAGGGGGGAAATTAAGTAAATAATAAAAAAAATAACAGTAGAATTCTACACTACTAAACTCTAAAGCAGGTGGATAGATTTAAGCCTAAGCCTATTTTGCCACAACTCTTTCCAAACTCATGACTGATTATTGATTTTAGGCTATTCTGTCTTTTTTTTTTTTTTTACAGTGGACAGGATTAGAGAATAATGACGGTCACATCCAAGGAGTTGGCCTCTAGACATAACATTCATAAATCTTCCTTCTCTTCCTTTTTGGCAAAGCCCAGCTCTCATCTGATCCGGTTGCCAGGAAGGCCTAAGTTCCTGGCTGGAATTTAGGTACATTTAAAAACAAAAACAAAGCAAAAAAAATTACTGGAAGATGTAGATTTGGATAGCCAGGATTCTCCCATCTATAAGATGTGATGAAGAGCTTGCACTTAAGGTTGTTATATAAACAAATGAACAATAATTCCAATTAGTAGAAGCCTTGGATATGCTACAGTAAAAACAAGCACTTTTGCAAGTCCTAATGAGACAGGCAGTTGTTCCCTTTGGCAGCGCTACGAAATCTCCATTGTAGTTAATCAGCAACAGACAAGGTTTACAGTCGCCGTCTTTCCATAATCCCCTACTAACAAGACATGTTTTAATCAGGAGCTACGAAGGCCATCCTATTACTGCTTCCAACTGGGGATGGCCTTTGTCCGTGTTGCATCGGAATATTTTTTTAAAAAAAGAATTCAATTGCCCTTTTCTCATTCTGTCATATTATTTAAAGGGTCCTTAGAAAGAGAGGAGAATTTATTTTTTTGTATGTGCATTTTTAAAAAAAAACAAAAAACTCCTAAACCCTCAATGTTTATGCATCACTCAAATGAGGTATTCCCCCAGGCTGAATTTTGTTTCTAGAAATGATTGCTTGAGTCACTTCATGGTACACCAAGTCCCGTTTCCAATTCATTAGCATGGCCAGGGTAGAATCGTTCGCCTCTGTAATTAGTGTAAGGGTGACTAGATCCTCACAACATTCAGTGACCTGACATTTCCTAAACCCAGTAACAGTCCTGTGGCTTCTTAGAGACCAACCACAAGACAAGGGTCTTCGTTGTTTCCGATGCAAAACAAGGCATAGATTCTCCCTTGGAAGTATCCCATTAAATTAACTCTTAACTTCCATGGACAAACTCGTGGCTCTTCCCACCAACCTGGTGGATTCCTAAAACCTGTTGCCAAGCTACACATCCATGACAATAGACACAGCTGCTTTTGTGCACCCAATTCTAACTGAAGCCATCAAACAAGCTGATCTGTCCATTGTGTGCCTAGAAATTGGCCAAAGTTGGTTTTCCCCGAAAAGAGCTCGGAAACGAGGCTGCTGTCCGTGGTGCTGAAAACAACATTCTGTGCCGGAGCTCCTGGCCAGCCTTTTAGCATTAGAGTGACATTACTAACACAAATATATAGCGAACCAAATCCACGGATGAAGATGGATTACACTGTACTGCCCAGCATTTTTTTTTTTCCAATTATCTCTTTGTCTTTTAACCCTGGCTACCGTTGGAAAGACCATATGTTTTCAAGTGAAAAAAAAAAATCCGAACCGCATAGAAATGTCAGGCCGGCATTACGGAATCAAATCAAAACTCCATCTTCTCGGTTGTCCCGCATCTTCACATCAGGTGTCCTGAAGACACGAGAAAAGGCAGGAAATCAAATTCAGCGACACACTGTGTGAGGAACCTGTGTGTGTGTGTGTGTGTGTGTGTGTGTGTGTGTGTGTGCGCGCGCGGGGGGGTATGTGATCTGTTGGGCTTTCTTTGGCTTAATATAATATGTGGACCTGTTTTGAATGAGCAGGCTATGAGAGATGGTCCATTATGGCGTGTTCAACACAATTCTTTTAAACCTCCCTGGTTTTGTGATGCTTGGACACACAATTACTCTGAATATGGTTTCCAGATAATTGAAAAGAATAGCAGCATCCGTCCATTAACTGCCATAAATGCATGCAGTGCGAAGCTCTGCTTTTGTGTGTGTCTGCAGTGTATCCACAGCCTCAGTTTCATTGAGTCATGCCAAATTCTATTCCGAAAGGATGGAAGAAATATGTTCCCTATCCATATATATATACAAAAGCTATAGTCCTATCTCCATCCTGTATGTATGTATGTATGTATGTATGTATGTATGTATGTATGTATATAGGATGGAGATAGGACTATAGCTTTTGTTAGCTTGAAAGTTAAGTCTGGCTTTGCACATATGTCCCTATTTAGATGGACAAAAGTCTTAAAATGGGTTTAACTGAGTATTAGGCTTAAGACACCATCTTTTCTTTTTTTTAAAATGGAAAGAAGGGGCATTTATTTTTGATCTTGTAGCTAAGAGAAGGATGTTTGGAAAGACCTCCCAACAAAACTACTCCTTCTCTTCTGCATA
Source organism: Pseudonaja textilis (assembly GCF_900518735.1). The sequence goes on from NW_020769352.1 coordinate 5,654,772, forward strand.
GCTTGGGTGACCAACGACATTAGTGAGGCCAACCACACCTTTCCTATTATTCTCTTCTTCAATATCAGACTCCTGGTCCCCAAGCACCCATCAAAGAAAGCTTCATCACTGGTTCAAAAGCACTAATCAAACCATTCATAGAACCACCTGAACAAAAAAGGTTATTATTATTTTCCACTTGAATGGAAAGAAAGCTCCCTTCTGCAGACAAGGCTGTTCCTTCCACCCATTTTTACGCTGTCTGCTCTAACGTGCAACAGGTCATAGAACCCATTCCCTACTACTTGATTCTTTCATTTAGAGATTAGAAGCATTTCATTTTTTTCAGCCTCTGCAACCTGCGAGAGGCACGGCTCCAGTCACTGCTTTCACTGGAGATAAAAAAAATAAATAGCAATAGCACTTAGACTTGTATACTGCTTCACCATGCTTTACTGCCTTCTCTAAGTGGTTTAGAGACTCAACCTATGTCCCCCCCCCACCAATCTGGGTCCTCATTTTACCCACCTAGGAAGAATGGAAGGCTGAATCAACTTTGAGTCAGTCAGGATTGAACCATTGGAAGTCAGTAGAATTACTGCACCACTACAGTTCTTTGGCACCTTCTTCTCAGACAAGGACCCTAATAGTGAGTTTAGAGTCTTCCCTCATACGTATAGAATCTATACAGTACATGTCATATACAGAACAAAAACTTCTTGTCTCAAGCCCAGCTACTCATTTTCCTTTCAGCCCAAGGAAAGGGGACTTGCCTGGATATTTGGTTGTGAAACCTGACATTGTAACCAAGTGGCCCACAGGTTTTTCCAACAGTGCAGCAATCCAGCTGTTCACTAAACATCTGTAATCGCACACACTGTAGGGTATGTGTGTGTGTGAGAGAGAGAAGCTTTCTAGAACGGTTGATCTTCCTTCACACTTGGATGCGAGGCATGCGTCAGGAAGCTGTTTTTATCTCCAGTTCAGCTCCCTTCGTTAGCTGAACTTCGGCTAACAAGCAGGAGAAGGCAATGCCAACAGGGTGGCCTTGAGGTCATAAAAACTTCCACTAACCACACAGTGGGAGCAGCTGTGCAGGAATGACAGTGAGAATAAAGAGGGTGGTGGAGTTGGCAAATAAATTTCCCACGCATCTCCAAGTCTTGGGGAAACGTGGTGCATGCCGCTGCTTGGATCTTAGAGGTGAGCAAATGTTATTGGTTGTGTCAAGCATAAATCATGACTGGGGAAAAAAACTCTTTTTTTTTTAAAGACTGAGGAAATATTTCAGAATGGATATTTCAGAATAGCTTTTCAAGGACTTTTATTCAGTGTAGATCAAAAACCAAAATAAGAGTCGGCAGGAAAAGGGAGAGGCAATGTGGCTATCAGGCTCAACAGCAATAGCACTTAGACTTATATGCTGCTTCAGAGTGCTTTCCAGCTCTCTCTAAGCAGTTTACAGAGTCATTATATTTGCCCCCAACAATCTGGGTCCTCATTTTACCCACCTTGGAAGGATGGAAGGCTGAGTCAACCTTGAGCCACCTCAGGACTGAACTGCTGGCAGTGGGCAGAGTTTGCCTGCAATGCTGCAATCTAACCACTGGGAAGGAAGGAAGAAGGAAGGAAGGAAGGAAGGAAGGAAGGAAGGAAGGAAGGAAGGAAGGAAGGAAGGAATAGTAATAATAATAGCAACAGTACTTAGACTTATATACTGCTTTACAATGCTTTACAGCCCTCTCAAATAGTTTATAGAGTCAGCCTATTTGCCCCCAACAATTTGGGTCCTCATTTTACCCACCTCGGAAGGACGGAAGGCTGAGTCAACCTACAGCCAGTCAGGATCGAACTGAGGGCCGTGGGCAGAGTTCGCCTGCAATACTGTATTCTAACAGGAAGGAAGGAAGGAAAATAGAAATAGCACTTACACTTATATACCACTTCACAGTGCTTTTACAGCCATCTCTAAGTGGTTTACAGAGTCAGCATGTTGCCCCCAAATATCTAGATTCTAGGTCCTCATTTTACCAACCTCGGAAGGATGGAAGGCTGAGTCAACCTTGAGCCAGTCAGGATTGAACTGCTGACAGCGGGCAGAATTAGCCTGCCATACTGCATTCTGACCACTGTGCCACCACAGCTTTTAATAAACAAGGAATGAGGAAGAAGATCTCAAGATACACCAAAGCAAACTAAAAAAAAATAAAAAAAATATCAGTTCACATGAGAACATTCACAGGACACAGAAAAGGTCCCGGGTCCAATTGCCAGGGACCCAGATGTTAGAAGATATGGGTGTTGTTTCCTAGCAGTGTAGAATAGTTCAAAAATGATGGTGCTCATTGGAAGTTTTCCAATTCCAACATGTGAAATTCAGCAAGAAGATGCCAAACCAAAGATGTAGATCAAGAGTGCACAACATTTGCTAGGTCAGAGGATGCTCTCAGATCAAGAACAGTTTTGTTCTGTATTTCAAAATATAGTGGGTGGCACCAGAATTAAATTAACTTTGCTTTAATTGACCTTGAAAGTTAATCGAAATCAAATATAGCTAATAGGGAGACACTTCAGTCATGTGCTTAAAAATTGACACTTGGATATGACTTTTGAAGCTCTTGGAGAACTGCAAAGAAGCCTTACTGAAATCCCAAGAGACCTTGGAGGCCCAGGCTGTGAGTTATGGGCTAGATGGACAAACCTGACACTGTACACTTTTTGCCAGTGTACACTTAAGTTGGTAGGAAACGTCTCCCAGACTTCATAGCTATGAAACTTAAATATCTAGATTTAATATAACAGGAATACCTTTGAAATAAAAACTCATAAATCATAAACCCACAGAATAGAATAGAATAGAATAGAATAGAATAGAATAGAATAGAATAAGATTTAAATAGAATGGAATGGAATTGAGAATAGAATAGAATAGAATAGAATAGAATAGAATAGAATAGAATAGAATAGAATAGGATTTAAATAGAATGGAATGGAATTGAGAATAGAATAGAATAGAATAGAACAGAATAGAATAGAATAGAATAGAATATAGAATAGAATAAGAAAGGAATAGAATAGTATAGAATACTATAGAATGGAATGGAATGGAATGGAATGGAATAGAATAGAATAGAATAGAATAGAATAGAATAGAATAGAATAGAATAGAACAGAAATAGAACAGGAACAGAATAGAATAAATAGAACAGAAATAGAATAAGAACAGAACAGAACAGAATAGAATAGAATAGAAAATATGGAATGGAATAGAACAGAATATAATTTTTTATTGCCCAAGTTTGATTGGACACACAAGGAATTTGTCTCTGGTGCAGAAGCTTCCAGTGTACATATAAACAGCAAGTAATAGGTCATAGGTCATAAATCATATGTAAAGGTACTTGGGAGTCATGCCCTATTTCTGTATTGTTCCTATTCCAGAATGTCCACAGTTGGGTTTCTTTTAATGGAGGCCGCCATTATGAGACTGCAATGCATATACAATAACAGAATACAGTGTTGGAAGGGACCTTGGAGGTCTTCTAGTCCAACCCCCTTGCTTAGGCAGGAAACCTTATACCATTTCAGACAAATGGTTGTCCAATCTCTTCTTCAAAACCTCCAGTGATGGAGGTAATAAGTAACGACTTCTAGAAATGTGTATATAGAAAGATGAATAAGGAAATGTAAAAGACGTCTTGACATTGACATAATGATTTATAAAGTTTTATTTTATGTTTTTAAATTTTGAAAACTAAACTAGTTTTAAAACTAGTTTTAAAAAAGAAAGAAAGAGAGTCACCTAGTCACTACTGACTAGGAAAAGCAAGGAAATAATGCCCTGATATCACAAAACGTGATTAAATAAGTTGTCTAAGGTTTATTCCTAATGAGAATCTGGGGGAAAAAAAAACCTTTATTGACTATTTCTGTGCATATTGATATCATCAGCAGAAATTTTGCTCTAGCCAGATTTAAAAAATCCATTCTGGATCTTTCTGTCAGAAGGTTAACAAGTGCTAATTTAGCTCTGCCTTTTGTTTCAAACGTTGCTTTTTTTCCCCCTGCATCAAAACACAAAAGTTTATGCCTGACATTATTTTGCTATTATTATAATGGTGTTTTTTTTTTTTTAAAAAAAAGGCATTTTAAGAAATTGTGTTGCTCCATCCAGGTGCAAAAAAATGTTAGAGAGGGTACAGAAGAACGGTTTTTCTGACTCCAGAAATCTTTTTTTTAATCAATTGTTTTTGCTTGTTGTTCTCATAAACAAATATTTTATCTCCTTCATGAAAACCTTCTTGCTGATTTGAAGGCATCTCTTTTGTGTCCCTGCCTAACCTTACCTTGCCAAATAAATTTGCAGCAGTAATTTATTTCTTTAGTACAGGATTTTGAAAGATTTGTCATTTTGGCTCCCTTTCTTGAAATCAGATGACTGCTAGCAGGAACAGGCTGCACGTTGCGTTAAGTTGCCATTGGTTTTACCTTGTTTGGGGAGACCACCAAGTTTCATGTATTGAATAAAATAGAATAACAGAGTTGGAAGGGACCTTGGAGGTCTTCTAGTCTAACCCCCTTGCTCAGGCAGGAAACCCCAGACCATTTCAGACAAATGGCTGTCCAATCTCTTTTTGAAAGCCTCCAGTGATGAAGCACCTACAACTTCTGAAGGTAAGTTGTTTCACTGGCTAATTCTTCTAACTGTCCGGAAATGTCTTCTTAGTTTTAAGTTCTTAGTTCCAGGTCGCTTCTCTCCTTGATTAATATTGTGCAAAGCCATGGTTTCTTTTAAACTATAGTTTCTCGGATGTAATACTAAACTGTGCATGTGAAAACTCTTGTGGCTGAATTCACATCTATGCTGAGCCAATTTTAGCAGCCCACCGTTTTGCAAATAAGTCATTGTTGGCTGGCTTTGCACATCGTCGCATTGAGACCTAATGATGTTTTGATCTAGTTGGGTAGCTGTTACATGCTGAAACAAAGCACAGTTTGTGAGTCATTCTTCTCCCAAACCAACCATGACGGTGTCATGCCCCTGTCGGAGTCTGAATCCAAGGAGGAAGACGAACAGCTGACAGGGAGTGGGAGTGTGGCTCTATGGGTTGTGGAAGAGGCTGGGGAATGGCAAAGTCCGGCTGGGCAGAGCAGGGGAGAGGGAATTCGGAGGAAGACTCAGGCCCACCCCCTCTGCACGCAGGGAGGAACGGAGAAGGGAGCAACATGGGTTGCATGGCTTACGGAGAAGGAAAGGGCCCTGATTCCCTTCATTAGCTACAGCTGGGAATACAGTGTATAAAAAAAGGCAAGCTGCGTGCAGCATGCTGTTGGTAGCAAACATGAACTTGTCTTGTCTTGTCGTGGCTTTTCTGTGTTCCTGGCATCTTCCCAACTGTGTGAGTTTTGCCGTGCTTTCAAGTCTGAAATTCTTGCTCCTGCCCTGCCAAACTAGTTCAGTTTGGCTTGTTTGGACTTTAAGTTACAGCTTGTGCGTACCTTGTTTTGGATTGAATTTTCTGCACTTAAAGGCTGTTTCTGGGAGAGTTTTTCGCCAGCCAGAAGGTAACCTGGATACTGGGGGGAAAGTGGGAGGTAATAAAGGGACTCTTCTTGATTATTTGACTGTGTTGCCTTTGTGCCACGCCCCTTTGGGTCATCACAGTCAGGCTTAGCACGATTCAACATTAACTGGAATGTAAAACTCTTCATTCAAATATTTGCTTCCACTTCCTGGTGTCCAGATAAACCTCTTTCACCCCATCGTCTCACCTCATCGCTTAACCAGAAATTCCAAGCGCTGCCCAATTACAACAGTTTCTTTAGTGACTGTTACAATGGCAAACAACTCAGGACTATTTTTCACACCCCACATTCGCGGGATTGACATTCCAATGCTCGGCAATGGACTCACATTTATGACCATCACAGGGTCCCAGAGTCACGCCATTTCCCCTTTTGCGACCACCTGACCAGCAAAGTCCATGGGGAAGCCAAGATCTGCTTTACAACCTAAGTGACTAACTTAACAAGGGCAGGGATTCGCTTCACAACGGTGGCAAGAAAAGGTCATCAAAGGAGGCAAAACTCACTGAAAAAATGCCTTGCATGGCAAGATGGAAATTTTGGTCACGTGTGGTCATAAGTCGAGGACTGGGACATTTTTCATCAAAAACGTGTTTTCTTACCACCAGCAAATCTCTCTCTCTTTTTTTCTCTTTCTGTTTGTCTTTCTGATTTTGTTTCTCTTTCTTTTTCCCTCTCTCTCTCTCTCTCTCTCTCTCTCTTTCTCTCTTTCTTTCTTTTTCTTTTTCTCTTTCTCTTTCTCTCTCTCTTTCTTTTTCTCTTTCTCTTTTTCTCTCTTTTTTTCTCTCTCTCTTTCTTTCTCTTTCTCACTCTCTCACTCTTTTTCTCCCTTTCTCTCTCTCTCTTTCTCTCTTTCTTTTTTTTCTCTCTCTCTCCCTGTCTCTCCCTCTCTCTGTCCCTTCCTCCCTCTCCCTCTCTCTCCACCATCTCGGTGTAGCTCTGCCACGTCTTGCTGTAGCCTTAAGAAATTAATACGACTGGCGCGGCTTTCATCACCTCTTCCTTCCTCCTGACAAAGTACACAGTGCCAGATTGCTCTGACCTTCCCTTTAATAACATTTGCCCAGGATGTTGACATGAGTGACAGGGAGCCACTCCGGTGGAGGCTTTAGTTATTAGATCTGTGAATACCCACCGAAGCTACATGATGGAGCATCTTCATCTGCTCCGACTCTCGTGGTGGAGGAAGGAGGGAGGGAGGCAGCACCTTCTCCTTTCCTCCTGCAATATCCTGTATCAGGACGTTGTACAAACAATGAGAAGCTAAGTCCATATTCCAGGACAGGCAGGCTTTGTATCTGACGCAGAGCACAGCAATATAGCTGCCTCCGTCTCCTCCTCTGCACAAACCCCACTTCCTTCTAACACTGATGGTGTTACCTGGTTGGGTCACGAAACACCTGCAAGAAAACAACCAAGCTCAGAGAGCACTAACCATCCCCCAGTTCTCCTCCTCCTCCTCCTCCGTTCTGTGGGCGTGGCTTGATGGGCAGGATATGGCTTGGTGGGCGTGGCAGGGGACGGTTACTGCAAAATCCCCCTTCCCTCCCCACCCCACTAACCTGCTTTCCAGCTCCGTTCTCATGTGCTGGGCAGCCAAAGAAGACCCAGCCGATCAGCTGGGACTCAATGGGAGGCAGAGGATAGATGGGGTTGGCGGGGTCAGTCAGAGGTGGGATTTGCTGGTTCTCTGAACGACTCCAAATTTCCACTCCCAGTTCTCCAGAACTGGTCAGAACCTGCTGAATTACCACCTCTGCGTGTGAGTCTTTCCAGCTCCTGTTCCCATGCTTTCAAAGAAACAGTAACTACGATTCTGTTGCTATTAATTAAAATGGCAGTTCCCCCCAGGGTTATGACCTTAAAATCTAGATTGCTTCGCTTCTGTAAACCCCAGTGCCATGAAGCTAGAGGGAAGTCAAGAAGAGAAGAAAGGCAGTTGGGGGGAAAATAGGTTGCAGAATAACTCTGGACCCCCCTAGGTACTCGGGGGCGGTGGGGGAAGAGGCGGGGCTTATGAATCCACTTCCGTTCGGCTCCATGGAACTGAGAAGCTTAGGGGAGCGCTCCTTGTTACAAATGTCACATTTACATAAACTGACTTAACGGGGAATGTTAAAATGCACCAGATTATGGGAACCCTAAGGTTCACACGGCAGCTTGGGATGTAGGGTGGAAGGCTGGAGAGAGAAAGATTGCATTGGCAAAAAAAAAAATAGAGCAGTCACAAGGCGCCTACTCAACGGTTAAGCTATGAGCACACATGCACTGTCTGTGGAGCCCAACAGGCCATTCTGAGTAGGGTATGTGCACCCACCAGGCTGTTGCCTTGAGGATAGCCACATTTCATGGTGTCTTCCCTGCAGGCAATTCCCTTGCCTTTCCCTAGACCTCCTTATTTGCAAGGGGAGTAACGCAGCCTGAAGAGATCCACCGGAAACCAGGCGAATCTATCGACTTCCCTGGCTGACTTCACACATTCCCGGGTCGTCGTTGTTTTCCCTTTTCTTTTTGCACCGCCACGATAAGCGCAGATGATTATGGTTACTTTGGCAGCAGGAGGCTTCCTGCCAGACGTCTGAACGCCCCCCCAGAGCAGAAACCGTAAATGCGTAGAAGATGCACGCTTTCTGAGCAGGGAACGATATCGCAAAGTGCCTTCCCACCCACAGTCCAGGATGAGTGAATTAGGTGGGTCTGCTTACCACCTCTGCACATGAGTCTTTCCAGCTCCTGTTCCATGCTTTCAAAGAAACAGTAACTACGATTCTGTTGCTATTAATTAAAATGGCAGGGCCAATGCAACAACAACAATAACACAACGACCACCAAAACTCGAGCGGTTCTCGTTCCTGCTTGTAACTGAAGAAGCGAGAATCAATTCCCCAATGGTGGCAACTCCTTTGACTTGGATAATCCTCCTGTCTCAACATCTAGCTCTCCTTTCCCTCCTCTTCTGTTTGATTTTATTTCTCCTTCTCCTTCTCAATGAGGCACACAAAATGATGCTGGACTAAAGCCTTACTCCATGACTGGGCCCGCTATCCATCTCCTTCTCATTAGCAGGAAAACAGGAAGCCATCAACTGAGTCATCCATGCAGCTTCTGGGACACACCGAACGTGAAGTTGCTTTCTTCGCCCCAAAGAAATATGTGTGTTTAAACACCTTGGTGTGTTTCCTTTCAACCTGTGGCCTCAGCCCAGTTGGGTGTGGGCTACCACCTCAAGGAAAGGTTCCTCAGACCAGCTTAAAGGTCTCCTTATATCTGCAGCAACCTTCTTGAAGCGAAGCCTGGGGGCGGGGAAAAGAGTCAGTCCTGAGCAGGGATACGGTATGCTGCCTTCATTTCCACACGGGAAGAAAAGCAGAGTAAATCCAATAAATAGACAGATGACAATCATCAATATAGTGTGTACTAGCCTGCCATGGAAAGGAAGGCACCAGAGATCGGGAACTCGGCAGAAAAAGAATTATGAACGAGAATAGAAGGACCTTGGAGAGCTCCCCACAAACCGTTCAGCTTGAGATAATTTTCAGCAAGAGAGCCGTTGCTCCATCAACAGCCTGTGATCAACTGTGATTTGAAAGATTGGCAAGGCCTGCGGTTTCTTAAGCAAATGTACCCTGGCTTTCTCGGCCCGACGGTAAGAAGAAAGGTCGTGTTTTTCCATCAGAGGAAAAGTGGTTTTCCACTGAAACCGGTCTATCAGGGCAACCTGGTCTACCCAAATATACGACAGACCATACAGATTCTGTTTTCACCTTTCTGCCCCAATCCAGGAGCCTCCGCAGGCAAGAGCTTTCACGACAAACTATTATTTTTGTGTTGAATTTATATTTAACAATGAAGAAATAAAGGGAGGCTAATAGAGATCTATTTCAAGCTACTTAGCTCTTGTCAGCTCGCCATACAGATAACAGATAATCAGAGTTGGAAGGGACCTTGTAGGTCATCTAGTCCAATCCCCTGCCCAAGCAGGAGACCCTACACCATTTCTGACAGATGGGAGTCCACTCTCTTCTTGAAGGGCTCAAGTGATGACACTCCCACAACTTCGGAGGGCAAGTCGTTCCATTGAATATGGAATAACAGAGTTGGAAAGGGCCTTGTAGGTCATCTAGTCCAACCCCCTGCCCAAGCAGGAGACCCTACCCCATTTCTGACAGATGGGAGTCCAATGTCTTCTTGAAAGCCTCCAGTGATGAAGCTCCCACAACTTCTGAAGGCAACTTCTGTTCCATGGGTTGATTGTTCTCACTGTCAGAAAATTCCTCCTTATTTCCAGGTTGAATCTCTCTTTGTTCAGTTTCCATCCATTATTCTTTGTCTGGCCTTTGGGTGCTTTGGAAAATAGCTTGACCCTCCCTCCTCTCTGTGGCAGCCTTTCTGGAATTCAAATAGCCCTGGTTCGGATCCCAGAAAGGGTACGACTAGCTGTGACGGGAGCGAAATATCTTGAAATAGATTTATACTCCTCTCCCTTTATTTCTTTGTTGCTAAAAAAATATAAATGCAACACATCGGAGGAAAACTTCCTTGAGGCCAAATGAGCAGGAAAAGAGAGAATGGGAGAAAGAGAAGGGGTAAAAGGAAAGAAAACAGATGAGTATATCAGTCAGTCAGTCAGTCAATCCATCAATCAATAAGAACATTTATTTGATCAACCACCAGCAAAATTTTAAAAAGTATGACTACCAGTGATTGAATTCAGGAGCCAGGCAAGATGTACAAATTAACTCTCAGCGCCCCAAACTGGGTTGTCGGAAGTGAATGGACGGCCAAAGTAATTAATTCTGCAACGGTCTGGAACTTCATCTATTCGAGCACACAGAATGGAAGGCATCGATTCATCTCTAGATGAATTTGCCAGACAACCTTCAAGGGCAACTTCTATGCAACACATTCGAGTAATCTAACCTAGACATTATCGGAATATAGATTGGGGCAGCCTTTCTTCTAAAAAGATACAACTGATGAACTCCTCACACTAAGCCTCTCCGAGAAAAGGTACAGGTAAGAAACCTGGAAAATTAGATGTAGAGAAACTCCCAAGAGGCAGACTTAACATTGTCCAAAGGAGTAGAGTCTTACTCGGAATTGGTTTTGCTCTAATTCCTCGGACTAGAGACGTATTTGTACGGAAATAAATCTATTTTGTCAAGATCCACCTTCGTTTTGTTAGCTTCATGCAGCCTGACTTGAGTGCAGAGAGCAAATTCCTTTGCTCATTTCTGTGAAAATAGTGCCCTGCCACTACAGTTTAGTTACTATCTTGAGTTACGTAACTACAACCTTCCTGAGTTAACTCTTTCGATGAGTTCTCTCTGTAGCCTGTAGGGACCTGGCGAATTTTTATTTTTATTTCCAATGACTTGACATCCTCCAGATAAATTGCCGGACTGCAAACCGAAAGGAACAGGCTAATGATGGAGTAATTCAAGTTGCCATAGTTGCAGGAGTGAACAGGAAGCAATTAATTATAAGAGCAGAAACCCCCTTCGTGAGGGAAGAAGCTTCCTCAACGTCTTCCAACTGCATTTTGAAGTTCCCTTCCCTTTCCCCTCTTTTCCTCTCTTTCTTTCTTCCCCCAAAATCAAGTCCAACAAAAGAGGATGACAACATGGGAAAGACTCGCTTATGATTGGTTGGAAATGACATCACCCAATATCTCCATGAGTGAATAAGGAGTGGCAATTTCAGAAATCGGAACAGCCACAGAGACCCTCCGTATGGAGACAATCAGCAGGCACTTCATTTTTTTTTCTAGTTTTCTTTCTTTCGTTCGTTCAGTCATTCATTCTCTTTCTTTCTTTCTACCTCACTTCCCTTCCCCTTCCTTCCTTCCTCCTGCCTTCCTCCCCTCCCCTCTCCCTTATTCCTTCCTTCCTTCCTTCCTTCTTTCCTTCTTTCCTTCCTTCCTCTCTTCCCCTTATTCCCTCTTTCTTTCCTTCCTTCCTTCCTTCCTTCCTTCCTTCCTTCCTTCCTTCCTTCCACCCTCCCTCCCTCCCTTCCCCTTCCTTCTCTACTTTCTTTCTTTCTTTCTTTCTTTCTTTCTTTCTTTCTTTCTTTCTTTCTTTCTTTCTTTCTTTCTTTCTTTCTTTCTTCTCCCCCCACCCCCCCCGCACTATCAGGAATCAGCATGGATGATTCCCAGTGATGAAATACCTGGCGGTCCTTATTTTGGCGTAGGTTTGCATCCTTTGTTTTCCATGCTAGCCTCTTTCTCTGGCGATATTCCAGTGCAGATGTGGAGACCTGAAGTGCTGAGACTCAACCAGCGTGAAGGTATTTACAAAAAGTGTTAATGAAGTACTGGCAGAAATTGAGGTAGAGAAATCAACTATCCAAACGCAGTGAGTTTATGCCTCTGTCTGGGCAACAGGAGGCTTTGGTGTAGATTTAGAAACTACCCCTGATAAGCCATCTGCACCTAAACAATGTACAGGTATTTCTCAACTTACAACAGTCTGTTTAGTGACCGTTCAAAGCTACAATGGCACTGCAAAAAGTGAGTTACGACCATTTTTCGCCCTTACGACCGTTGCTACATCCCCATGGCCACGTGATCAAAATTGAGACCTTTGGCCACTGACTCATCTTTATGACGGCTGCAGCGTCCTGGGCTCACCCTTTTGCAAGCTTTGGACAAGCAAAATCCATGGGGACCAACAGCTGACTTAACAACTGCGTCATTAGCTTAACCACTGCAGTGATTCACTCAACAACGGTGGCAAGAAAGGTCGTAAAATGGGACAAAGTTCACCGAACAAATTGCCACGGAAGTGTTGGCCTTGGTTGTGCTTGTACTTTCGAGGGCTACCTGTATATAATGTTTCATATTATTGATCCTGGACTGGGAAATTTGGGAGGTAGTTCTAGTTTAATTTGAATGGGAAATAAGCAACAAGATATATCACTACTACAAGATTAAACCAGAACACATCCCAGCTAGCTTTTTTCTTCTGGTGTGACTTTTTCACGAATGCACATAGTCACCAATGAATGCCCACGTTTCACAGGAGAAAAGCCTTCACACCACTATTTTCAGATGGCATCACTTCCTTAATATTCTAGGGTGGGGGAAAATTGGTACCTTCTGAACAGGTGAGACGCGTTTCATTCACACAGACACAAAAAGAGTGACTTTACTCTGGAAAATGTGCCACCTGAGGCCAGACATCCCTCGATCAGCTACTTGGCACAAGCAGAAGATTCTAAGAGAAACCATTTTAATGAGGGCATCCGTCGGAACCCCTGACAAACACATTTTGGAGCTACTGTGCAATCTTTTAAGTGTGCTTTTCTTCTGTCAAGAGGGTTGACCATGGCTGATCATGCTTCCCAACTCCAGCTACAAAAAAATCAGATCAAATAACAGATAACAAATAATCAGAGTTGGAAGGAACCTTGTAGGTCATCTAGTCCAACCCCCTGCCCAAGTAGGAGTCCCTACGCCAGTGGTCGCCAGCTGGTGGGCCGTGGCCCACTGGCGATCTGCAAGAAAATTTTGGTGGTCTGCAGAGAAATGTCACCCTCAGAGCACTCCCCCAAAGCAATTAATCCAGGCTGCGCAGGACACACAACACTGCACCGCCCACATGGCCGGCAGGAATCCTCCCTGCCCACTCACTCCTTACTGGACAAACTTGCCTGCTAAAATTGCTATTTTTCCTTTTTCTGACCATCAGCTGTTCTGCTGTGCCGGGAGATTTAGATTAGCTAGAGAGCAGGAAATCGTTGAATTTCTTGCTTTCTAGCTAATTTTTAGATCTTCAACTCTGCTTTTAAGCAGAGCCGGACCTTTCCTTAGGACTGAAGCAGTGCAGACGGAGCTAGCCGATGGCAGAAACACAGATCTTTAAGTGAATCTGTGTTTCTTTGAGCAACTCAATCTGCCTGCCTGCTTTGCCCGATTTTGGGTAAAAGTTGCTCTTTTTTTAATAAAAAAATTCAATATTTACATACATGATGTGTTGTAGAGTTAATTTTGTGAGTTTGCTTGCTAGCAAGTTTTTTACATACAAGCCATGCCCAGCCAGTCACATGACCACCAGGCCACATCCACAGAACTGGTTAGTGGTCCCCGGGATTTAAAATTATGAGTTTGGTGATCCCTGAGGTCCAAAAGGTTGGCGACCCCTGCCCTACACCATTTCTGACAGATGGCAGTCCAATCTCTTCTTGAAAGTCTCAAAATGATGAAGCTCCCACAACTTCCGAGGGCAACTTCTGTTCCATTCGTTGATTGTTCTCCCTGTCAGAAAGTTTCTCCTTATTTCCAGGTTGAATCTCTCCTTGTTCAGTTTCCATCCATTATTCCTTGTCTGGCCTACAGGTGCTTTAAAAAATAGCTTGACCCCCTTCCTCCTCTCTGTGGCAGCCCCTCAAATATTGGAAGACTGCTATCATGTCTCCCCTGGTCCTTCTCTTCACTAGACTATCCATGCCCAGTTCCTGCCACCGTTCTTCACATGAATAGAATATGACCATATCCTTCTGGTCTTCTGAGATCTCCAGAAGATCAAGAAGCTAAATGGCTCAACCTTTGAGATGTTAACCTCCTGATCCAGTGCAATTTTATCTACTTGGATGGGCAGCAGATCTTCAAGTTCTCAGGGAAAGAAAAGGATCACCGTTTCCTTCAACCTTTTAGTTCGGGATGCCAGCATTGAAACTGTAGGACTTCAACGCACCAAGGCGGTAGTTCAGCTTCTCAGATGCCTCGTGGGCTTCTCCTTCCCTATTTTTTAATTATTGCTTTGATGCAGCATCCTTTAAAATAGCTATTAATGGAGGGAAACTGCATGCAGCATGGAGGGAAAAATTTATGGGTCCCATGATTTACTTAGCCAACCAGCAGTACTATCGATTTTTTATTTAGGAGAATAATTAAATATTTATTTTCACTTTGTTAAGCTGGGGAGGTGGAAGACCACAGAACGCCAAACAAGGCGCAAAGCAAAGGAGATCGGTGACATGAGGGATGGAAAAGATCTGGTCTTCCCAGGACCTCATGCACGTGGTCATCTGGGAATTGTGCGTTGTTGTCCCGACACGTTTTGTGGGTACCAGGTTTAAAGGTGCAAGATTGGGCAAAGCTGTACTGACAAAATGGACAATAACAGAATAACGAAGCTGGAAGGGGCCTTGGAGGTCTTCTAGTCCAACCCCCTGCTCAAGCATACCTATATAGTTTATAGTTACTATATAGCCAGTCCTCGACTAACAACAGTTCATTTAGAGACCGTTCAAAGTTACAACATCACTGGAAAAAAAAGTGACTTGTAACCATTTTTTCACACTTATAACCATTGTAGTGTCCCCATGGTCACGTGATCAAAACTCAGACACTTGACAACTGACTCCTACTTATGACAGTTGAAAGGTCCCGGGGTTATGTGTTATATATATATACTCCTTAAGGCATCTTTAGCCACTAGTACCCTGTTTCCCTGAAAATATGATATTCAGAAAGTAAGTCCTAGCTTGATTTTTACACATGCGCCCAATATAAGCCCTAATTAGAGTGGATGAGTAAAAATTAAGCTAGGGTGAGGATGGGGGACTGGAGCTGCCCTACTACTTACCTTTGGACAGGTGTATCCAGGCTTTGCACATCCTGACACCTGCCTTGTTGGCCATTTCTTCTGCAGCCAGCAAGGCTGTCAAGGCTTTCCTGAAGGCCTCTGGAGCTGAAAACAAAGCTCTGGATCGACCCGGAGCTCTGTTATCAGCTGCAGAGGCCTTCAGGAAAGCCTTGCCACAGAAGAAGCCGCTCCTGAAGGCCACAGAAGAAGTTCCTGAAGGCAAAAAGGAGGCCAGGGATGACATGAGCAAGTGAGGTTAATCAGTGGATGGCATCCCCCGAAAATAAGACCTAGTGCCTTTTTTGGTGGCAAAAAATATATATAACACAGGGTCTTATTTTGGGGGAAATGGTGTGTGTGTGTGTGTATTGACCAGTTGACCGCATGTATAATAATAATATGTGAAAAAAAAAGAAAGACAGAAAGAAAGATAGAAAGATAAGAAGGATAGAAAGATAGAAAGAAAGATAGATAGATAGATAGATAGATAGAGATAGAGATGATAGATAGATAGATAGATAGATAGATAGATAGATAGATAGATAGAGATAGATAGATAGATAGATAGATAGATAGATAGATAGATAGATAGATAAATAGATAGATATGTACGTACATACATACAGTAACTGTGATCAGGTATCCTTCAATTGAGGACTATGCATGTTCTGTACAACCACAATTGTGACTGGAATTTCTTTGTTAAGCAAAGCGATTCAACGAACGGTGGCCAACTTTATGACCTTTGTGCCATGGTTATTCAGCGAATCACTACATCTGTGAAGCTCATCCCTCATTCCCCATTGGCTTCGCTTGTGGAAAGCTGGCCGGGAAAGGTTATGTACAGTATGTCGATCCCATGACTCCCGATGGCTGCAACTGTTGTCAGCGCTTGCTGGTTGCCAAGCAGCCGTATTTGGACCATGTGACGGTGAGGATGCCACGATGGGTGACTATTGGCTGTGAGTCACTTCCCCCCGCACCCCCCGTGCTGGGAGGGCTTTGAATGGTTCTAAATAAATGGTTGTAAGTCGAGGATTACCTAAAATCCTTCCCTGCAAAGAAATCCCCCCTTTCACACCCTCTTTCTTGCGGCCTCTTACAGCTGTGTGTAGAGTTGCGTTGCTCCTGTGTGTGTGTCTTTCTTACAGAAGCTGGTTTTCCTCTGTGCAATCTTTTTCTACCCTTGCTTCCAAATTACAGGGCTTATACAAGTCCAGGTTTAACCCCGTCGTGCCCTGCACTAGCCGGGGGAAATATTTTGGTGTGAAAACTCTGCAAGCTGCTCTCCATTCAGGGCAGACAATAGGAAGGAAGACAGACAGAGGCATCGCCTGAATAAAAGGCAGCTTTAAATTACAACGAGATTTGAGGAAAAGGCATAGAAACACACACACGCATTGTGTTTTGGGGTTAAGACCCAATTTTGTCAACCCAAACCTCCAGACAGAGCTGGGGGAAGAGGGGAAGTTTATTTTGAATGTCCTGGATCACCTCTGTCAATCAGCGTGGAGAATATTGTGCTGGATGGACAATAAAAGCCAGTTTCCTACGTTCCTCACATTTAAGTCTGTCCTCCTGCTAGGCATAGGAGATAACGATCCAGCTTCACTATAGACATAAGTGATATTGGCAGCTGCCCAGAATTCCTGAAGCTAGTTTCGAAAACCTATTATAAAGTATGTTTTCTACTATCAAGAGAAATAAATTTTGGCAGCTCTATGAACTGGGAACACGCGGTGGTTATGAGAAAGAGCTACGAATGAGAAAAAAAACCTGAGTAGGATCTTGCCTCAAACGTCATTTTGATTGCCCCTCTGAACTTTATAAGGAAGGAGAGAGAGAGAGAGAGAGAGAGAGAGAAAACAAGAAAGAAAAAAGGAAAGAAGGAGGAAGGAAGGAAAGCAAGCAAGCAAGAAAAAGAAAGAAAGAAAAAGAAAACAAGAAAGAAAGAAAGAAAAAGGAAGGAAGGAGGAAGGAAGGAAGAAAAGCAAGCAAGCAAGAAAAAGAAAGAAAGAAAAAGAAAACAAGAAA
>NW_020769352.1:5685419-5687919 GCF_900518735.1 Pseudonaja textilis
TCTATCTATCTATCTATCTATCTATCTATCTATCTATCTATCTATCTCTATCATCTCTATCTATCTATCTATCTATCTATCTATCTATCTTTTCCCCCTTTTCATCTTTCATCTTTCAATCTCTCTATCTTCCAATCTTCTTCTTGCCAATTACATATACCATCCGATCAAAATGCTCTCTCTAAGATTGTACCGTATTTCCCTTCTTTCTTTAAACTATTCTTTCTATTCGTCAAAACCATAAGACATGAAATCATTTTTATTTTATTTTTGTTAACGCAAAAAGCCCATCATGGGCTTCTGGTCATTGATGAATATCAATAATGGCTTGGAATACATTTAGAAATGTTTATTTCCCAGGTATACAATAGTTTTTCCCCTCTTGTCATATAAGACGTTTCAACTTCAGGATTAGGCTCCGAAATCTGTTTTGAAAACTATGTTTGGCCTCCCTGCACTTTGGAAATCTTAGGTCACTCATCCTTGCAAAGTAATTCTCCGGGGATGGGGGCGAAGGCTTTTCCTTGTGAAATTTTCACCTTCACTTTGTATCTCTAGTATGTGTGTAGGATGAATACCCTGGTACATTCATTAGAAATAAAAAAAAAAGTAAATTAAAGGATAGACATTTTATTAATTTTATTTCGATGTCCCTGATTGATTTACTCAGATCTTCCGAATAATCAAAACTGAGAAATTTATATGAACATGGTTTTGATTAGGTGAGTCACCCACCAGTTTTGCACTTTGGTTTTTAAAAAGCCAAAGGCCAATGCAATAACTAGACAAATATGCACCAAATAGAGATTAAACATGGCATCAGGTGCAATATGTGTATAAAGGAATTACATTTTTAAAATTAAAGGAAAAAATAAGAAGGACATCTAAATTTGTTTTCCAGAGAATATCCTGCTAAAATCCTTCTTGATATCCTACTTTTCTACCTGCAGGGATAAGCTATTCCGGCCTATTTCTCCCCTCAGTAGTCCTTGAGTTACAGCCACAATGGAGCCCAACATTTATGTTGCTGAATGAAACATCGGTTAAGTGAACTTTGCCCCATTTTATAACCTTCCTTGCAACAGCTGTTAAGTGAATCAAATGCAGTTGCTAAGCTAGTAACCCGGTTGTTAAGCGAATCTGGCTTCCCCACTGACCTGGTCACAAGGTTGCAAAAGGGGATCCGATGAATCTGGGACACTACAATCCGTCATAAGTGTAAGTCTGTTGCCAATCGTGTGAATTTTGATCACGTGACCATGGGGATGCTGCAATTGTCATAAGTGTGAAACCCAGCCATAAGTCCCTTTTTTCATTGTAACTTTGTTATTAAATTATTTTTATTGCACTTTTTTCTCTTTACACATCTCAATCGTTTTTAACAGTACTGAGGCATAATTTTAACAGTACTGAGGCACATTTCCAAACATTTCTAATTATTTATATACATTTCTACACCTTCTTCTTATCTCTGCAATTCCTATTCCTATTATCTTTCCATTCATACCAATTTTCCCAAACCACATAATACTCCGAACCTTCTTTACCTTTTAACTCTAGGGTGAGTTTGTCCATTTCCACCCGCTCTAAAATCTTTTAAATTACTAGACCTTCTGATGGTACGCTATCCTTTTTCCAGCATTGTGTGAATGCAAATCCTCACTGCCATAGTTATATGCAAGATCATGTATTTTATCTTTTTATTATATTTTTCTCGTTGTAACTTTTGAACAGTCACTAAATGAATTAGGATGACCAGCTGTACACTTGGGGCAACCCATGCTTTCTAAAATGATGCTGAGACCCAGAACTTCCTGGATGCTTCATAAAGACCATATTGTACAGTGGGATTGTACGGAGAGGCAGATTTCAGATGGCACATAATTGGAAATCTCCCAAGAAACCATCCAAACAACAGCAGGCTGGTTAAAATCTAGGAGAACACGGTTGTTTACCAACTCAGATCCCAATTATAGTAAGGAAGTCCAATTAAAAATAAATATAGGTAGAATGACATCCATATTCCAGGCGGAGGGAAACTCATCTGTTGGGTTTGGAAGCAATTTGGGTTACATAATCTATATACCTCCAACCTTCGGCGATCTTCGCCCGGGGAGATTGAATTCTAGTCTCTTTTGTGAGGTTCGTGTTGCAACCGCCAGTGTGAGTCAGCTCAGAGGAATTCTGCGGAAACTGCCTCATTGAAAAGCACCGGGAATGGAGCCTTCGAAATAGGGGAAAATTCGTCCCCTGGGGAAACAGTGTCCCACTGAATTAAGGGAGGCCATTGGTCTGCATTGTAGTACGAGTGTTGTGTTCGTGATGAACAAAATAAAATGAAATTTTGAGTTTGTTTTTGATGATTAGCTAGATCAGTTGTTATAGAAATGGCGAGTATAGATTGACGGGTAAAAGTTGAGGTTCTAACGTTGCTATCTTCTACGGTGCTAAAGAGAGTTCGAAGTCAATGCTTTTATTTCCCTTTTCCCTCTTTTCCCTG
>NW_020769352.1:5692919-5703118 GCF_900518735.1 Pseudonaja textilis
AGCGAGAGTAGACCTTTCCTGAAGGCAAATCTGAACCTTCTTGGGTGGAAGAAATAGAAGCACCACCTCAAACACATTCAGATTGGGTCATGAGGTGAAGGAAAAGTAAGATTTTTTTTTCATTGCTATGAATCCTCAAATAATCCATAATCAATCATATTCATTAGGTATGTATATTAGCCATGTTTCACCTCTCGATCTGATCGGTATTATCGATTCACTTGGGCCCCATATATCTGAGTTCAACGTTTTCAATGATGGTTAATATAGCTAGAAAAGTTTTGGATTTATTGTTTGTTTATTGCTGGACTTTGGTGTTCTTGAATAAGAACTCCTTGGCTATCTTCACAAAACCCACCAAGTCCTAAACTGGGGTGAGCAAACTGAGTTTATTAGGTGTTAGCTATGTAGAGTCATGTATCTGAGATGGCGGCTATATAAATCAGCCAAACAAACCACACTATTGACCAAGCCATATCATGGCTTAGTGGCTGTGAGTAAATTACCTTGCAGCCTGGATTCATACACCACCCATAACCTGCTTGCTGATTCACTGATTTTCTAAGTTTGCCTAACAACACTGATGCCCCAAGTAAACAAACACCCAAACTTTCATGCAGCACCCAAATTCCATGTCACCTCCTCACTCCTGGAAACCAAGATACGCACTAACCAAGCTGAAGCCCATGATCCAAGTGCAGTAGCTGAGCACGGATTTAATTGACCTCGATCGGCATGTCACACAGTTTGGGACCATGTCCCAAACCACAGGAAATTTTACCAATTCCTGAAGGTATCTCTGAGATAGCGACTGGATGAAGAAAAGCAGGCTTTGAAGAACAGGCTGTGTTCCACGTGAGCGACGTCCAGCAATGACCGCAAACAATTGGATACAACCAGATGGCCGGAGAAAAAGAGGAAGGCCCAAGAAAACCGGTCACCAGGAAGATCTGACAAACATAAATGTTAAATGGAAGGAAGAGGACAGACTACTCTAGCTGTGGATTGGGAACTGTGACATATGTTTGTAGCCCAATGTGCTTGGCACAGGACGTGAATTTTTTTTTTAAAATAATCTGCATGTTATATCGAATGAGTTGTTTGGCTGAACTTTCTTGGGTCTGCAGAGCTGGCCAAGGGTGTCACTTCTCTCTTACACACACTGCAGGGAGTAAGTCAAGGTGAGAGAGAGTATCGAAGACCGCCCAGCACTAGTCACCTCTTAACTTCTTCCTTCCAGGAAGGCTCAGCTGATATTTTGTTATGGCTAAATAGTCGCAAATGAGATTAGCACCTTGGGATTGTTACATCAGCTCTGCGGAGCCTGCTGGATGTGGAGAAGTGACCAGAGCAGGATGCTGTTTGCTTCCGTGGGGTAGAAGAAGGGGGATTTTTTTTTGACTTAACACTTTGGTAAAAGAGGAGGAAAAAAAACCACGGTGTTGCTTAGCTCAAAGGATATCGTGCCCAAGATTGGCGAAGCTTCTCTCATCAACCCCCCCGCCCTTTTAATTAAATCCTATATAAAGCTTCCTGAAATGATATTAAAACAGCAGCAAAACAGTTTCCCTTCAAAAATGTAAATATTTAATGAACGAAATTTGACATTGATGCATTTTTAATATTGGCACAATTAAATCTGCCAGATGATTAAGTATTAATAACTCTTAATAAGTGCAACCCTCTTGTCTTCCAATGGAAAGAAATCAAGAGTGACAGACACCTAAAGCCAGAACAAGGATCCTGTGGACAAACCAGGTGAGGGATAGGCAAGTGCTTATGGCAGGAGGAATCCAGGAAGGAAGATAGGAAGGAAGGAAGGAAGGAAGGAAGGAGAGGAAGGGGAAGGAAAGAAGAAGAGGAAGGGAGGGGAAGGAAGAAAGGAAGGAGGGAGGGAAGGAAGGAAGGAAGGAAGGAAGGAAGGAAATTTATCCCACTGGTTTGTCCTGACGCAGATAAGAGCCGCAGAAGACACATACCTGATAGATAAACAGAACCAAACAGGGTCTTCATTAAAATGAAGGATGACATTTCACTGAATGGATTAAACTTGGCTTTTAAAGAGGGAAGCAAGTTGGATTTTCTTTTTGGTTGGCAAAGCTTCCAATATTGATAAACAGCTAGAAACAGGAATGCTTCTGCTACTGATGCTGATGGCGATGAGGATGGCAATTTATTGATGAGATAAGTGGTAATTAAATTGGAGTTCAGTATCTAAAACGAGGGAAAGAGCTTACCACGAAGCTCTGGAAATGCTACAGTTTACAAATATGTAAAGACGGCCGGATTCGGTCTGACAAACTGCATATTATTTTCTAAAAAAAAACCTGCAGGGGCCAGCCAACTTCCTTTATCTCTCCGTTTGCCAGCAAGAAACATGATATTCATATATATTCATTTTAATGACAGACTACCTCCTGTTTCACCCTTGTTGCGCAAGATACAGAAGTTCACCTATCTGGTTGTTTGTTTCTTGCCCAGTAAAACCTGGTTTCTCTCTTCATTTTCCCCTTTTCACTGCTTTGTCTATATCCCCGTCTCCTTCCATCACACCTACAGGCCTAAATGTCGCAAAGCTACCCTTTTTAAAATATTACTTTAATCTTACTTTAAAATAATACTTTAAATATTACCCTTTTTAAAATATTACTTTAAAGATCGTCCCCATCCATTTACTTGGAGATGATAGAAAATTAAGGTGAATCTTTTTCCTGACTATTACGTATTCTGCAGCACCAACCCAACACCAGGCATCAAATCCTAGTTTTTACATCCATTCAGAAAGTACACTTTTCAAAATATGGTAGCTAATCCGGAGAAAGTTATACAAACCAAGAAATTGGGACAGCCTTTTTTCCTCCCAGGGAATGGGGTCCATTGGAATAAGATGTGTTTTAAAATGCCCCTTTTCTCCAATTGATCATGCATTTTACCCACAAGAAAAGAACCAATGTGAAATGTAAGATGCTGAAAATTCAAAAATACAGCCGCCCACAATAAGTCTCCCTGAATTCAGGTGAGGTTTTTGTTTTCCAGATAACTAAAGGCAGAGTTATAACTTCTGGTTAAAATGTTGTTCGCATTTCCTTAGGAATGAGAGCAATACATGTTTACTTAGGGGGGAAAAAAAGTCTTGCTAAATTCAGAAAACAGGTAAGTATGCTCTAAGATCTCAGCCTTAACCAAATGCTTTCAACTCTCTTGTGGCTAAAAAGCCCAAAAGTTGGTCATACATGTAACAGGAAGTTTTACCTACACATTTAATGAACAGTAGAGAGCCTTCTGCTGATAACTTCCAAGAAGTGGGGCTAAAAATATAATATGAAGTAGAAAAACCTGTTATTTGGGGGAAGAAAAAGTGAAATGCAAGCATTCTTAAGCCTCCCTTTTCTCTCATGGTATCTGTTCATTGCTTTTTTTTTTTTTTCTTCTATCCTCCATTTTAGTTCCTGGAAATCATTCACCTAACAGGACTCATTTTGCCTGTGTGAACACACTAATTCCATGATAATTGATTTCTGACCTTCAGTAAAATTAATATCGAGAGGTATTATGAGCAAGTCGACCTCTTTCTAACTTTGAGGTGACAAAGAAGAATGGTACTCTTTGGAAAAGTGAAAGTAGATGGTAGAATACAGCCCCCGCTCTTTCTCTCTCTCTCACACACACACACACGATTCTTTGCTGCTGTTAAAACACTAAAATGCTGGTAAAATTGGGCGCACAGAAATGAGTGATATTGAGCCTGCTTCAAATAGGGGTTAAAGTCACTGGTCTAGAAACCGGGACCTGGCAGTCGTAGTTTCGCCTTAAGCACTGTGGGTAAATTATATTGTTATCCATACTCAACTAGATGCCTCCAAGAAATTGCACAGAGTAGGAACCCAAGGGGGTCTCCTAAGAGATTGCATTCAGACTTGCAGACCGTCCATTCTTGATAAGGAGATCTTGTTTGGTGTAGTAGTTGCTAAAGGCCCTTGTCTGCAAAGAGGAAGACCATGAATTCTCGTCCTGACCTGAGGCGACTCTGGGCTGGCCCTTTTCCCCTCAGTCCTAAGAAGAAGAAGCCAGTTCCAGAAAAGGTTGCCAAGAAACTCTTCCAGCCAATTGCAAGAAGTCAAAACCTGACTTGAGCGCACGCAAATAATGTCATGCCACGACCCAGACATGGGCTCCTGGTGTGAAGATACGCCGTGTGCACACAGAAAGACACGTCCTACCAAATGCTCACCAGTCTTTACCCCGGATCTAAGTCAGCTGAGGAAGGAGAAGCAGGAAATCCTCCAATCTTTGATCTTTACACCTCAGAAGCCAGTTGTTGTGGAAACCCCCTTTTTTTTGTGGGTTGGGGGGGGGGGGGGGGGGGGGGGGAGGGAGAGGGTAGCTTCACACCACACACTTCACCAGGACTGTCAAAGATGTCACATCTATATTCACATATGAAGCTTGCCGTAATAAACCAACAAATAAATATTTGGTGCCTGGGTTTATTGGTTTGTTGGCTTTAGGGATTAATTTACTGCAAAAGAGAAAAACGGGGCGGGGTGGGTGGGTGGGGGGGAAACCAAACAACCTCAGCTAATGTGGTAAAGAAACAGATTATGCAAATCCGGAAGTGTTTATGCACGGTTCTTGGCCCCCTCGCCTGCAAATACACACGCTCCTTCATCAGCCTATGCAGGACCTCCCCCGCCCCCGCAGCCTCCCCCCTCCCTCCCCACCAGGCGCAAATGCATCACAACAAACTTTGCAGTGAACCCAAACCAAGGGTGGGTGTGGGGGGGGGCACCTTCAGTTCAGCACCTCCTGTCCTCATTCAGAAGATCCGGGCTTCCGGTTGTGTTTACAAATCTCCCACTCTCTGGTTTCTCTCTCTCTCTCTCTCTCTCTCTTACACACCCATGCACGCACACTCACACCCTTTGGATTCATTCACTTCTCTCCCAAATCCAGCCAACCCTTGGATGGGGAGGTGGAGGGACGGGGTGAGGTTGCGGGGTGCGGTGCGGCGTCCAAATGTTTCGCCCAACGCCGAACTTTGCATTTGCCCAACGTTGGAACAACAGCTAGTTCTTTTTTTCCTTTGGATTCCCATTTCGGGGAAGGGGAGGGGATTGTGCAATGCACCCCCCGGAGCAGACGTGACCAAAAAAAGATGAACGGAGGTGAACCCGAATTCCCCGGACCTTGAGCCTGGCTGCGTTAGTGTGGAGTTGTGTTTACTCCGAGAGGCAAACCCACAGCTGAAGACTCCCGCATGCCTAACCGACGAATTGCGAAGAACAACACAACCTGGAAAAGAAGAGGAGGAGGAGGGGGGGGGCGGGGGGCGGGAGGGGGCCTCCCCGCGGAGGTGGACACTTCTTCCTGCCAAAATGTAGGGTGTTTTTTTTGGGGGGGGGGGGGGAGAGGGAGGGAGATCTCCCCCTTCCACGTGTCACAACTCCATCCGCTCTTGTTGGCCAGTTTTTTGTTTTTTTTTAAAAACCTGCCACCTAAGTTTTCACACAGGTTTTTTTTTTTTGATACGATCTGGGTAGGGTAAGGGAGTGGGCGGGGGGGAGGCACCCGAACGGGGAGGGCCGGCATTCTCCTTTCCTCCCTCTGTCATTTTTCTTTTCTTTTTGCCCGAACCAAACCCTTTCCCCAGGACGCAAACACCCGGGTGTGGGGGACGAACCCTCCCGTGCCATCTTCCGAGGTGGCAGCCCAGCTGGGGCGGCGTGTGTGTGGGGGGGGGGGGGGGGCGGCGGGAAGGGGAGGTCACTTTTTTCCCCCGTGGGCCGCCAGGCCACCCGCACTCCCCCACCCACCCACCCCAAGCCCGCCCGAAAGCCAGGGCTCCGGGGCTGGCTGGCTGGCTGGCTGGCTGGCTGGCTGGCTTCCGAGTAGAACTGCACGTCTTCCTCGCTTGCGCACCCACGGGCGGGCGCGCACACACACACACACACACACACACACACACGAGAGAGAGAGAGAGAGAGAGAGAGAGAGAAAGCGCGGCGGCGGCAGCGGCGGCGGCGGCGGCGGCGGCGGTTCCTTTGTTGGCCCCTCCGCCCGGCCAGGCGGGGCAGGCGTGGCGGGGTCTCGGGAGGCGTCGGAGCCGGAGGAGGGGTCCGCGCGGGCGGGCGAGCCAGCCAGCCAGCCAGCTAGGCAGCCAAGGCAGCCAGGGAGCGATTTCCGGGGCTGGCGTCCCAGCCCTTTGCCTTTGCCTACCTTTGTGCATGCCGGTGAAGCGGTCCTTGAGCACGGTGAGTTCGTAGATCTTGCCGAATTCCTCGAAGAGGGGCTTGAGGTCGGTCTCCTCCAGGTTCCGCGGGATTTGCCCGATGAACAGCTTGATGGCATCGTGGTCCTTCATGGCGATGGAAACCCCCGGGCCGGGCGCCGGCGCCGTCAGCCCGTTCATCCTCGCGGCGCTGTTCGTGGTGCTGAAAGCGGCGCTCTCCGCCTGCGGCGGCGGCGGCGGCGGCGGGGGCGGCGGCGGCGGCGGCGGGGGCCCGGCGGGAGGCGGCTGCTGCTGCTGCTGCTGCTGCTGCTGCTGCTGCTGCTGCTGCTGTTGCTGCTGCTGCTGCTGCTGCTGCTGCTGCGCTAGCCCGTTGGCCAGAGTAGCCATGATGTTCCCAGCAGGCGCTGCCCCGCCCCGGCCGCCCCGCCCCGGCGAGCCCTCCCTGCCTGCTTGCGCCGCGCGGGAGCAGGGCGAGAGGGAAGCGGGGGAGGGGGAACGGGGGGGCTGCCCAGCCCGGACTCCCCCGCGCCGCGCTCAGCCGGATCTTCCCCGCTTTGCCTGGGCGACGGAAGGCGCTCCACTTCGCTCCGCTTCGCCTCCTCCTCCTCCTCCTCCTCCTCTTCCCTCTTCCCCTCTTCCCCCTCCCTCGGCGGCGGCGGCGGCGGCCACTGGGCCCGGTGACGTCAGCTGACTAGCCCTGGACTATTCGCATATGATTAGCATAAGGACAGGCTTCGGCCAATCAGGCAGGGAGGAAGGGGAGAGGGGTGGGAGACGAAGGGAAGCCCAGCGAGAGGCAGAAGGGTGGGGGGTGGGGTGTCTTCGGAGAGGGGCCGTTTGTGTGTGTGTGTGTGTGTGTGTGTTGGTGAGCCAACGGGGAAGGCGGTGAGCGCCAGGGAGCGGGGCCCTTGCAGAGGGACGCGGGGAGGGATCCTTCCCCTCCTTCTTCAAGGGGAAGGTCCTGGGCAAAACTCGTCCCCTCCCCTGATTAAGGGGGTGGGGTGGGGGGAGCGTCAGAGAAGCGGGGACCTACCCTGGGCTCAGGCGACGGAGGAGAGTTCAGGAAGTACTTAGGGGTCTGGCATCCTTCCTTGTCCAACCGGCCCACCAAGTCGCTTTGGAATCGAGAGTGGTGGACTTCCAAAATCTAGTCTATCGCCGCTTTCCGTGGCATCAGGTACCTAGGTAGGACCAAGAAAGAAGAAGAAGAAGAAGAAAAAGGTGCAGCCGGTCTGATCAATAATTGGACCTGGGACACAGGTAATCCTCCACCGACGAGTACGTAGCGAGTGTGTTGAAGTTACAACCCTGTTGAAAATAGGGAGTTACAACTGCTCCTCATGCTTATGGCTCTTGCGACATCCCTGTCGTCACGCGATCAAAATTCGGGTGCTTGGCAACCGGCATGTATTGACAGTGGATAAATACCCAAACTCCTCCTGGGCGAGGAGCATGTGCAGAGTTCCTTGCCCCTTGCTTGTTCTTTCCAAAAATGAAGGTGATACTTTAGGCTCAGCGCTGAATTTATTATAATTGATTAGAAGTTTCTGGCCAAGAATAACAAAAGATGCCCTTTCTTGTTTGTATCCTGGTTTACAGGCACATGCAACCCAGGTTCATGCTCTGGTGTGCGTATTCAAGGCTGTGTCTGTAGTTAGATTTGTGCACAAAATTGTCAAGAAGCCACAATCTTTGCTGGTTGAGCAAATGTGTTGGGCAGCAGAGAGAGTGACATCCCAGAATGTGCACAGATGGGATATTTTGATGTTGGGAAGGAACCAAAATCTGCCATGCTGGTAACATCGGAAGTTCTGAACCACTGAGAATTGTTCAGTCATACAGAAATAACAACAACCACCACCTCTGAAGATCACTTGAACCCCATTGGCATTTACAAAAGTACCATCAGTCAATTGCAAAATGCAGCTTTACTTGGAACAGTTTAAAACCTGTGAGAATATATTTAGCATAGAGTAGAGTAGAGTAGAGTGGAGGAGGAATAGGATAGGATAGGACAAAATAGAATAGAAATGAATAGAATATAATATATAGAGTAGAATAGAATGGAATGGAATGGAATAGGATAGGATAGGATAGAAATGAATAGAATAGAATAGAATTAATAGGATAGGGTAGGGTAGAATAAGGAATAGAGTATAGTAGAATAGAGTAGAATGGAGTAAAAAGAATTCTGTATCAGCCAAATATGATTGACACACAAGGAATTACTGTTATTATTAAACATCTCCCTATCCCAGATGCTTGGGAAGGATTTGATAGGTGGATAAAATGCCAAATCCAATCTAAACATCTGGTTTACTGTGCAACCAAAAATGCCAAATCCAATCTAAACATCTGGTTTACTGTGCAACCAAGCATAATTAACGCATGGGCTGGGCTGCTCTGTAGACAGCCACTTGGAAAAAACTGGAAAAATATGAAACTGGAAAAACCATAGAATAACAGAATCATCCAGCTAGAAGGGGACATTCTGGCCATCTTCTATTCAGTGCAAGTATCCAGATTAAACTATCCCAGATGATGTCCAGCCACTGCATGAATTCATCCAACGAACAAGAATCCATATTGATTTCACTGTTGACCTGCTGGAGGCCAGGACAAGGGTCAACCAATAAGTCAGAGATGAAAAACATCTGGAAGAGAGGCTGTTCTTCAGACCGTGTCTAAGCTCAAAAGTTCAGGTATCCGGTAGCATCTTTTCCAACAAACACATGTTCTTAGAAGGCAGGAACTTTTGTAAGCTGCGATTAGGCACTTTAAGAACATGTGTTAGCCGGAAGAATGTCTACTGGATTCCTCACCCTTTCCCCCCGAGGGCTAACACGGTCTTGTTGTAAAATATCCAAGCTGTAATAGGTCACCCGTTCGAACCTTCAAAGGAACCAGTGGCCAACTCTCATGAGATCCATCTGGAGCTGAAGGTTGCCTCGGTGTGTTTCTAGCAGCCAGCCACATACCCAAGGTGAT
This sequence comes from Pseudonaja textilis, assembly GCF_900518735.1. Next base: position 5,702,137 of record NW_020769352.1, read on the forward strand.
GGCCCCTGGGCTTGTAGCCTCCACCAAGCCTTGGAGATCTCCCCAGAGAATTTAGCTTCTTAGCCTTATTTGTCGGCAGCAGGATTATTGTCGATGTGCAACAGCTTGGTTTGCTGCCAAAACTTGAGAGCTGATCTCTGTTGAAGTGTATATTGTGTATCAAGTCGGTTTTGTAAGAGATTTCTTGAGGCCGTGCCACAAACCACCTTGCCCTCCCAAGAACTTGCAACTGGTGTAGCTGCCCAAGAACACCTCCTTTTTGCTTCTCTGTCTCCTAACAGCTCTGCCTTGCTAAGCTTGTCGCTTCCTTCAGCTCAACATCCTTCACACCTGTTCAGGGCGCCTGCCCACGTCTCTATAAATACCCCCCCATCTGCGAATAGGAATTATCAAATGCTACCTGCAAATGAGGGATGCTATCGTGACCTGATTGAACGGGGAATCCTCAAAGCCCCAAATGCACTGGATGTCAGCTCTATGTGTGTGTTTGGGCTGTTGGGGGGGTGGGGAATAAGAGGAAAATTAATTTGCAGGCTCCCAGGTGAGACCAGTAGCCACAAAGCGAGGTGAAAGCATCACCTCTCAACTTCTAGATGTCACAACCACATCAGCCACGGGATTCCGATTGAAGAAATCCTGCTTAGGGATTTAGGGAAAGTCCTTTTGGGTCTGATCATTGTTTATGTCTGCTTACATGATCTATTTTTTTTTTTTTTGCCAGCCGCCTTGCCATCTCTTACGTCGGTGTAGCATTGAGGACCCAGATGGTTGGGGGCAATGTACGGACTCTGTAAACTGCTTAGAGAGGGCTGTAAAGCCCTGTGAAGCGGTATATAAGTCTAAGTGCTATTGCTAAGTGGGAAGGAAGGACGGATGGATGGAAGGAAGGAAGGGAGGGGAAGTGGTATACAAGAAAAGGGAGGGAGGATAGACAAAAGGAAGGAAGGAAGGAAGGAAGGAAGGAAGGAAGGAAGGAAGGAAA
>NW_020769352.1:5705701-5716988 GCF_900518735.1 Pseudonaja textilis
ACGGTGAGTTCTAGTCCTATCATAGACCTGGAAAGCCTGCTGGCGACTTTGGGCCAATCACCTGGAGACGGTGAGTTCTAGTCCTATCATAGACCTGGAAAGCCTTTTGGTGACTTTGGGCCAATCACCTGGAGATGGTGAGTTCTAGTCCCATCGTAGGCATGAAAGTTGACTATGGGCCAGTCCCTCTCTCTCAACCCAGCCCACCTCACAGGGTTGTGGTGGAAAAAAAATAGGAGGGAGGGATATCAAGTCCGTTCGTGGTCTTGAGTTATTTATAAAAATAATAAAGGCGGGTTTCTAAATGAGACGTATAAATGCATAAATCTGGCTGGCATTACGTCCTCAGGGGAGCGAAGATTTTGAAACGACAACAAAAAAGCTACCTAAGGGGGCTAAAACAAATAATCCCCGTTGCTTCGTTAGCCTCATGCTGGGATTCTCTGATTACTAAAGCCTGGGCATCAGCTTTCCCGACAGAAGGAGGACCCAGCAATCCAGGGGGAAAAGAAACACAACCAAAACACTTTAATTGCAAATAAGGACCTAAATTGGGGTTGGGTTTTAAGATTCAAACCAAAAGGATTTGGCTTTTTGCTGAAGGAGCTTGGTTTTCCCAGTTGACTGAATTCTCAGCCGGACCGATCTTTCAGATCTGCGTTTGGCTGGTCTAGAGAAAAGGAGGACTAGGAGTGATGGGATAGCAGTCTTCCAGTAGTTGAGGGGCTGCCACGGAGAAGAGGGGTCCAACTTGTTTTCCAAGATAGAAAAAGAATAGAATAGAATTTAGAATAGAATAGAGAATAGAATAGAATAGAATAGAATAGAATAGAATAGAATAGAATAGAATAGAATAGAATTCTTTATTGGCCAAGTGTGATTGGACACACAAGGAATTTGTCTTGGTGCAAATGCTCTCAGTGTATATATGTATATGCAGTGTATATGCTCTCAGAATTCTATTCTACTCTACTCTACTCTACTCTACTCTACTCTACTCTACTCCACTCCATTATTCTATTCTATTCTATTCTATTCTATTCTATTCTATTCTATTCTATTCTATTCTATTTTATTCCATCTTTCTTCTCTTCTCTTCTCTTCTCTTCTCTTCTCTTCTCTTCTCTTCTCTTCTCTTCTCTTCTCTTCTCTTTCATTCCATTCCATTCCATCTTCTATTCCATCTTCTATTCTATTCTGTTCTGTTCTGTTCTGTTCTGTTCTGTTCCGTTCCATTCCATTCCATTCCATCTTCTATTCTGTTCTGTCCTGTCCTGTCCTGTCCTATCCTATCCCATTCCATTCCATTCCTTATTCTCTTCTCTTCTCTTCTCTTCTCTTCTCTTCTCTTCTCTTCCCTTCCCTTCCCTTCCCTTCCCTTCCCTTCCATTCCATCTTCTATTCCATTTTCTATTCTGTTCTGTTCTGTTCCGTTGCGTTGCGTTCCATTCCATTCCATTCCATTCCATTCCATTCCATTCCATTCCATTCCATTCCATTCTATTCTATTCTATTCTATTCTATTCTATTCTATTCTATTCTAAAAAGGCAAGTTAACAGGCAATGGATGGAAACCAATCAAAGAGAAGTAACCTGGAATTAAGGAGAAAGCCTCCTAACAGGTGAGGACAATTAACCAGGGGAACGGCTTGCCTTCACAACTTGTAGATCCTCCACAGGGGTGGGATTCTACCGGTTCATCCCGGTTTGGGTGAACTAGTAGCTCCAAGGATCAGCTGTGAGTGAACCAGTTTGCTCCAACGATCAGCTGTTGGGCCTACCCTGGCTCTATTCTCTGCTTTATATCCTGGTTTTCAAGCTCAGCTGATTCGCATGGCACAGGGGATTGCCGCACGCCAGCTGTTTAACACAGAGAGATTGCTGGAGAAGGTCAGTAGCAAAAGCTCTGTGCGTGTGCGAAGCGCGCGTCTGGCGCACACATGCACAAAGCGCACATTCACCAAGCCGGTTGTTACACTAATCGAATCGCACCCCTGGTGCCCCATCACTGGAGGTTTTTACGAAGGGACTGGGGCAGCCATCTGCCTGAAATGGGACAGCGTCTCCTGTTTGAGAAGTGGGTTGGACTAGAAGACCTCCAAAGTCCCTTCTAGCTCTATTCTGATTGATCGATCGATTGATTGGTAGCTCCTGGCCCTTTCAGGTAAGGTATATTTACAATTGGCCAAGTCTCCAGTAGCCATTCTGGTCGATGTTTTGGAAGCTTTGGATCCATTGCCTTGAAAGGAGATCCTTCGAATTTAGATTCGATACATCAGCCTGGAAACAAAGCAGACAAATAGGCAAAGGGAGGAGTGGGATGCTGCCGGTATAACAACCAGTTTGGCGTGTGTGAACAGCAATCCTTAGCTGGTATGTTACTTGCGGGGGGGAGTAACACAGCTGAGGTCCGGCAATCTGCTCTTCCACGCTGATCAGCTGGGATGATAAAGGTGTCAGGATTCCGGCAGTTCCCCCTAGTTAAATCACGAGTCTCGAGCCAAACTTCCAAAACTTCCAAAGGATTTATTGGGAGTTAACATGCCCAGCACTGCCTGGATGTAGCCAACTCTGAGGCGCATCATTCATTGACACCCTTGACCCTGGTTTTCCCCCACCCCGGGTCTATCAAAATGCATGTTCTCCAATGGGACACCTCCGTAGCCAAGAGTCATCAATCATGCTCTCCAGTTAGAATTTTGTGCGGCAGAAACTTCAGTCACCTAGTTACTATCTTTGAAAACATTTACGGAATGCAGTTTCAGTTTGTAAGCTGCCACATGGCTTCCCCTTCCCTTTCTGTTGGCAATTCTAAAAAAAGACCATAGAAATATTTTATGAGTTGACAAAAGGTCGATACAGTGCAGGGGATGTGAGCAGATCCACATGATTGTCAGATCAAACTGGTTCACTCCCAGCTGATCTTCAGAGCTAGGGGTTCGCCTGAACTAGTCCAAACTAGCAGCATCCTAGTCCTGAGCACAGGACTCTCTCCCTGATGGGAAGACCACAGTCTCCTCTCTTACCTTCAGCAAAGCTGGTTAGTTCATTAAGTGAATCCAGGAAGTCAATAATTCAATAAGAGCATTGCAAGTCAGCTAAGGGGTCCTACAGGGAGAAGTTTTGTCTTCTGCTTCTGAGAAGACATTGATATGCTATCATGTCTTGGTCAAATCTTGAGTTCTATGGACTCACCTGGATGAGACCATTTCCATCCCATCTTCCCAAAATATACAATAGTTTCAATAACCAAAATGTAGGTTCATTCAAAAATGTGGCTTCAGCTGGTTATGGCTTTTTGGCCAGGGATGAGCAATGGTTTTAGGTGTTTCAAGAACATGCTGGTACTTGTAAATGTGCCTGAGGCTTTCCCCAAGCGGGAATAAAGCTACGTCAGAGAGCGTGGGTGTAACATCGATGTGGGAAGGGCCACTGTAAACTCTAAAAAAATAAAATTCATCAAAAGTTGTATTTTGATCAATAAACTTTTCTGACATTTTTAATATTTTCCTTGCATATTCTTGAGCATGCCTTTGTATGTTGTTTCTGTGTTCCCCCGGAGTTAATACACGTAGTATCTCTCCATAATTATTTTAGGGTGAGTTTTAGTGCAATCTATTTCCTTGTTCCTCGTCCCTATTTGTTCTTCTTCTCTCCTTTGAAGAGAGTTGTTTTCCATCCTTCAACACTTAAAATCAAAGTGGTCCTAAATTTTTAGCAAGGATGTCATGTCTTTGGATCCTGAGGGCTGGAATGTTCATCAAGATATATATATATATATATATTCTCTACAATTTCCAAGGGACTCTGTACTCTCAGTCTGGTGTCATTTTTCAGCCAACGATGGAACTGAAAACTCTTGGATAGATGTCAAAGGAGCACTTGGGGGAATCTGTCCACCAAAGTGCTCCCAATCAGCGTGCCCAATTGACCAGGGAGAATCACCATATTTTTGATTATCTATTTATTCCTTCCAAGAACGATGAAGTTGAGAGAGGCTGGTTGTGCACACAAACCCTCAATGCAGAATCTAACTATAGGTTGCCCTCAACTTACGATCATTTGTTCAACAATCTTTGATGTTACAAAGCCACTGAAAATAGTGACTGGCCCTTGTGCTTACGACCATCCCAGCATCCCTGTGGTCCTGTGATCAAACTACGGCTGCTTGGGGATCAGCATGTATTTTTGAGGGTCATATGAGCATCGTTTATCTCCTTCGCAGGAGGCTTGAACAAGCTAAGTCGATTGGGAAGGGGTAGGGAAGGAAGCTGTATTTGCATAACAACCACGTGGTCCTCTTAACAAATGTAACCATGACCATTCATGACCATGTCCAAAAAGGTCAGGTGTGGCTCATTTAATGACCTCGTCACTTAGAAATGGACGTTCCCATCCCAATTGTGGTTGTAAGTTGAGGACTACTTGTAGGCAGGATTCAACTGCGCATCTCTTGTCCAAGCAATTTCAGGTTTGCACCAACATTCCCCTTAACAGGAAGTGATTCATTGAGATTTGGAGGAAGTGGAAATCAATCAGAATAATGCTGGAAGGGACCTAGAAGGTCTTCTAGTCCAGCCCCTTGCTCAAGCAGGAGACCCTATACCCGGGATGGTGAACCTGTGGCACATGTGTCACAGGTGGCACGCAGAGCCATTTGTGCCAGCGCGCAAACTGCAGGCAAACTTACCTCACTGCGCATGCGCGCACCTCACAGCTGATTTTCGGCCAGTTTGAGGCCTTTTTTGTCCTTCCAGAAGCTTTAGGAAGGCTTCTGCAAGCTTTTCAGGCTGAAAACTAGACCCATTTCGTCACTTCCTGTTTTTCCAGGAAATACCAGAAGTGATGAAACGGGCCTAGTTTTCAGCCTGAAAAGCCTGCAGAAGCCTTCCTAAAGCCTCTGGGAGGCCAAAAAAGGCTTCAAACTGGCTGAAAATCAGCTGTGAGGCGCAGTGCAGGTAAGGGGGCGGCGGAGATGGGTGGGTGGGGATTGCGCACACATACGTAGGGGACATGGGGGCATGCATATTGCCTTCAAGCGTGCAAACGCACAGACAATTTTTGGCACAGGAGCCCAAAAAGGTTAGCCACCACTGCCCTATACCATTTCAGATAGATGGCTGTCCAGTCTCTTCTTTAAAACTTCCAGTGATGGAGCGGCCAGATATTCTGAATTTCCCGGTTACGGTGATTCTCCTCACCATTAGGAAGTTTCTCCTTCACTCCAGATTGCTTCTCTCCTTGATTAGTTTCCAACCGCTGCGTCTTGCCTTGCCCTCTGGTGCTTTGGAAACGGTTGTGAAATGAATCACATTTGGATTCTTTGTTGGAAGGGAGATGATGATCTGATCAAAATGATCACCTGATCAAAACGAGTCCTCTCCTTTTTCAGAAGTTAAACTTCCCTCCTTGATCCATTTAAGCAAACGTTTCCCACCGAGAGATTTGGCCAAACATTCGCGAGGTTGGGTTGGGTGCGTGGTTTTCTGCCTCTCCTTGGAGACCATTAGCAGGGAAAGGGTTTAGTTAGGCCTTCCCATCCCACCTAATCCTAAAACCACCCCCTCCCCAAAAGTTGTGCTGAATCGACTGGTTTACGCTAAAGAAAGGACTGGATTTTTCTTTTCTGTTATTAAATATTTTTTTGGCTAACAATCAGAGACTGTTAAGCAGGATATTAAACACTGGCAAATATAACAAGAGTCAGCAACAGTTTATTACTGCAATAGAGAATGAAATATTTAACTAGTTAAAGTTTAATAAAGCTTAATTGGAAGAGGATTAAAAAATAATGAATATAGGTTCTTAAGGAAGAGGCATGCTTGGTCTTGGTCGCCTGCTGGCCTGCTTCAGAGGCTGGCTTGAGAGACCAAAGATGGTTTGGATTGCTCGTTCCATAAAGCCATCCTTGGGGGATACGCGAGTGTATCTGGATCATGTCAATATTAGTCAGACTCACTAATGATTCTGTCCTCTCAATTTTTCTGCAATTAACAACAACAAAAGAACTTGGCCGTTATTGTCATTTTCAACTTTTCAGCATCGTTGCAAATCTGCGAGCAAGTTTCCCTACTTTGAATATGACGACTTCCAACATGGCCCGTTTCCCCACCACCCTCAAATATTTGTCTTGCTTGTGTTTCTTTTCCAGTTAGGGCCATGCAGGGACAACCTCTCACATTTTATTTTCTTTCTTTCCTAGTGTTCTGAAAGAGGAATTTTTATTTTTTATTTTGGAATCCCCTTTTCAAAGAGGATGGCACAAATGGTATCTGACAACCTCACACTTCTTTGGTGAGGATGATTGGGAAGTGTGTGAAGTTGTCCTCTTTCACGGCTCAAATGTCTCTTCTCTGACCCTGTATTGATTTGGCTTCCTTAAAGGTAAAAGTAAAGTTTCCCCTTGCACACACACCTGCTAGTTGTTTCCGGCTCTAGGAGGCGGTGCTCATCTCCGTTACACAGCCGAAGAGCCAGCGCCGTCCAAAGACATCTCCATGGTCATGTGGCCAGCATGACTAAACACCGAAGGCGCACGGAACGCTGTTACCTTCCCACCAAAGTGGTCCCTATTTTTCTACTTGCATTTTTACCTGCTTTCGAACTGCTAAGTTGGCAGAAGCTGGGACAAGGGAACGGGAGCTCACTCCGTTACGCGGCGCTAGGGATTCGAATCACCAAACTGCCCACCTTTCTGATCGACAAGCTCAGCATCTTAGACGCTGAGCCACTACATCCCCTTTGGCTTCCTTAGGTGTCATCAACATTTCAGGAAAGACCAAGAGAAGACCAAGAGAAGAGAAGCTTTTCGCAGACTGAGGAAAATGCAGGCAGGCAGGCCAGTTTCTGAGTAACAGAAAAAGACCTAATGGAAAACAACAGCCCCCCCACGCTATCATCTGGCATAATAAAGTCACCTCCAGAACACTAGCAAAGGAAATTTGAATTAAATTCACAGATACTCAGAGAATAAGGGTGGAAGGAGAGAAGGCACTTTCGCCGGGAAGGAATCTCTTGAGAAATTACAAAGCCGATTTCAGGACAACATTGACTTCATCCCTTATTATCATCTTCTTCTGACATGTAGCCAAGCTGCATTCACAGCACTTTTAATGTGATTACTGGATTAACCCATTTTCCAGGGTTCCACAATAATCACAAAGTAGCCCAACTGACCAGGGTCCTTCACGAGGCTTCCAAAGGAAAAAACCAAAATATAAGATCCAACCTCATTTCTGAAGTCCGGTTTTTCTTTCAACGAGAATTTTGTGTCATCCTAGCCATTCATACATGCACTTCCTTCTCTCGGCACTCTTCCTTGTTTTAAGGAAAAGTGGGGAAGGAAGAAAAAATAAGGAGAAGGGTTTTAAAAAAAAACCTTGTCTATTTTTGACTTGGGCATGGAGGGGACTTTTACAACTCTCGAACTGCAGAGAGTCCACCAGTTAATATATTTGCCCCCTCCTGGGACAAGAGAAAGCTGACTTGGTAAAAATCACAAATGGTTTTTTTCACCTCTAATGGGGGTATTAAAGACACCAGAATGGAGCAAGCAAACAAGAGATGGAGGGAGGAAAAAGGCATTTAGGAGATGCTATCCTAAACCTTCCTTTGGGGGGTGTTTTGGCTTGGATGCCAATTTAAGAAAAAGAGGCGTTGCGCGGTGCCATCTTTGATGGCAGCGCAAGAACTCATCTGAGTTCGTTTTAGGAAAACAAGACTTGAAGCGGAGAAACAGCAGCATGGCTTTTAACATGATAGGGTGTTTACTTTGACAATAAGCTTATTAGTGAACTCCGTTCCCTGCTGCTGAGCTGTACATAGCTGAAACCTTCAATTAAAAGCAAGCTGGGTTGGGGTACGGTGGGAAGAGAAGAGAGGAATGCAGAAATGATTTAGAAGCCCGGACTTCTGAGAAAGCAAAGGTTTTCATTTCCCCTTACACAGACCTACCAGGGAATATCAGATCAGTTGCAGGGCTTCTGAGGAGCTGGCCCCATCCCTTCAGGGAGTTGAGGCAGACAAAGCTCACTGAACATGCCAGCTCTACAAACGGGCTTCAGCCGATGGCAGGGGGCCAGAGAAGATTATCAACAGCTCCAGAAGAACCAGGGAACGGTACGCCTGAAGAGCTCCAGCTGCAAGGGGCTTGTGCCCAAAGCCAAAAGGCAAATGGGAGGAGAGAGGGGAGGTCCCAGCTGGGGGAGACGCTTAGCAAATCAGTACCACGGAGTGTCAACTATCACTATGGTGAGAAGGCGATTTGCTTGGCGGTTATCGGTGCGGTCCTAGTGAATAAGCAAGATGATTTATTTATTTATTTGTTTGCTAAATTTATTTGCTGCCTATCTCACCGAGGGGATACCCTAGCTGGCTTCTGTGAGAAAGGGGAGGGGGGAAGGAAAGGCGTGCAAAGAGAACAGAAGTAGACTCACAGAACAATAAAATAAACAACAGGCAAATGGGAATGAATAACATCACCCTGATAACCCAAAAGATGGACAGCTGGAGAGCTGAGAGCAAGATGGAGCCTTCCATCAATCTAGCAACCATCTCCAGGATAGAACTCTCCTGTTTGGTCCCCAGACCAAACTGCAGAGCCAGGTCTTCAGGTTCTTGCGGGAAGGTGGCAGGAAGCTCCTTCTACAGTAGTTCTAGGGTCGCGATGGCTCAGCGGTTACAGGTACTGAAAAGTTGACACCCATGTTTGAGACCTGAGTGCTGCATGATGGGGTGAGTTCCCATTACTCATTCCAGCTCCTGTCTACCCCAACGGTTCGAAAGCATGCAAATGCGAGTAGATAAATAGGTACCAGTTTGATGAGAAGGTAACAGCATTCCGTGAGACAGTCTCCACGGTCATGTGGCCAGCATGGCTATGAGCCTTTGGCATAATAGCCATGCTGGCCACATGACTATGGAGATTGTCTCCAGACAATACTGGCTCTCTTGGCCAAGAAACAGAGATGAGCATCGAGCTCTACAGTCGGACACAACCGGACAGGGGAAATCTTAGTTCTAAATGGAGACTGTTCAATGACTTATTCCAGCCCATATCCATCAGGTGTACCTTCAATATTTCTTTAGGATATACTTGTTAGCTTGACCAAGGCAACCTGTGCTCTTCTTCAACCTTCATCAGCAACCTAGAATTATCTCACTCTAGAATTGTTCCAGCTGACTCATCTGCCACTCTTTAGCTGTACATGAACACTGGGTGAGAAATTAGGCTCTTAGCAGCCCTGTTGTACCCAGGGGAATTCAGGGATGACAAGCTCCAGGGAGTCCAATTCATCTTCCAGGAGTCGATTAGGCTGATAATTGTCTTTAAAGGGTATATTTAGAAGTTAGTTGGTGGGTTTACTGTGATTGCTTTAGCCTTCAGTGGGGATCTTGGTGGCTTGATTCGGAATGGCAGTTGGAGAAGAGATGGACTTGATTGTGACATGAGCTTTTGAGGCCAGAATCGGCTTCTTCTCAGGCAGGAACTGCTAATTATAGTTCCAGTTGCCCTGGACAATATCCAAATGGTGTGATGTCCTCAAAGGAACCCAGCCATAGATTTGCGCAACATTCAAAATGTGTGCTACAGCGATGACAAATTCTCCTGTAATAATTCCTAGCCATTTTGTGTGTGTTTTTAAGCTCTTGAGACAACCAGAAATGGTGGAATCTATTTGTGGCTCGGATGGTAGATGTTGGTGGTGGTCTATTCTCTGAGCTTGTTGCGGTGGTGGTCTATTCTATTGTGAATATTTCATCAGCAGGCTAGGAAACACCATCCATGGAACTTTGGTTGAAATACCTTGTTTCAGTTCTCTTCTGCTTTTATAGGTCTTATGTGGTTAGTTGGTCATGAGAATAACTGACCACAGAAGACCTATAAAAGCAGAAGAGAACTGAAACAAGATACTTTAACCAAAGTTACGCTGATGACATTTCCTAGCTTGGAAAGTAAGCAACAAGCACAGAGAATAGATCACCATCAACATCTTGTGACAACCTTTCGTAATGATCCAGACATCAGCAGCAGCAGTAGCAGCAACATCTCCTCCTCACCTCCTCCTCCTCCTCCTCCTCCTCCTCCTCCTCCTCCTCCTCCTCCTCCTCCTCATTATGTCACCATCATCACAGAATACAATTTGATGTGTTGGTATCAACTGGAACTTGCTTTGTATGTTCCTTCTGCCTATTTCCTCAGTCGGGAAAGATCTTCAGTTTGTCACAATCAAGTTCACAATCTTCACTCTCGGTAAGAACAGGTAGAGTTTCCCTTGACTTTGGTTCATGGTGGCCACAGCCATGCAGGATTCCTTGGCAATCCTCTAGAAGTCTTTTCTCGCTGGCTTCTATTATTTATTACTCTATTAATCATAAGGAGGGCTGTGCAAAGCTTCAGGTTAGGGATTCAGTTCAAAGGCAGTTCAGATGAATAACTGGCTCAAACTGATTTTCCGGACTGAGTTGACGATTGTGACTGAATCGTCAGATTCAATCAAAGGCATGCAAAAGACCCCTCCCCCTTTTGAGTTTGATTAAAAACTGGATCGAATCAGCCTGATTTGACACTTCAGACTGAAGCATTGCATCAACTTGATCTTCTTAATTGATTCAAATAATCAAAGAGGACTGAACTGTCAGCTTGAATTGAGTTGACATTTTGAATTAGATCAGAGACTGGCTGTGCAGTCCTAATAATTAAGTGTCAGCCACAAATTTAGGTCATCTCTTGATTCTAGATCTTGTAAATAAGGGGTGGGAAGCTTCTCTCCTTCCAGATGTTCTTGAATTACAACTACCAGAATCCCCCCCCCCAAAGAATGGCCAGTGGTGCAAGGTGCTAGGAATTGCAGTCAGTGGTGCCTGCTGGGGGTGCTGGAAGTTGTAATTCAACAACATCTTCCTGACTTCTGATGCATATGCACCGGGCCTAAAGACAAATTTATGGAACATCTCACTGCATACTTCAAGTCAGTTTCTGATTCAACTCTTTGCAAGAAACAGGCACGGCCGTTGCAGGAGTGCATGTCATGTGTTGTCACATGGCTTTAAAAAAACTAACTCTGGTTAGTATCTGTAGAAGATGGTTCAGTAGAGCTCACACTTTCGTGCCAGTCTTTTGCTAAGGAAGAGTTTGGCTAACATGGTCAGTGGTGCTTCAGAAGAGAAGGAAAACAGAAGAGATGAATTCAGGACCTTGGACAGCAGTCATGGATTTTTACACACACACACACACACACACACACACACACATACATATACACACACACACACACACACACACACA
>NW_020769352.1:5723243-5735401 GCF_900518735.1 Pseudonaja textilis
ATCTATCTATCTATCTATCTATCTATCTATCTATCTATCTATCTATCATCCATCCATTCATCCATCCATCCAGAGGTGGTATTCAGCAGGTTCTGACCAGTTCTGAAGAAATGGTAGTGGAAATTTTGAGTAGTTTGGAGAACTGGCAAATCCCACCTCTGACTGGCCCCGCCCCCATCTATTCTCCGCCTCCCACTGAGTCCCAGCTGATCGGCTGGGTCTTCTTTGGTTGCCCTGTACAGGAGAACAGAGCTGGAAAGCAGGTTAGTGGGGGGGGGGGGAAGGGAAAATGGGATTTTGCAGTAACTATCCCCCTGGAATGGGGAGGGAATGTGTCAACTCATAAAACATTCCAATGCTTCTTTTAGCAGTTGTCATAAAAAGGGGGGGAAGGACAAAAGTACATTCCAACTCTTCTCTTTAAAAGATTGTAACTAAAATACCAGAGTTATTGCCCGTGAATATATGTAATATATTTCATTTAGAGATCTTGCAGTATCCTTCCCCTGCCACGCCCGCCAAGCCAAGCCACACCCGCCAAGCCAAGCCATGCCTGCCAAGCCACGCCCACCAAGCCACACTATGCCCATCAAGCCACGCCCGCAGAACTGGTAGTAAAAAAAATTCGAATCCCAGCACTGTCCGTCTCCCCAGGAAATTGGAGGCAGGGATCAATCTCAACCCCATTGGAGGGGGTTGGAGACCGGAGAAGCAGAGAGGCAGTGGGCTTTTTAAGGGGAGTGGGGGGGGGGTTCTGTTCTCCAAGGGCTGCGATGTTGGCCGGGGAGAGGAGCGCTCCATCTGGTCCGTCAGCTCACTGCCTTTGAAGATGCGGTCGAACAAACCGTCCCCTGACTGGAACATTTGGCACAGATGGCGCTTGGCACAGCTGTCCAGGGGCAATCCCAGAGACTGTAATTAAGTGGGGGGAAATATGTTATCTTGGACAATATTCCCGACACGTTGGGGCTGCTCTGCCCCCAAAGGAGCGCCTTCTTAGGATGGCATCCAGCATGCAGCATGCCTGGCTACCCCAGATGCAAAAATAGAAATAAAGAATAGAATAGAATAGAATAGAATAGAATAGAATAGAATAGAATAGAATAGAATAGAATAGAATAATGAACTAATAGAATAGAATCGAAATAGAATAGAATATAATAGAACAATGAACTAATAGAATAGAATAGAAAATAGAATAGAATAGAATAAATAAATAGAATAGAACAGAACAGAATAATGAACTTATAGAATAGAATAGAAAATAGAATAGAATAGAGTAGAATAGAATAATGAACTAATAGAATAGAATAGAAAATAGAATAGAATAGAGTAGAATAATGAACTAATAGAATAGAATAGAAAATAGAATAGAATAGAATAATGAACTAATAGAATAGAATAGAAAATAGAATAGAATATTGAAATAATAGAGTAGAAAATAGAATAGAATAGAACAGAATAATGAACTAATAGAATAGAATAGAAAATAGAATAGAATAAAGAAGAGAGTCGAGGGCTGTTTGGAAACTGAAGCAGTATTTGATCTGTGAGCAAAAAGGAGACAGCAAGGCGCCTGGGCGTGGCTTAGCTCCACTGTTCTGTACTAAAGCTGCTTGGTGCTGTGAAACTAAAACTGAAACGGAAACTCCTCTCCTCTGCTTGTGTTTTGCATTTGGAAGAGATTTCTTTTCGGGTGGGGTGGGAGAGTAGAACTCCTTAGCATCAGAGCATGTTAATAATAATAATATAGGAAATACTAATGCTCTGATAATCGTTACACAAAATCCTTTCTTAGTGAGCTCCTAGAAGCCAAGAGGAACATACGTGCCAAATGTCAAGTTTGTAGGCTTTATGGTTCTGGAGATTTTGTGATGAGTAGCATTTTGCTTTGATAGATAGATAGATAGATAGATAGATAGATAGATAGATAGATAGATAGATAGATAGATTTGAAGGAAGTCACCTTATTTAGGCTTTTGAGTGCAGTGAGTTTGGCTGAGCGTGCTTTGAACTCTTCTACGTACTGATGATTGTTCTAGCAAAACGAAGAGTTCGATTCTTCCCCATCTAGCCAAGTGACATCTTCACGTTTCCGTACTTGTGCCCTTGTGCCCATGTGCAAACCCTGGCAGGAAACGGCAATCAAAAGAGTGGTGGGGTAGGGGAGAGGGAATTGATTACAATGTTTGTACAAAACCCCGCATGTCAAAAATAAGATTAAAAAAGTAATTACCGAAGTGTGGAACGAAGGACAAATGTATTTCTTAGCGCAAGAAGCAGCAAGAATCAATAATTCCCTGCTCAGGTTAAGATGATAAAAGATAATCCCAGCCTGCCTTTGGATTTGGGTGTGAATTAAACGGAGCTTCATGCGGTATAAATTAATTTCAGTTTTCTCACGTCAAATTAGCTTCCCCTAACTGGAAACTGTAGCTAGCCGGAGGGACTAAACTGAGCCGGTTCTGCATCCTGGAATCCCAGAGACGGTTGGGGTTTTCTCACAACTTCAGACCGACACGCAGGTGGTGGAAGCCAAGGAGAGGTGAAAGTTTTGCGTTAGGAAACAACAAGCACCTTGTGGGCGCTTTCCCCATAAGTTTAATTAATTTGCAATCAATTACATTTACAATTAATCAGGGGAACGACTTCCCCCCTGAGGTTGTAGGTGCTCCAACACTGGAGGCTTTTAAGAAGAGATTGGAGAATCATTGGCCTGAACTGGGTTTCCTGCTTGACCAGGCTCTGGTCTCCAAGGTCCATTCCAATTCTGTCATTTCTCTTTCTTCCTCCACTCCACTCTCCTCTGCTATTCTATTCTATTCTATTCTATTCTATTCTATTCTATTCTATTCTATTCTATTCTATTCTATTCTATTCTATTCTGTTCTGTTCTGTTCTGTTCTGTTCTGTTCTGTTCTGTTCTGTTCTGTTCCGTTCTGTTTTGTTCTGTTCTATTCCGATAAGCCTCGACAATACCAGATAATTCACGATTTGTTTCCAATACGTTGCTGTGCGCAAACTCCCTTTTTAAACACTGTGTTCCCAGCTGCTGCTAATGAAGGGAATCAGGGCCCTTTCCTCCCCCATGAGCCATGCAACTCACATTGCTCCCTTCTCCATTTCTCTCTGTGTGCCCTAGGATGAAGTGCGGGTGGGCCTGGGTCTTCCTCTGAACTCCCTGTCAGCCTTCAAGATCTACTGCTTTGCATCTTTTGGCTACCATAAGTAACAGGGGGGAGGGGAGGGGGGATATGGTCTGGGAAGAGAGCTGGAGGTGTTACATTCTTGTGTTGTGTAAATGAGGAGTGTGGGGGAGTATAAATTCCTGCTTTTAGGTTTCTCTTTCTCGCTTAGCTTTCTTTTCTCTGCGCAGCTGCAAACCTCTATCAAAATATGCCAAGGTCAAGGGACAGAGGCCTCCTCACCACCTGAAGATGCCCACATGATTATATTCACAACTTTTAATTGGAAGAATCTTTTGAACTATGGGGGGGGTGGGTGGGAACAATTTCATCACTTCGTATATGTGATCTGCGCGCCCAAATTCTCAGATCCAGAATCCTATTTGATGCTACCGCTTCATTTTTCAGTAAAAGAATTCTTTTCTCTAATTTATGGAGTCTTAAGTATTTCTTTCTTGGATTTTGAATGGAGCACCGACTAACACTCCCTCTCCCTTTCTCTACCTCTCCCCTGCTCTGACCAGCCGGCCTTTGCCCTTCCCCAGTTTCTTCCACGGCCAACGGAGCCACACTCCCCCTCCCTGTCAGCTGCTGGGCCTCCCCCCTCCAAATCAGATTCCAACAGGGGCATGACAATATCTGACCACTGAGCCTTCCTCAAATATCCTTCCAGAAAGCTCTCCTGGCCGAAGGACAAAGAAGAAGAAGAAGGCTCCTCTGGACTCCAAGCCAGCAGGCCAAAAGCTCCTTCCCAAAGACTAGATCTAAAGGGATTGTAAGAATCAGAAGAAGAAGAAGAAGAAGAAACGTGTAATCCCCAACTTGTTACATCTGTCAGTCAACCAGATAGCCACCCAGCCCCGTGAAATCATGTCACGTTTCCTCCCCCCCCCCGCCCTTCCCTCTCTCCCCCAGCCTTGAGCCTCATGGAGAGGAGCAAAATCAATTGTAACTTCTGAACAGGAGCTGAGATAAGATTCTCCGGCAATCTCCTTTGCGAGCTGAAACGGAGATGGCTTGAGCTTGGCTGCCTGGCTGAATGCAAAGCACGGTGGAACAGCCTTCCCAATGCACCTGCTCGGTCTTACGCAATCAACACCCCACAGCTTGGAGGGACCCCCCAAAGGCAAGATCACGTGGATCCTTTAAAAAAAAAAAAGAATCGTCAAATGAGATCTGGTCTTTCTCCTCTTTCTCTCTCTCTCTCTCTCTCTCCCTCCACTTTTCCCTCTCTTCAGAAGAGAGGATAGAACTGGCGAGAAAAGAGAGGTAGCCCAGGCCAATGGTGCATTCACACCAAATTCTGCAAATTCTACCTGCAGGAGACATGGATGTGCCAGTTAAACCAAAGGGGTTGGTTTTGTACAATGTTCTAAGCCCCTAAAACACACACAAACACAGGCAGGCAGGCAGGCAGACGGATAGACAGACAGACAGAGAAGGAAGGGAGGAAGAAAAGAAAGATAGATAGACAGAAAGAAAAAAGAGAGAAAAAGAAAGAGAAAGAGAGAGAAAGAGAAAGAAGGAAGGAAGGAAGGAAGGAAGGAAGGAAGGAAGGAAGGAAGGAAGGAAGGAAGAAAGAAGGAAGGAAGGAAGGAAGGAAGGAAGGAAGGAAGGAAGGAAGGGGGGGAGAAAGAGAAAGAAAGAAAGGAAGGAAGGAAGGAAGGAAGGAGGGAGGGAGGAAGGAAGGAAGGAAGGAAGGAAGGAAGGAAGGAAGGAAGAAAGAAAGAAAGAAAGAAAGAAAAAAGAAAGAAGGAAGGAAGGAAGGAAGGAAGGAAGGAAGGAAGGAAGGAAGGAAGGAAGGAAGGAAAAAAGAAGGAAGGAAGGAAGAATAATTAAAACAAATGAAACATTACCATTATTTGCAAAAGCAGCTATGAAGGTTTTAACTGACCTGGTTAAGGAAGCTAGGTAAACAACTTCCTAAAAATGTATATATGGGGCCTTGGGGTGCAACTTGCTTTGGGCCCTATTCATCCTAGAAGAGCTATTTAGATCTGGACTATTTTCCTCAGTTCCTCAGCCATGGACCTTGGCAAGTGGCATTTTTGTCACTCATTCCCTAACATTTTCCACTGACACATAAGAAAGACTAGAAAAATCCTGTGCCTTCTCAGGGAAAAAAAGAGGTGTGAATCCTGCCTCCCATCTCTCAGGGATGGTCAGAGAAAGTTATTTGGCAAGAGAATAATGGAATAACAAAATTGGAAGGGACCTTGGAGGTCTTCTAGTCTGACCCCCTGCTCAGACAGGAAACACTATACCATTTCAAACAAATGGTTGTCCAATCTCTTCTGAAAAACCTCCAGTGTTGGAGCATTCACAATTTCTGGAAGCACTTTGTTCCACTGATTAATGATTATAACCATCAGGAAATTCCTCCTTAGTTCTAGATTGCTTCTCTCCTTGTTAGTTTCCATCCTTTGCTTCTTGTCTTGTCTTCAGATGCTTTGGAGAATAGCTTGACTCCCTCTTCTTTGGGGCAGCCCCTGAGATATATTGGAACACCTCTATCATGTCATCCCTAATCTTCCTATGTTTGCTAAGCTCAGTAATAAAAGAGAAACTTCCGTAATCCTAGAGATCTAGAATCCCTGTGGATTCCTTTCTTGGTATCGCTGTCTATCTCCCAAGTGTGCAAATCAGGCCCAGACTTATTCATATCTCCAATTTAATTAGTTGTGCTGGTTTTATTACAGATATTGGCTTTTTTTTAAAAAAAAAAACCACAATAATTTGGATTTATGCTTTAAGTCATCAAGAGGTTTGGAATTTCCAAGTAAATCCAGAAAAAAGCATGTCATTTATTGTCCCAGTGAGGTTCTAACCCTTCTGAATTGACTCAAAGATATCGGCTTCAGTCCATCAAACTGATGAGACCTTTTGACGTCAAGTTTCACGCCCAAGAGATGATTCCTCTTTAAACCGATTCTTTGCATGGAATATTTGCAAAGCGCTAAGATTTTCCATTGTTTTTCAAAAATGCAAGCAAGGAGAAGAATGGAAGGAGAGAGATAATCCTAAGAGAACTTATCTACCTTCTCTGGCAGTGGTGGGATTCAAAGTTTTTTACTGCCGGTTCTGTGGGCGTGACTCGGTGGGCGTGGCAGGGGAAGGATACTATAAAATCTCCATTCTCTCCTCACTTCTGGGAGACATTTACTACAAAATCTCCATTCCCTCCTCACCCCACTAACCGGCTTTCCAGCTCCGTTCTCCTGTGCTGGGCAACCAAAGAAGACCCAGCCGATCCGCTGGGACTCAATGGGAGACGGAGAATAGATGGGGGCGGGGCCAGTCAGAAGTGGTATTTGCCGGTTCTCCAAACTACTCAAAATTTCCGCTATTGGTTCTCCAGAACTGGTCAGAACCTGCTGAATACCACCTCTGTTCTCTGGGAAATAAATCTGGCTGTCAGGATTCCAGAAATTGCCCTAATTAAATCATGATTCTCAAGCCAAACTTCAAAAAACATCAAAGGATTCATTAGAGGCGGCATACTGGTACTGCCCTATATGAAACCAACTCTGGCATATGTCATTTACAGTCCCCTATGATCCTATTCTCCCCTTCCTCCCTGGGTGTGTCATAAATCAGATTCTCCAATTGAGCACATTCACAGGCCGGGTGTCATCATTCACGTTCTCCAGTTCAATATATTCATGGGCAAAAACTCTGGTATTTTAGTTACAATCTTTTAAAGATAAGAGTTGGAATGTACTTTTGTTCCCCCCGTTTTTTTATGGCAACTACTAAAACAAGCATAGGAATGTTTTATGAGTTGACCCTGGTTATGTCCTGAGAGAGAGAGAGAGAGAGAGAGAGAGAGAGAGAGAGAGAGAGAGAGAGAGAGAGAGAGGGAGGGAGGGAGAGAGAGACCAACTAAATAGGTGGTGTCCTCTCAGGTGTAGAATTTATCTCCTTTGGGTATCCTTTGGGTGTTCCTCCAAAATTACATGGCTGTAGATGACAGAAGAGGAAAATTATTACATTCATGCAACCCTTTTCACTCCACTCCACTTGCGTTGTAGGCAGCTGTGGGATTCAAAAATGTTTACTACTGGTTCTGTGGCCGTGGCTTGGTGGGCGTGGCTTGGTGGGCGTGCCAGGGGAAGGATACTGCAAAATCTCCATTCCCTTCCCACTCCTGGTGGAAGGTTGCTGCAAAATCCTCATTTCCTCCCTACCCCACTACCCTGCTTTCCAGCTCCGTTCTCCTGTGCAGGGCAACCATAGAAGAGCCAGCCGATCAGCTGGGACTCGATGGGAGGCAGAGAATAGATGGGGTTGGTGGGGCCAGTCAGAGGTGGGATTTGCCGGTTCTTCAAACTACTCAAAATTTCTGCTACCGGTTCTTCAGAACTGGTCAGAACCTGCTGAATACCACCTCTGATTGTAGGTAATTCTCAACTCACAATCACAGTTGGGGCCAGGATTTTCCTTGCTCAACAAACCATTGTTAAGCAAGTTGCACCAGATTTTACCATATTTTGCCAGTTCGTTAAGTGAACCACTGCCGTGGTTAAGTGAACTCCGCTTCCTCCAGTGACATTGCTTGTTGGAAGCTGGCTGGGAAGGGAGCAGAGGGCTACCCCAAGAGGCTGCAATGGGTACAGCTAGTCCTCGACTTATGACAGTTCATTTAGTGACCGTTTTTAGTCACACTTATGATCATTGCAGCCTCCTCGCGGTCACGTGACCCCAAAATTCAGACTTTTGGCAATGGACTCATCTTTATGACAGTTGCAGCGTCCTGGGGGTTTGTGTGATCCCACTTTGTGACCTTCTGACAAGCCAAGTCCAAGCCTGAATCACTTAAACGGTTCCAGATTCACTGACTCAACTTCAGTTGCTAACTTAGCAACTTCAGGGGTTCCCTTAATGATTGGGGCAAGAAAGGCAGTAAAATAGGGCAACACTCACTTAACAAATGCCTCGCTTAGCAACGGAGATTTCGGTCTCAATTGAGGACGTACGTCGAGAGCCAACTGCAGTGAATACTGGCCAGTGGCCCAGTATTTTTTAATTTTTTTTATTAAACATAACAATTAAAAAAAAACATGGAATGTAGTGGAACTGTTTTGACATAACTTTTGGTCATCATTCTAGTGAAATATAATAGAATATAGATCTTATACACATTTATACACACACACACACACACACACATACATTTATTCCTTATTTACATCTTCCAACATTCTTAGTATTATTTAAGTCTAGGATCACAGATGTTCTCTTAACAATTCTTTTCAATCTTAAACCCTTTCTTTCGGTCCCCACCAATAGTAAAATCTATTCCAAATCATGTAATATTCCAATTCATCCTTATTTTTCATCTCCAGTGTTAGCCTATCCATTTCAGCACAAGTCAAATTTTTATTTATTACTTCATCTTCACTAGGAATTTCTTTCTCTTTCCATTTCTGGGCAAATACCATTCTTGCCGCAGTGATGACATGCATTATCAAATGTAGCTCTTCCTTGTTGTATTTTTTGGGTATAATTCCCAATAAAAAACATTCTGGTCTACGGCCTTTTTAAAATCCCATCATTTCTTCCAACGATTTCCCAATCCTGTGCCAAAACTCTTGTGCTTTTTTACAACTCCACCATGCATGATAATATGTGCCTCGTTCCATTAAACCAAGGGTCTTCAAACTTGGCAAGTTTAAGACTTGTGGACTTCAACTCCCAGAATTCCTGAACTAACATCACTGGAGGAGGAATTAGGGAGTTGAAGTCCACAACTTGCCAAGTTTGAAGACCCCTGTGATGACCCAGGGTGGGATACAAAACAAACACAGTCACAGAAAACAGGTGAAGCCCCTTTTATTCCTTCACTTTGCTTCCAAGCTCTGAATATTCTTGACGGAAGACAAAAAACTCCCACACAAACAGTTACAAGAAGAAAGAAAAAAACAACACAAACCAGGCAAGAGGACGCTGGAGGACATCCACAGATAACACACACTGGGAAGGATGCCAAACTCAGAGAGGAACCATAAACTAGAGATATTTCCATGCTTTGTTTCCAGCGTTTGCCAGTACGCGGGTCCATAATGTTATTCAGTTGTCACAGCTGCAGCCCATGAAGAGGATCAAGGCCCTCTCCTCCCCAGTAGACCATCTCTCTCCCTTATCCACTCGTCCCTGCGTGTCCTAGGATGGATAGGGGATGGACCTGGGCCCTCCTCTGACTGTCCAGCCGGCCTCTGCCCTTCCCCAGCCTCCTCCACCACCTCCGGAGCCACACTTCCACTCCCTGTCAGCTGTTCCTCCTCTCCCTCAGAGTCAGTCTCCATCAGGGGCATGACAACCTCCGTGTTAAACATTTCCAACATTTTAGGGATTGATTTTTATACATCTTAGCCAGCTCCCAACACCTGAATTTTAATCACGTGACCATGCAGCTCCGGGGGCCTAGAGGTGGCACTTTCGCCTCACAATCAGGAGGCTGTGAGTTCGATCCAAGGTAGAGGCTAACATTTGGAATAGACTCTCCTGCTATAGCGGCATGCGGGTGGGGGGTGGGGTTGAACTAGATGACCTCCAAGGTCCCTTCCAACTCTGTTATTCCATGAGATGGTCGTATGTGTGAAGACGGGTGGTCAGTCACTTTTGTCAATGCTGTTCTAACTTTGAAGAGTCGCTAAAGGAACGCTTGGGACTTGAGGGTTGCCTGACCCCCTCAAATGGAAACGAAGAGAAACACGTTTGGTTTGTCCTCTTGGTCAAAGACAGTTTATTTATTTATTTTCCATAAAAGAAAATAATATTCCCAAAGGACAGCAAAAGCCGTGCCGTTTTCAGCTACAAACTTTTAAGAGGATCTCATCGGAGGCTATTACTCCCAGCCTGGAACTAGCGATCTCCTTTGTTTGAGGGAGAGGACCCTGCAGTGGTAGATTCCCCCAGGGATCGCTTAGACTTAGAGACATCCAGAGTCAACGATCCCCAACTTGGGGCAGGTGCAAAATCCTCCAAACCTTTCAAACACAACTGGATCTCTCCCTCTATATATGCAAAAAATAAAAATTGGAGGAAGGAACCAAAGTCCCAGTAGAGACACAGCTTTTTCATCCTCTTTGCTAAAGTTTTGGCTGCTGCCTCCTCACTCAAACGTTGTTATTATTATTTTCCCCGTCTCTCTGCCTGTTACTTCTGCTTTCTTTTCTTTCTTTCTTTCTTTCTCTTTCTTTCTTTCTTTCTTTCTTTCTTTCTTTCTTTCTTTCTCTTTCTTTCTTTTTCTTTTCTTTTCTTTTGCAAAAGTTTTATTGAGTCAATTATTAAAAACATTGGATGTGGCGTAATCGTCCTGACAATCCTGTTTGCCATACGGATTATGGCATATAGAGTACATGTTTTTTATACAATATTTTCTATTTCGAATTCATCCGTTCTGCCAACCCTACTTTCTTTTGGCTCTGGGTCCTTCCTTTTTTTCCCCCACCACCGATAGAAGATATCCCACACTTTACAGTATACTGCCTCATCTTTGCCTTTCATTTCCAAAGTTAATTTATCCACCTCAGCGCTGCTTAGGCTTTCTCGACTTCATCTGCGCTTCCCTTCTTTTTGAAGCCTTGTTGTTTTGGTTTAAGGTTTTGGTTTCTTTTTTTCTTTTTTTTGAATTTTTAGGGATTGCAAACTGCCCTGGAGCCAAACTGCCCTGGCTGCAAGGAGGTGGGGGGCGGGGACGACAGGGGGAAGGCAGGAGCCATTCCCAAAAAGCACGCGTGGCCTTTCAACTTCAGCAACCCATCCCCAGGCGAGGAGGAAGGGGAAAGGGTTGCCAGATGCTCCGGAGAGGAGCTACAAACTCAGATACTTTTAGGTAGTTGTGTGTGCCTGCTAGGATTGGGTGCCTGCCTGCCTGTGAGTCAGCAAACAGGCGCCGTTCCTGCAAATTGTTGTGCGAGAGAAAAGTTGCCTTTCCACACAGCCCGCACCCTCCCTGCTCCTTGTGTTCTTGCACAGCGATTCGTTTCCTGGTATCTCCAAGGGAGCAATTGTCATCCTCCCTGTCTCAAAACCCCCCTAGAAACAGCAGATACAAACCTGGGATCCTGTTCACAGCAACAGGAGCAATGCCTGTCACCATAGCAACAACCAATCAGGCGCCGCCTCGCCGCAGCATCCGATAGTGATCAGGCCACCACCTGTAACAGGGCTAGCCGAAAGCTTTTACTTGACTTCTCGGCTGCCTCCTCTCCCTTTCCCTGAATCTGGGCCGGTTTGGATTTACTCCCAAGGAAGTTCCCTGCTCCGTTTCCATTCCAGAACTTCCAAAACTGGCTGGGAAGCCGTTTTCCCTCTGGGTGTAAGAGATATGTTGGCTCAAGTCTTACCCTGGACTGCAGAGAAGGCTCCTGGCTGGAAGTCTTTCTTGGACCTTCTCCATCTCATCATCCTAGTTCTTCTTCTAACTTTGGAGAGCAAGGAGCCCATTTTGAACCGGTTGCAGGTTGCACAAAGCAGATGTGGGTAAAGTGAGTTCTAGTGCTTCAGGGACCCCACCACAGAGCTTTCCCTCCTACCAACCATCCCTCTTCACTCCTTCACTGCCACCCTTGACTTTAGTTGAGTCGTTGGTAACTGTCTCTAGCCATCCTCTCAACTTTCATCTGCGTTGTTTTAAAAAGAGAGAGCCAGTTTGGTGTAGCCTAGGAACCAGGAGACTGGGAGTTCTAGTCCAGCCTTAGGTAGGAAAGCTGGCTGGGGTGACTTTGGGTCAATCACCAGGAGACTGGGAGTTCTAGTCCAGCCTTAGGTAGGAAAGCTGGCTGGGGTGACTTTTGGTCAATCACCAGGAGACTGGGAGTTCTAGTCCAGCCTTAGGTAGGAAAGCTAGCTGAGGTGACTTTGGGTCTATCACCAGGAGACTGGGAGTTCTAGTCCAGCCTTAGGTAGGAAAGCTGGCTGGGGTGACTTTGGGTCAATCACCAGGAGACTGGGAGTTCTAGTCCAGCC
>NW_020769352.1:5740331-5757210 GCF_900518735.1 Pseudonaja textilis
CACCTTAGCCATGAAAGTTAGCTAGGTGTCTTTGGGCCAATCACTAGGAGATGGTGAGTTCTAGTCCCACCTTAGCCATGAAAGCCAGTTAGGTGTCTTTGGGCCAATCACTAGGAGATGGTGAGTTCTAGCCCCACCTTAGCCACGAAAGTTAGCTAGGTGACTGAGCCAATCAGTGGGAGATGGTGAGTTCTAGGTCTACCTCAGTCATGAAAGCCAGCTGGGTGATTTTGGGCCAGTCACCAGGAGACCATGTTCTAGTCCCACCTTAGTTAGTCCCGCCTTAGAAAGTCAGTTAGGTGCCTTAGGTGCCAATCACCAGGAGACGGTGAATTCTAGTTCCACCCAAGCCAGCTAGGTGACTTTGGCCCAGTCTCTCTCTCTCTCTCTCTCTCTCAGCCCAATACACCCCCCAATGTTGTTGCCATGGGGAAGGAGGGGAAATAGGAGCAGGAAAAAGTATCTGCTATCTTTACCCCCTCAACTTGTTTGTAAAAATAATGAAGGCGGTTTCCAAATAAATAAATAAAGATGACGGAAGCAGGACTCGGGCAAAGCGGGGAGGATAAAAGAAGGTAAAGAAAAAGGCCAGAGAGAGATGAGAAGCACTTCTACCTGGTCATAAATACCACCAAGTAATTGCTACCCTGCAGCTTTATTGGCACGATCTGGGTTAATAATTAAATCCCCAGCAGGGATCACATGTCACTATGGGTAAACTTAGATAAATTACTGCAGCCTGAAAAGGTCAGGAGCAGGAAAATTTGCCCTTGTTAGGTTGATGGCCATGCAGAGTTCTTCAAAGAGGCCGGGCAGAGGCCCTGGGTCAAAGGGAAGAAGAACGAGAAGCCAGTTTTTCACATTTCTGCATCCCGTCCACTTAACAGCTCTTTGTTGCAAGCCCTGGCTTTTAAGCACACTTGACATGGAAGACAATTGGTTGCCTTGGATCCTGAGAAAAGCCAGGTCGTCCAGCTGAGAGGAAGGAGGCTGGCCATTTCATTTCGGTTCCAGCAGGAAGAGGAGAAGAGAGAGAAAGAGAGAGAGAGAGAGAGAGAGAGAGAAACGTGCCTATAGTTTCCATTTATTAACTGAAGCCCGAGGTTGCACGATCCAGGCCTTCACCTCGCCGTGGGTTTTCACTCAGCTCGGCTGCTGCCCATTTTTTTTAAAGTTAAAACAAACCCTTTTTTTTATAAAAAAAACAAACAAACAGAGGGATAAAAGGAGGACAGCATCAACATTTCCAAAATGATGGGAGAAAAAAAAGGAGGTGTTTGGGGGTTTTATTTAACCCCAGCTGTACACATACTAGCTTTCACCAGATCTGTTGGTTTCCAGGAGTAGGAGGCAAATATTTTTACTACCGGTTCTGTGGGCGTGGCTAGGTGGGGCGTGGCTAGGTGGGCGTGGCCATGTGACTGGGTGGGTATGGCTTTTTTTGTGCAGCACCCCCCACCCTGCGCCCCGCTTTTTTTTCCCTTCTGGGCCTCAGGGAATTTTCCTGGGCGAAGCAGTAAGACAGCGAGAGGGTTCCCGGCACAGCTGATCATCGGAACAGCTGATCATTGGGAGGAAAAAAAAAGAAAGAAATACCTTAAGGACTGATTAGGTAGGGAGAGTGCAGTCAGCAATGGTAAGGACTGACTGGGCGTGAGGGGGCGGGCAGAGAGGGGCGGAGCCAGCCAGGGGCACGATTTGCCGGTTCTCCAAACTGTGCAGAATCATAACAACCAGTTCTATAGAACCAGTCCAAACTGGTAGAATCTCACCTCTAGTGGTTTCTCCTTATTCCGTTAGGTTGCATCTCCCGAGGAACTGATCAAGTGACGCAAGGTGCCTTCAGGTGTCTGTGGAGATTCTCAGTCCTCTGGGTCAGAGTTGTCTCAAAGGTGCTTTTTTTTCCTTCAAAAAGGCAACTGGGCTGTTTTTTTCCCCCCTTGAGGAGGTAGAAGAAAACGTTTCGCTTCTCATCCAAGAAGCTTCATCAGTTCTTGTGGTGGACGCGGGAAAGAAAGGCACAGACTGGATACTGGTGGGATGGAAAGGTAAGTTTTGACAGGATGGATGGGTGGGTGGAAGGACTGTTTTTTTTTTTTTTTGCAGTCATCTGGTCGTTAGTATTCTCCCTGGGAGCTCTTGAGGCCGCTTGGGAGTTTATCTGTGCCCTCAGGGTTATCTGAATCAGGGTGCAATTGGTTGTGGATTATGGAATCTTCTCAGAAGCTGCAAGGGCTGTGTTGTAGATTGGAGATTGATGGTGTCTTATTCCACCCCACCCCACATTGAGGGAGGGGTGTACAGTTCTAACATAGATGGATTCTTTCACCCTTCTTTCAACCCAGTGGTCCTCTCTATGATGAAGCTCGTTGGATGAGAAGCAAAATGTTTTCTTCTTCTTCCTCAAGGGAAAAAAACATGTCATGCCCCTGTTGGAATCTGATTCTGAGGGGGAGGCCAAGCAGCTGACAGACAGAGTGGGAGTGTGGCTCTGGTGGCTGTGGACAAAACTGGGGAAGAGCACAGTTTGGGCATTCAGAGGAAGACCCAGGCCTGCCTCTTCATACTAGGGCATGCATGGAGGAACAGAGAAGGGAGCAACGTGAGTTGCATGGATTACAGGGGAGAAAAGGGCCCTGATTCCCTTCATTAGCCGCACAGCTGGGAAAACAGGATTTTAAAAAGGGTGCTTGCGCACAGCACCTTGCTGGAAGCAAAGCATGAATTATCTTTGTTTGTCAAGTCTTATCTGGGTTCTGGCGTCCTCCCAACTGCGTGTGTTTCATTATCTTTTGAAGTCTGCAATTCCTTCTCCTGCCCTGACTCGTTAATTGTTGCAGCATAGTTTGTCTTGGTTTTTATTTATAATTTAGATGTACTTTGGGTTCGGACTGAATTTCTTCCCTTTAAAAATTGTTCTTGGGAGAGTTTTTTTCTCCAGCCGATGATAACTGGACATTGGGGGCCAAGTTGGAGGAATTAAAGGGCCTTCACCTACTTTTGTAACTTTGTGGCTTTTGTGCCACGCCCCGGGTCATCACACAGCAACAGTCCAGTTGCCTTTTGAAGGAAAAAGCACCTTTGAAACAAGTTGCCTTTAGCTCAAAGAAGATCACGTAGCCATCCCGATTAAGATGCACATCTAGGGGTAATGTTGGGGGTTAGAGAAAGACAATCCATCACACAGGTGTGGGGAAGAGCTGAATTTCTACGATCTTCAAGTCAGACCGAGAAGCCTGCTCTCTGGGTGGCGGAGTAGATGCAGATCCAAAACCCAACATCTCAGGATGCTTGTATTTTTAACCTGACATGTGGACCCCTTCCAATAAAGAACTATCCTGTATGAAATAGGAGGGGGGCAGGGTGTCACTCTAAGCCCCCAGCCCGAGCATGGAAGAGGTTACACCCCGGCGTCATCTTCTGAGCTTCGTGGTTGTTCTTCAGAGAAACCATCAAACGCCGAGGAGATTCACCTTGTGAAGATTCTGTGTCAGATACGCTTTGCTAGACCTGTCAATCCTTGGGGGTGGGGGGGTGGGGGAATTCAGCTCTCGGCCCTGCTTAAATGTCTGTCCATGGGAATGGATGGATTATTGGCTTACTTATTCAGGAAGGTAGGTTGCCCTGCAGCTTCGCAGAATGGGTGGAGTTGCGGCGATGCTCTTGCTCATCGTAGAAATGACGACGCCGGGGAACGCAGAAAACATAATGAAGGCAGACCTCTTCAGATAGCCACTTCTGAATGTGTTAGGACACCGATGGCAAGACGGGGGGAGGGAGGGGATAACTTCTACACCCCCTCCCCACGCTACATTGCTCATTCTGCCATCCTACCTGGGTTACTATGATGCGATTTGTTCATGGGAAATGGCCAATCCACTGTTTCCCTCTGTAACCTGGCCAACTGAGGTTCCCATCAGTAACCCAGCCAATCACGCTCCCGTCGGTAACCAGACCAATCAGGGTTTGTGCCTGGCCAATCATTGTTTCTATCGGTAACTGGCCCAATCAGGCTTCCCGCTTTCCCTTCCTTACAATCTTGAAGATGCCCCCTCTGCAGAACGGTTGCCAACGCACACACACACGCACACACACACACACACAAAATAAGAGGCCCTCGGATGTGGGCCTTAGTAACAAGGGGGTCTCGCATTGCCTCTGCAAAGAGGAAAAATAAATAAATAAACCACCCCAGTCATGGTTGCTTAGCTCAACCACGGAGCTAAATACAAAGGAAATCAGGTTTTTTGAGAGACAACCCTGTGATAGAAGAACAGAGCCTGTTGCTGTGTTTCAAATTTAAGTAATTCGGGCATTATTATTATTATAGCATTGTTTTCATCTTGTTATTAACTCAAGAGGACTGGGTAAAAACACCCTTAGATGTGAAGTGGGGGGGGGGAAACATCACATTTTTTAAAAAACTAGGATTAATTTTCTTTCGGTGAGTCGTACAATGGGAGGGGGGGGGACTTATCTCTCTGAGACATCTGCCAATTCTAAACGCAGCTTCTCGTTCTTGAGTCGGATCTTGGCAGAACATAGATTTTGAACGGTTTTTTAAAAAGGCTGCTTGTTTGTGGAGGTGGTGGTGGTGGTTGTTTTTTTTTTTTTAAGATACAAACTGAGAAGAAGCAATTTGCATTTCGACATTGGCTGGTCCTTTCCTGGCTACGGCTTTGTTCCTGGGCTGCAATGGAGACCCAGGAACGGTTGCCAAGTGTTTCACGGATCAAAGATTGGGGACAATTGTGGTTCCTCCCATGTCACCAGCAGCCAGCCGTTGGCCCCTTCGCGCAAGACCTGTTGCAGGGCAGAGAAGCAGTTTGAAGACTCTGCTTCTCACCCTTGACAACGTGGTGTGGATTTCAACTCTCAGGATTCCCCGTTCTGTTGTGGTTCGCCAGCAGCCGGTGCAGACGGCAGCGGAATCGGACAGTGAGGAAGAACAGGGACCAGTCCAGGAGTCTGGAGAGGACTTGGACAAGGGTCCTGCATCCAATGCAGAGATGGGGCCAGGACCATCTGGGAGTGAAGTGCTGACTCCGGAGTCTGGCAGCAGCGAGGCAGAGGAACGAGGGGAGCCTGTTCCCAGTGTGCGTATGCACAGAGCTGCTAGAAGGCAAGAGCAGCTGAGACAAAAGGGGCGACTCGTGAGTAAGGCTGAGAGGTGATTGCCCCTCCCATAAGGGATAAAGGACAGGCAAAGGTAGAGAAACCTTTGCAGGAAGCAAAGTCGTTCACTCTCTTCGGATTCAACCTTGAAGCTCTGTGTGGACTTTGTACTTCAGTTGGGTTTTTCTTTTTTAGAGTTCATTTGGCTGTTGGCAGCAGTTCAAAGGAGAGAAAGGTGGGTGCTTATCTCGAGGGACTATTGGGGACTCATTACAGGCTGACAATGAACATAAAATAAATGAATAAATCTATCTGCACTGAAATAAAACAAGAGTTGTTTTAACTAAGCGTGTGCTTAATGATGGTCTCAGGAAACCTTGGTCAGAACACATTCTGAGGCCAGGAGAAGAAGTAAGGGATGGAAGGTCATTCAAAACCTGGACCTAACGTAGAACGAAGGAGAAATTTCCTGATGGTGAGAGCAATTAATCGATGGAATGGTTTGTTTCCAGAAGTTGTGGGAGTGCTCCATCACTGGAGGTTTTCGAGAATAGGCTGGAGGATGAAATGACATAAGATCTCATGCCACGGGGAGGGGTTGGACTAGAAGACCTCTGAGGTCCCTTCCAACTCTGTAATTCTGGAGACAAATTCCTTGTGTGTCTAATCACATTTGGCCAAATAAAGTATCCAATTCAATTCAATTTAAAAAAAAACCCAGGGTAAAACGAAAGCTTTGTGACCTGCCCTAAGTCACTGCCTGTCCCTGTTCCTCTAAGCCAGGAGTGTCAAACTCAAGGCCCTTAGGTGCTTAGATCCAGGGATGGGATCCGACCAGTATAGCTACCGGTTCTGTCGCTCTGCGTCATGCGCGCATGTGCGAGTCACGCGAGTGCAATTTATGACCTGCTGAACTGCCGGGACTGCTGAGCAGCGCTCTGTGCAAGGACGCAGCGGTTGGAAAAGCCCCTTTTTCCTGCTTTTTCAACCACAGCTGTGTCACGCAAAGCAGCTGCGGTTGAAAAAAACAGGAAATAAAGATCAGGTAAGAGCCCGGGCGGGTGAGTGGGCCAAAACAGTAGCAGACAGAGAACCGGTTCGATGTATGCACTCTGCCTGCTGCTCTTCAGAACTACCGGTTCTACAGAGATGGACAGAACCAGTAGAATCCCACCCCTGCTTAGATCTGGCGGGGGGGGGGGGGGGGGAGCTTGAAAAAGTGAAGGACCGGCCCGCGGTGCCTCTGCCAGTGAAAACAGAGCCTGGGAAGGCTGCACACAGCCCACTCGGGCTCTGTTTTCAGCCGCAACAGCCGCCTGCAGCTCTCTGCCAGCAAAAATTGAGCCCCTCCCTGAACACTGCCAGGGGTGAGATTCTCCCGGTTTTAACCGGTTCAATAGAACCGGTTGTTATGATTCTGCAGTTTGGAGAACCGGCAAATCGTTCCCCTGGCTGGCCCCGCCCCTCTCCGCCTGCCCCTCCCCTCCTCGCACTGTCAGTCCTTATTGCACATGCACGACACCACTGACTGCATTCTCTTCCGCCCAGTCACACCATAAGGTATTTTTTTCCCCCTCTCACAACGATCAGCTGTTCCGACGATCAGCTGTGCCGGGATCCCTCTCCCTGTCTTACTGCTTCACCCAGGTGGCTTCCCTGAGGCCCAGGAGCAAAAAAAAGGGGAGGGGGTATACGGAGGGGCATGGGGAGTGCTGCGTGCCCCTCCTATGCTCCCTTTCTTGCCTTCCTGGGAGCAAAAACGCCCCCCCAGGCAGCTTCCCTGAGGCCCAGGAGGCACGTAAACCTGGGGAGGGGGGGGTGCTGCAAAAAAAGAAGCTACGCCCACCCAGTCACATGGCCACGCCCACCTAGCCATGCCCACAGTACCAGTTGTTAAAAAATTTGAATCCCGCCCCTGAGCACAGCCCCCTCGAGCTCCGTTTTCGCTGGCCGAGGGCTGCAGGAGGCCACCAACAGAACCTTGACAAGTGACATCGAGTTGGCTATACCCATCCAGGGTCCCCTGAGGTCCCGCAACTGGGCCCCGCTTGAGGTTAACACCACCCTGATGAAATCGAGTTGGAGACCTCTGCCCTAAGCTGCTCGATACAACCCCTGGGTATTTCAAGCTTGCCCGTTGCCCTGTTTTCAAACTTGGTTTTGAGGTAGATGAAGGGAGGCCTTCAGCAGCCCTCCCCTTTCCTGATGAGTTTTCAATTAGGCCTGAACTGCGGCCAAATCAATAGCGCCGTTAATAGCAAGCCTTGTGCGCCGGGGAATCGGCATGGCTGCGAAGCGCACCGACGGGAGCCAGTTGGCTGACAATCGGGTGTCAATCAGCAGAACAAGATGCTTGGATTTGGATGAAGGGACTGAAAGGATGATCGTTTTTATCATCCTCTTGGCTCCTCTAGGCTGGCGGAGAGGGGATGGGCTGGGCAGGACTACCGGGGGGCGGAGGGGGGGGCTGCGGAATTGCCCATCTGCAGAGGAGAAGGACACGCCGATACATTTTGCAGACCCTGCTGGGCTCTGTTGGGCAATCTTTGTGCCAACACATCTTGGAGGGCCACGAGCCAGGAAGGCTGTTCTTCTCCTGCCTTCACAAGGCGGCCCCTAACATGCAAACGGGCACCTGTCTTTTAGCTCGATGGTAGATCAGGACGGAACTGTGGGGTCTTCGGTGCTCTCTGAGCTTGGGGGTTTTCTTGGAGATGTTGCGTTAACTGAGTAGGGAACATCATCAGCGCCAAGACTTTGTTCCCTAGTTGGGCCATGAAATATCTGCAAGAAAACTACTACGCTCCAAGAGCACCACGGACCCCACAGTCATCGTCTTCCTGCTTCTGCTCCTCCTCTCCTCTTCCTCCTCCTCTCTTCTTCCTCCTCTCCTCCTCCTCCTCTCCTCTTCCTCTCCTCTTCCTCCTCCTCCTCTCCTCTTCCTCTTCTCCTCTTCCTCCTCTCCTCTTCCTCCTCCTCTCCTCTTCCTCCTCCTCTCCTCTTCCTCCTCCTCCTCTACCTCTCCTCCTCCCCCTCTCCTCTTCCTCCTCCTCCTCCTCTCTTCCTCCTCTCTTCCTCTTCTCTTCTTCCTCCTCCTCTCCGCTTCCTCCTCTCCTCCTCCTCTTCCTCCTCCTCCTCCTCCCTCCTCTCCTCTCTCCTCCCTTCTTCCTCCTCCTCTCTTCCTCCTCCTCCTCTACCTCTCCTCCTCCTCTTCTTCTTCCTCCTCCTCTCCCTCTTCTCTTCTTCCTCCTCCTCTCTTCCTCTTCTCTTCTTCCTCCTCCTCTCCGCTTCCTCATCCTCTCTTCCTCTTCCTCCTTCTCCTCCTCTCCTCTTCTTCCTCCTCTCTTCCTCTTCTCTTCTTCCTCCTCCTCTCCTCTTCCTCTCCTCTTCCTCCTCCTCTCCTCTTCCTCCTCCTCCTCTACCTCCTCTCCTCCTCCTCCTCCTCTCCACAAACCTCTCTCTTTTCTAGCACTGATGATGTTACCTAGTTTGGGTCAAGAAAACCACCAAGCTCAGAGAGCACCGAGAATCCCACAGTCCTCCTCCTCTTCCTTTTCCTCCTCCTCCTCCTCTTCACAAACCCCACTCCCTTCTAGCACTGATGATGTTACTTAGCTTGGGTCATGAAACATCTGCAAGAAAGCAATTGAGCTCAGAGACCATCAAGGACCCCAGAGTACTTCTCCTCTTCTTCCTCCTCTTCCTCCCATCTTCTCCACTCTGCAAACCCTTCTAGCACTGATGACATTGCCTAGTTGGATCATGAAACGTCTGCAGAAAAACAACCCGAGCTCAGAGAGCATCAAGGAGCCCACAGTCCAACCCTGAGGCTACAAATATTTTCTCTTCTAAGAGGAATAGTTCAATTTTTGACCGATCAGGTGCTTGAAGGAGGGGAATCCCTCCAGTTGCCCCAAAGATTTTTGCGAGGACGACAATTTCTCCCTGGCTTCGAACGTCCATCCTGGTGGCCCAGTGCCCTTTTCAAAAAGTTTTTAAAAAAAGAAAAAAGAAGAAAAGAAAGCCCCTTGCCAATCCAATCTCTGCCTGTCAACCTGGGAAAACGGTTATCCGTGAGGAGCTAATGGGCTTTGGATGAATACAGGGCTATTGACAGGTTGACCGTGTCTTTTAAAAGCCAGCTAATGAATTGGATTGCAAGTATTGATCCTGGATTTCCGCTCTGCACCTCCTATTGCCTCTCTTTCTCCAAGCTAGCTTCATTAAAAACTCACTGTTCTTTTGATCTCTGCAGCGGGAAGACGGGGTGGGGGTTATTATTTATCTATTGGATTCCTGCACCCGCTGTCTTGCCAAAGAAACACCTTTACGGGGAGCTGCCCACCGAGGTAGAAGGCCGGGGAGATTTCCCCATCCCCTAAAGAAGAGAACCAGCAGCAGAAAGTTTAAATCCTAAATCAACTTGGCATCCTAAAGTCTTTCTCCTTGGCAGGAATGTAGCAAGCCCTTCCAAACAGTTTTGTTTAGAGCTGTGTTCCTTTAAGAGGCGGGGACTTCAACTCCCAGAATGTCCCAGCTAACATGCCAGCTGAGGAATTCTGGGAGTTGAAGTTTGCACTTCCTAAAGTTACTGAGAGTGAGAAATCCTGATTTAGAGTCTTTCCAAGGCTGACGTCGTTGAGATGCTTTTTTTAAGGCAGCCAAGGTGTCAATTCTCAGTGACTATATGGATTGTCTCCAAGATCTGTCTCCAGTCGGAACCTTTAGGTCTTTCGAAGCTTGCAAAACATTTAAAGATTACTATAAAGAGTGCAGTCACACTAAGGGAGACATTTTATCTGAGTTTGGTTGTTTTCTTGCAGATGTCCCATTACCCATACTGGGTGACATCATCGCTGCTGATGGTCTTACTATCTTGGAAAATGAAATGTCTGTAAGGAAACCAAGCTCACATTCCAACCTTGAGATACATACATATATTCTGCTTTATGGGAAAAAATTCTTCTGAGAAGCGAGAACCATTAATCAATGGAATAGCTTGCTTCCCTCCGTGGTGGGTTCTACGCTCTCAGTTTGGAATTGCGAAGACCAATGCCAAGGTTTCGCCTCCTGTGTTAACAGTTCTTCAAAGACGGGAAAAAAAAATATCGCCCTATCTGAACAACCCAACTGCTGATATAGCTAGAAAAATAGCATGATGGATTGATTGACCCATCAATACATTTGATGTCTCTTGTCCACAGCGGTAGACAGGTGCTCATCAATAGAAGAGTCTTGAAATGGTCAAAGCAGAAAGATTTACAGAGAGGTGAAGTTGGAGGAGGGAGGACAGAAGATAGAATTAAGAGTTTTCCTTGATGGGCCTCACAGCTTCCTATCGAAATAAATCACGAGAATTAGCCTAATGCTAGAGTGAATAATAAGACATCACAGAAATATTAGTTAATAATTCGTAGTGCTACAGCAATTGAGTGCTTGCAGTACACCAAGCCATCATAGGTGGTTTACACATCACAACTAAGCTACGTTGGTCCATCACACGAAGTGGGAAAAACCATGATGGCACATTCCGGCTAGATCTGGCTAACAATCTTGGTTGAAGAATGATCAATGTGTCATTACACTGCTTTGACCTTCCAAGTTGGCTTTAGTTTATGGATCTGACAATTCATTCATCTGTTGTGGGACTAGCCCAATGGTCGCCAACCAGTGGGCCAGGTACCAGTGATGGTCCATGAGAAAATTTTGCTGGTCAGCAGAGAAATGTCATCCTCAAAGCAATTAATCCAGGCTGCATGGGAACACAAGGCTGCGCTGCCCACATGGCCTGTGGGGACACAAGGCTTGCGTCGCTTGCATTGCAAACCACACGAGGTAGTGAGGGGAGGGGGGAAAGGGCGGAGGGGAAGAACTTGTCCCACTCACCCCACGTGCCTGGCCTGGCCTGGCCACTGGGCTGCTTCTTTCTTCTTCTGCTTTTGGCTGCATGCAAGGAAAGCAGCCAAAGTCTTTCTTTCTCTCCCCCAAACTCTGCTAGAAATGAGTCTTTGGGGACCTGCAAGGCCTCGTACTCCAAGAGGCTGAGCCAGCAAAGACTCATTTCTGGCAGAGTTTGTGGGAAAGAAAGACTTCTGCTGCTTTCCTTGCATGAAGCCAAAAGTCTCTCTCTCTCCCTCTCTTTCCCCAGAGAACGGAGCTGGAGACGGTATCCTGCGATCCAAAATAAAGAACGATCGATCGGTAGGAAAACGGGGTGGGGAATTTTCCTGCAGACTTTTTGGGGGGTTTTCCCAGGGTCTCTGCAGGAAAAGCACAGGACTGGCAGCTCTGGGATGACCAAAGGGCCAGTCTTGTGACTACTGCAGCTCTGGAATATGGGACTGACTTTCTCACCAACGCCAGCAAGCCACTGTCAGTCAAAATTCATATTAGTGGAATATGAATTAAAATTATGAGTTTGGTGGTCCCTAGGTCCAAAAGGTTGGCAACCCCTGGACTAGCCAACACCCTGGGTTTGATTGCATGTGTGAATTGTGCCAGTGTTTCCAAACCAGCTTGCTTGGAGGTTACTTGGTGTATCTGAAAAAAGGCAAACAAAATGGCCTTGGTTGCCTCAGAAGGTCTGATGCGCTCCCGGCCTAACCTGTCCAGCCCCCCCCTCCTCCTCCTCTTCCTCCAGGCTTCTCTTTCCTGGCAACTCACCCCAGCTGAGCAATAGCTGTATCCCGGCAACCGTCATAGCAACCAGGAGAGACCCTGCTACTCCAATGGGCAAACAGTTGCTAGGAGACCAACTTCAGCTTTCCTTCTCCCATTCCCTGCTCCTGGGGAGTCAGCAACCACTAGCTTGCAAGGATGAGATCATGCCCAACCAAGAGAAACTTGGCACCTATGTCCTGCAAGGTTTGAAGCCCACCTGGCACCCAATTCCTCCCACCCCACGAGAGATGCCGAAAAGAAAGGTCTCTGTGGAGTGGAATGAAAGTGTTCTATTTTCTCAGCGGGAAGATGACTTTGATTAATATCCATCCATCCATCCATCCATCCATCCATCCATCCATCCAGGGGTGGGATTCTACCAGTTCGCACCTATTCTCTAGAACCGGTTGTTAATATTCTAAGCAGTTCGGAGAACCAGTTGTTAGAAGAAATTACTGGCCTAATCCTGTAAGGAAGGCAGGAAGGAAACATTCTGGTGTTGCTTACAGAAACTGCCTCTCCATTAACCCTTATTACATTCTTGGCAGGACTAGACTTCCTGTCTCAGGAACTTCTCTGGAGTTTTTTTCCCCTCCTTTGCTGGTACTTTGCTTGTGCGGAGTGACCATTCAAAGTTACAATGGCCCTGAAAAAAAGTGACTTCTTATGACCGTTTTTCACACTTACGACTGTTGCAGCATCCCCACAGTCATGAGAGGCCAGGCAAGATGCGTGCCTCGATGTGAGTGAGTTGGCCACACCCAGCCAGTCACATGACCACCAAGCCACGCCCACCACCTAAGCCACGCCCACAGAACTGGTTGTTTAAAAATTTGAATCCTACCCCTGCATACATACATGCATACAAACAAAACAATACGAAGCTTTACAAAACAATACGAAGAGAGCCTGTTGCTTCGTTCCTTTTTTTGGAACTCTCTCTGTATATTTTAAAAAGATAAGACTGTTCAGAAAGGAAGGAAGCAACAGGATCTCTTTGTATTGTTTTGTAAAGCTAACATCCACTGGGCACAGGTGGGGATGAGTCTGCCGGTATGTCTGTAGCCAAAAATAGGGGAAAAGACTATCAGATTTGCAAGGGATAGAAATAAAAACTTCCCTGACTGGCAACTCTTTTCATTCTTTCCGTGCCTCTCTTGGGCCATTTCAAGGCTCGTGCGATAAAAAGAATTTTAACCGGTGTTAAAATGTTTACGGAGTGAACTCTTGCAGAGGGCGTTCAGCCCTGCCCTGCAATTCCCTTTCTGCAGCTCTCAACCTGCAAAAACGTGTAATGCAAAGCCTCTCGTTCTCTCTCTCCCACCCGTGTGTGTGTGTGTGTGTGTGTGTTTGTCGAAGCGTTCCCCCCCCCCCCGCTCTTTTCTCGGAACAAAGGCTCCCGCAAAAGGTAACAATTTGCACTGCCAAGCAAAGTGACAGCGATTGTTAAAAAGAATAGCAGTGCATAGTAATTACTCTACTCCTTCTGGCACCCTAGGAACTCAGAAATTTTCCCTCCAAAGGGGGAGAGAAAGGGAAGGGGAAGGAGAAGGTGTGTGTGTGTGTGTGTGTGTGTGCAGGGGGGGGGAGAGGTCTTAATCCTCCAGACTAGCACTGCCACCTGCTGGCATCGCATGACAAATGCCAGCAAAACTGGCTAATTTTTGCAGGAGGATTAGAAACCTTGCCAAAATAAATAAAATAAATAAACCAAGGCAAAGCGGGGACACGATAGCAGAAATCCAGTATTCGAGGCGCTGCCCCATAGAAGATTATTTGCCAAAGCACTAGAGGGCCGGACAAGAAACAACGGATGGAAACTAACCAAGGAGAGAAGCAACCTGGAATTAAGGAGAAACCGAGGACAATTGCCTTCAGAGGTTGCGGGGGCGCCATCACTGGAGGTTTTAAAGAAGAGACTGGGTAGCCATTTGCCTGAAACGTCTGCACCTCACAGCTGATTTTTCAGTTGGTTTGAGGCCTTTTTTCGGCCTCCCCGAGGCTTGGAAAAAGCCTCCGTAAGGCTTTTCAGGCCAAATTATAGGCCCGTTTCATCACTTCCTGTAATACCGGAAGTGACGAAACAGGCCTATAATTCAGCCTGAAAAGCCTTGCGGAGGCTTTTTCCAAGCCTCGGGGAGGCCAAAAAAGGCCTCAAACCAACCCCAAAAAAACCCAATCAGCTGTGAGGCGCCCACATGCTCAGTGAGATAAGTTTGCCGGCACAAATGGCTCTGCGTGCCATAGGTTCACCATCACGGCTACAGGCTCTCCGGCTTGAGCAACCGGTTGGACTCTTAAGACCTCTGAGATCTCTCCCATCTCTACTCTGATTCAGTGACTGCTTTGCAAAAATCCTCAAATTTCAAACTCCCTACATGGCTAAAAGAGGAAGAATATTGGAGTTCTTGTTCAATCAGGCGTGACAGTTGCAGTTCCCTTTTTGCCAGAGATGGTGGAAACTTTATCACGTTAAGATGGATTCATTTTTTAACCCCTAGGTGTTCAATTTTTCCTTTCCGTTAAACGAAGCCGAGGAAAATACCTGCGCAAGGGATCTCAACGGGATCCTGCAGAGCAGATTTAACTAAGAGGAAGTGACCCAAACCAACTCAGACCACTGAGCTCGATGGCTAAGAAACTAATTCCAGATTTTCTTCATTTACCCCAGAGATGGGGGGTGGGGTGGGGGCTCTAGTATGTTCTCCAGATTTAAGACGACCATCACCAAAGTTTTCTCTTTTTCTTGAGCGTCCATTTGTTCCTTTAAAAAAAAACAAAAAACGAGGACCCAGATGACAGTTTTAAATGTGCTTCTTTCCGCACGTATTAAAAAAATACAGATATTTGGTGGGGTTGGAAGAAGGAGGGGATTGTAAAATCACAGGACATCAAATTCACAATATCCCGTATAAAGGGGCTCGGCCCGGATACCTCGCCTGAAAAAAACAAAAACAAAACAAAAATATTGTTAGAAGATGATATTTAAGGAAGACGTTAGCAGCTTTTTTTTTTTTTAAAAAAAGAATCTATATAAAAAGTAGATACCCCAGAGTTTTTCAAAGACATCACCTGTGCCTTTTCAGAAAGCCAACCAAACTAAAAAAAAAAAAACAATTCAGAGGAGGAGACCAGAAACGGAAGTTTTATCAAAAACTAACCATGTCCAAGATATTTCCACCCCTTCCAGAACTATGAGCCTCGCTGGCACAGTGTGTTGTGGTTAGCCGGCAGCAGGTGCGGACGGCTGAGGAGAGCAAGGATGAGGGGCCAGGACCATCAGGGAGCGGACTGTTGCATTCAGAGATTGTGGGGGCTGGCAACAGCGATGAGGAGGCTCCTGAGGAGCCCGTGCCAAGTGCATGTGCACGAAGGATTACTCGGAGGAAAGAACAATTACAGCAGCACAGGCGACTCAGGAGTAAGGCTGCAAGGTAATGGCCCCTCTCTCAAGAGGATAAAAGCCAGGTTTGGAAAAGCGTTCTTTGCAGAAAGCAAAGACGTTTTGAAACTCAGCCTCGTGGACATTATAGTATCTTAACTTGGTATTTGAAGATTCTTGTGTTGTGAAATATTTATCTGTGGTTTTTGGCAGCCTCGCACAGTTTTGGCAAGGTTTGTGTTTATCAAAGTTAATTTGGGGATTCGTAAGACTCATTAAAAGTTTTCTGTTCTCTTTGGTTATTGTTTGTCTTATTGGAAAAGGGTTTGGGTCAGAACACAGTGGTTAGGAGAGCTGTACTGCAGGCCACTTCTGCTGACTATCAGCGACCAGCAGTTTGGCAGTTCAAATCCCACCAGACTCAAGGTTGACTCAGCTTCCATCCTTCCGGGGTGGGTAAAATGAGGACCCAGATTGTTGGGGGACAATATGACTCTGTAAACCACTTAGAGAGGGCTGTGAAGCATTATAAAGCAGTATATAAGTCTAAGTGCTATTGCTATTGCTATAACCCAACTGTATTGTAAGCAACCAAAGGGCCAATTATTCTGGAGAATAATTATGTCATCCCTATTTCAAATGTGAATGTAAATAACCGGAAATTTTAGTTCCTCCTGCTAGCTGAGCCCAACGGCAGACCTTAGCTTGGAAAAGAGGATGGAATTCCATTCTGAAATCCCCATAATTTTCAACCAACATTTTAAAGTTGTTCCTTAGATTAGGGAAGTTTGACATCACTTCCCAGTTTACCAAGTTTCTTCGGTAGAAGAACAGAACTGAAGAGAGAACGATTGATGAAACACCCAAGGAAGATGAATTTTTCAGACGTAGTGGTAGTCCTGACTTACAACACTTCATTTAATGACCATTTCAAAGTTACAATGGGACTGAAAAAAAGTGACTGATGACCCCTTTTCACACTTACGACCGGTGCAGCATTCCTATGGTCCTGTGATCCAACTTCGGACGCTTGGCTGCTGACTCATATTTATGACAGTTGTAGTGTCCTGGGGTGGGGTGGGGTCACTTTTGCAACTTTCCAAATAGCAGAGCCAACGGGGAAGCCCGATTCGCTTGGCAACTCGCTTAACGACTGCAGTGATTCACTGAACAGGCATGGCAAGGAAGGTCGTTAAAATGGAGTGAAATCCACTTAGCAAATGTCTCTGTTTAGCCACAGAAATTTGGGGTTGAATTGTGGTTGTAAGTCGAGGACTACCCAGTATCTAATTACGGGCAATGAGATGCCAGAATAAACGCAACTATTGGAGTGATTTATGTAGCCCCAAAGAGCGAGCAGAAATAAGAGGAGAAGGAGGAGGAAGAAGAAGAAGAAGAAAAAAAGAAGAAGAGAAAAAAAGAAGAGAAGAATAAGAATAGTAGAGAAGAAAAAGAAAAAAGAAGAGAGAAAAAGAAAAAAAGAAGAGAAGAGAAGAAGAAAAGTAGAGAAAAAAAAGAAAATAGAAGAGAAGAGAAAAAGAAGAGGAAAAAAAGAGAAGAAGAAAAGTAGGGAAGAAAAAAGAAAAGAAGGAAGAAGGAAGGAGAAGGAGGAGGAGGAGGAGGAGGAGGGGAAGGGGAAAAAGAAGAAGAAGAAGAGGAAGAAAAAGAAGAAGAAGAAGAAAAAGAAGAAGAAGAAGAAGAAGAAGAAGAAGAAGAAGAAGA
>NW_020769352.1:5761420-5771638 GCF_900518735.1 Pseudonaja textilis
GAAGGAAGGAAGGAAGGAAGGAAGGAAGGAAGGAAGGAAGGAAGGAAAAGGGAATAAACAAACAAAACATCCACAAAACTACTAAGTGTAATTAGATATTATAGAAAAAGAGATGTGTTGGTCTATGGCGGTGTTTCTCCATCTTGTGAACTTTCAGGTGTGTGGGCTTCCAGTATGTCCACGTATCTTAAAACGGCCGCAGTTGGGGAACACTGCCTCAGCCTAACAAATTCTCAGGGCCTTTTCAACCCAGCAGATTTTAAAGAATGGGGCTGGCTGATCCAGATGGGAAGCGTTGAAATCATACACAGCTTTGTCCTCTCTCTCTTTTTACAACCAACAAAGCAAACCATAATCTTGTTTTTTTTGTCGTTGGAATATTCCCTCCTGGTGAGCAGGTCGCTCTGAGGTCATTTCAGAACCATTTTTCAAGTAGTACGGGTGTCTGTTCACATTCGAACTCGGCACTGACGCGTGTTCAAAAAAACCCCTGCTTTCTCATCCCCAAGACAGTTCTTACCTGCTCCCCAAGAGAGTGTATGTCCAGGGGTGTCAAATTCTGGAATCACTCGAATTCCGCGCAACCTGGCGTATTCAATCACCATTTTCACATCGCTAGCAGTGTATACGTGAGTGGCCGAGTTATAGGATCCCTAAAAATATAAACATACCTTTATATATATATCAAAGGTTCCTATTGAATGGCAAGTCAAGGTAGAGTGAAGGAGCTACATCCTTCAAATCTTATACCGACGGGAGGACTATGGCTTGCTGGCTGAGATCTCGCTGTGACTAAAGCTCAGAAATGTTGCTGGCCCTCAAATAAACTGAGTGTCAACTCATAAAATATTTCTATGGTCTTTTCAGAGTTGCCAACAGAAAGGGAGGGGGGAAAGGGGTTTGAAAGAGCAGTGCGGCAGCTTGGAAATCGAAAGTGCATTCCGTAAATAGTTTTTTTTCAAAGATGACTGAAGTTCCTGCCGCACAATTATCTAACTGGAGAAGATGATTGGTGACTCTGGGCTATGGATGTGTCCCATTGGAGAATATGAATTATGATACACCCAGAGGGGTGGGAGGAAAACCAGGCTCAAGGGTGAGGGTGAATGATGTGCCTCAGAGTTGGCTACACACAGGCAGTGCCGGCATGCTAAACTCCCAATAAATCCATTTGAAGTTTTGGAAGTTTGGCTCGAGACTCATGATTTAACTGGGGGCAACTGCCGGAATCCTGACACCGAGGTACTTCCAAGTAGCATGCAACAATTGCAACCCCCTGTAAGAACATCACGGTCTATGCCAACTTCTTGTCTTGATGTAGAAATCTTTTCTAGAAAAGATGGTCAGGAATGCTTGCGTGCCGCATGAATGTTATCTCGCACGCCTAGAAAGGACCGCTGAGCCCCGAAGACAGAACTCCAGGCAACAGATCTTCAGCTTCCTTTGGGAGAAGAACGCTGCAAAAGATGGCCTTTTTTTGCCCATTGCTGTCATCACAAATTGAGGGACAGGGGTTCAAAGGCCTCCCTGGGACACGAGG
The DNA here is from genome assembly GCF_900518735.1 of Pseudonaja textilis. The sequence continues at coordinate 5,762,961 of NW_020769352.1, forward strand.
AATTGTTGCGGTTCTCCAGGAGGAGGTGCAGACGGCAGAGGTATCGGACAATTGAGGACGAAAGGGAACCAGTCAGGGTGTCTGGCGAGGACTTGGACGAAGGTCCTGCATCTGATGCAGGGATGGGACCAGGACCATTTGGGAGTGGGGTGCTGCCTCTGGAGTCTGGCGGCAGCGAAGCAGAGGACCCCGGGGATCCTGTTCCCAGTGCGCGTGTGTGCAGGGCTGCTAGAAGGAGAAAGCAGCTGAAGCAGCAGGGGTGACTCGGGAGTAAGGCTAGGAGGTGATTGCCCCTTCCATAAGGGATAAAAGTCAGCCCTCGGGGATGTACTCTTTGCAGGAAGCAAAGAAGTTCATTAGACCCTGATTCCTCATTGAAGCCCTGCGAACTCTGGTTTGTCTTCGCTGGAACTTCGGTCGATTGATATTTCTCAGTCATTGGACTCCTGTTTGTTGGCAGCCTTTTACAACCCTGAAAGGAGTGCTCTTATCTCAGACAATCGTGTTTAAATGAGTTTTGGCTGGGAATGCAAAGAATTCCCAGGGTTGCATTGAGAAAGGTTTGCTTTTACACACAGCTTGTGTGTTTCCTCGATTTGAACAAAGCCTGGGTCAGAACAGGAATCCCCTCCACAAGCCAACAAAATGGCAGGGGGTTCAGTGGGAGAAGTTTGACCTGCTCACCTTCGAGCTGAGATCTGGGAAGACCATGCTTTCAAACGGAAACGACGGGTCATCCACAATGTGCCAGTGGAACACGTTAAATTTGTTGTACGCCATGGCATCCTGAGGGAACGAGAAGAGGTTAGCCAAATCTGCTGGTTCCCTTTCCTTAGCAAGAGTAGTGAGATGAAACAAGAATTCAACTACGGCTCAGAAAACCCGCAGAGGCCGTTAAGATATTCTGAAGACTAAGAAGTCTTCTTCGCCCATTACACCTCACCCTGAAATATTGCTCTTTTCTTACACTGTAGAGCAGGGCTTCTCCACCTTAGCAACATCCAACTCCCAGAATTCCCAATCTTCCATGTCTGAATGGAGTCCAACCCTAAACAAGAACACTACACTGATTGTCCTACCATGTTTCCCCAAAAATAAGACTCTTATATATATTTTTTTTGCCACCAAAAAAGGCATTAGGTCTTATTTTCAGGGGGATGTCATCCACTGACTAACCTGACTTGCATGCGTTGCCCCCGGCCTCTTTTTTTTTTGCTGCCAGAGGCCTTCAAGAACTTCTTCTGAGGCAGGCAAGGCTTTCCCTGAAGGCTTCTGCAGCTGATAACAGAGCTCTGGATCGATCCGGAGCTTTGTTTTCAACTATAGAGGCCTTCAGGAAAACCTTGCCAGCTGCAGAAGAAATGGGCCATCAAGGCAGGTGTTGGGGTGGGCGAGGCCTGGCTACAACTATCCAAAGGTAAGTAGTAGGGCAGCTCCACTCTCCCATCCCCACCCTAGCTTAATTTTTACCCATGCACCCTGGGGTGAGTGGGATCTTAATTAGGGCTTATTTTGGGGGTAGGGTTTATATTGGGCGCACAGGTAAAAATCAAGCTAGGACTTACTTTCAGGGCAGGTCGTATTTTCGTGAAAACAGGGCACCAATCCTCCCATTACAAGTGCAGACATGAGGACACTTCCTCGCACTGACAACACAGAGCCACCTGAGCATAAGAGGAAAACATCAGAAGGTCCCAAGGTTCGTGGAAGGAAGAAGATGGTGATGATAGTCGGCCGATATAACAGCATGCTCATCAGACGCAAGATCTCTCAGGATCTTCTAGACTGCTTCCAGGTTCACCTACCAGGGTCTCCAGGATGGCTCTCAAAGGCAGAAAATGGCGAGACGTGTCAAGGAGCAGACCTCGGTGAGGGAAGCGAGGGAAATCAACCACAACCGTCTTGTTGAGGTAGAACTATAGGAAGGAGAAGATAACACAGTTGACCCAATGTCCAGCATAGACTTCTCCCAGGGATCTTGCCTTCTCTAATGGGAGTGAACAATCAGGCCGCCTGTTTGGAGGACTGAACAAGCTCTTCGAGAATTCAGACCTAGGATTTATGAGATGCCACACAATTTTCCCAGGCCCCATGTTAAGCTGGAAAGTTCTTTGAAGAACAAAGTAACAACTAGCAAGCTGAATTGCAAGTGATAGCTCAAATTAGATCAAACTTCAGACTGGAAGGATAAAATGGGAGGGGAGGGAAGGGAGAGGAGAGGGCATTCTTTATTGGCCAAGTGTGATTGGACACACAAGGGATTTGTTTCTGGTGCATAAGCTCACAGAATAAGCCAAGGGTCTTTAAACTTGGCAAGTTCAAGACTTGTAGACTTCAACTCCCAGAATTCCTCCTCCAGACCTAGACAACCTAGAACTACGCCGCCTTCGGTCCAATCTGAGTATAGTATATAAAATCATACATTGCAATGTCCTACCGGTCAATGAATACTTCAGCTTCAACCATAACAACACAAGAGCAAACAATAGATACAAACCCAAGGTTAATCGCACCAAACTTGATTGCTGGAAATTCGACTTCAGCAAGAGAGTGGTCGATGTCTAGAATACTCTACCTGACTCTGTGGTTTCTTCCCCAAACCCCAAAAACTTTAACCTTAAGACTGTCTACTGTTGACCTCACCCCTTTCCTAAGAGGTCTGTAGGGGGCGTGCATAAGCGCACCAATGTGCCTACCGTCCCTGTCCTATTGTTTCTTTTATTTTTCTTATATGTATTCATTTCATGTATTTATAACTATGCTTATCCTTATCCTTATCATCTTGTAAGCGATTGACAAATCAAATAAATATAAAATATAAATATACAGTTACGCCCAAACAAAGCAATTAACCACAGAAGTTGCAAACCCCTCCCTAATACCCCCTACTCACTGTCCCAACTTCGTCCCTCCAGGAAAGCTGGCTGAAGGTCTCCAATCCTATGCAACAAAGCAGAACAACATCCATCAAACCAAAAGTCAGCGCACCAAGCTACCAAGGCAGGGATGGAAAACTGTCCCCACCTCTCGTCTTACCTCTGAGGGCGCCCCAGATATTGGGGGCTGTGAGTAGCATCAGATCCACCGAAATGCTGAGCTTATCTGGAAGTTCATTTGGAGAAAAAAACAAGCAGTCGAGTTAAGAATTTTTTTTTAAAGTTTGGAAGCTGGCATTCTGCAAAAACCTCACCCCTTTCCTAAGAGGGCTGTAGGGGGCCTGCATAAGCGCACCAACGTGCCTACCCTCCCTGTCCTATTGTTTCTTTTTATTATTCTTATATGTATCCATCTCATGTATTTATAACCATGTTTATACTTATATCTATTATCTTATAAACGATTGACAAATCAAATCAATAAATACTTTTTATTAGGAGTGAGGATTTATAATTTCAGGGGTTGCTTTGGGAGCAGGCGGCCTGCACAGACTAAAACTGGGAAGCTGCCCTAAAATCTGGACAGCCATTTGGGGTTGTTTAGAAGAGGTCCAGTTTTGGTCCCCATGTTACAAAGAAGACGGGGAGACTTTGGAGAAAGTGCAGAGAAGATGATTAAAACAGACTAAAACATATGAAGAACAGTTGGAGGACCTGGGTATGGCTAAAAGAAGGACTAGGGGTAACATGACAGCAGTATTCAAGTATTTGAGGGGCTGTCACAAAGAGGAGCGGTCAACTTATTTTCCAAAGGACCAGAAGGCAAAAGAAGAAACAATGGATGAAAACTAATCAAGGAGAGAAGCAACCTGGAATTAGGGAGAAACCTCCCATCAGTGAGGACAATTAACCAGTGGAACAGCTCGCCACCAGAAGTTGTGCGTGCTCTATCGCTGGAGGTTTTTAAGAAGAGACTGGACAGTCCCTTGTCTGAAATGCTGTAGGTTCTCCTTCTTGAGCATGGGGCTGGACTAGAAGACCTCCAAGGGTCCTTCCAGCTCTATTCTGATTGATAAAGGTGTGAAGATGTAGCTTTTCCCTCAGGTCTTTGGCAAGGGAGGCTGAGACCCACCCCCCTCACTTCAACCCACTTGCCATCATGTTTTATTGATCTTATTGTAATTTTTTTTTTCATTCGTTTCTTTGAAGCGCCCGGAATCTTCGGGAGTTTGGGCAGCGCACAACTTTAATGAAGAATACAACATTTTAAAATGTTACAGAACTATTATTAATTTGGAGGAAAAAAGAGAAAACTCATGGGTTGTCCCTAAATGGTTCCACCCCTATTCTTATTCTTTCCCCAAGTATTACAGATGTTTTCCCCAACCCAAGTTGACCGCTCCTAGATAAGAATATTCCTGACTTCCTGTCTTTGAAAATAAAACTGCAGATGGCAGCCAGGTAAGGGATTAAGGATGTCTTAAGGGCACCCTGTTGACCGTAAGCTCAACCCAGCCATGAGTGTTAAGATAAGACGCCATTTTCTTACAGTTCTCTGGAGATTCAAGGGTAGGATAGCCGCTGCATCCTGCTTGGGCCACCGAGACGAGAAGGTTAGGACACAGGTTCTCCACATTGCTCCCTGCAATAGAAAATCTTCTATATAAAAGCGAAAGACCCCTCGCGCATCATCACAAAATCTCCAGAAACTGTAAAGCCTACAAACTTGAAATTTGGCACCTATGTTCCTCTTGGCTTCTAGGTGCTCACTAAGAAAGGATTTTTCTCGAAATAACCACCAGAGCATTAGTATTTCGTATATTATTATTAACACGCTCTGATGCTAAGGAGTTCTACTCCCCCTCCTCACCTGGAAAGAAATCTGTTCCAAATGCAAAACACAAGCCGAGGAGAGGAGTTTTAGTTTCAGTTTTGGTTTCACAGCACCAAGCAGCTTTAGTACAGAACGGTTGAGCTAAGCCATGCCCAGGCTCCTTGCTGTCTCCTTCTTGCTCACACAGCAAATACTGTCTCAGTTTCCAAACAGTCCTCAACTCTCTCTCACACACGGACAGGACGCTAGCCAGATGAATACTGATGGATGCTGGTAGGCAGAGGCAGAATTCCCCCCCCCGCCCCCTTATTTTCCTCCCCCAAAACTAACCCCAACCACATAGTTTCGTAGTGAAGCACAAGTATCAAGCTAGTTGGGAATAAAGAAAGGGTAGCAATTACCTGGAGAGTATTATTAAAACAAAAACAATTCATTTTTTAAAAAAACAAAGCAGTCTTAAAAGCTTAAAAAAAATTTAAAATGAAAAATAAGAAAATACAGTTTTTGTGATTCCTAGTCTACCTGACGGCCTGATGTGAGGAGGTTGAGGCTGGTAAGGCGAGAGGGGGCTGTTTTGTAAAGATATCACAACTACCTCAGGCCCCAATCTTTTGGGCACCAGGGACCGGTTCCATGGAGAATTTTTTTTCCACAGATCAGGGCGTTTCATCCTATGGATGGGGCTTGTTTGCACGGCCTGGTTTCTGGCATACTGCGTCCCAGTGCTGGACTGGTGTTGGGGACCCCTGAACTAAGATATTTGCCAAGTAACTGCGAGTTCAGGAGGGTGGAAGGAAGAAGCAAGAATATTAAACCTAGAACAGTGGTCGGCAACCAGTGGGCTGGAGACCACTGGTGGTCTGTGAGAAAACTTTGGTGGTCCGCAGAGAAATGTCACCCCCAAAGCAATTAATCCAGGCTGCACAGGAACACAAGGCCCGCAGGAACATAAGGTTTGTGTCATTTCCATTGCAAACAACACGAGGTAGTGAGGGGAGGGGGAAAGGGCGGAGGGGGGGACTTGCCCCTCTCATCCCCTGTGCCTGGCCTGGCTACTGGGCTGCTTCTTTCTGCTCCTTTCTTCTTCTGCTTTTGGCTGCACGCAAGGAAAGCAGCCAAAGTCTTTCTTTCTCTCCCCCAAACTCTGCCAGAAATAAGTCTTTGGGACCTTGCAAGGCTTCCTGCTCCAGGAGGCTTCGCCAGCATGACAAGTCTCACAAAGACTCATTTCTGGTGGACTTTGGGGGAGAGGAGAAAGAAAGACTTCTGCTGCTTCTGCTGCTTTCCTTGCATGAAGCCAAAAGTCTCTCTCTCTCTCCCCCTGAGAACGGAGATGAAGACGGTATCGTGCCATCCCAAATAAAGAATGGTCGATGGATAGGAAAACGGGGTGAGGAATTTTCCTGCAGACTTTTTGGGGGATTTTCCCAGCGTCTATGGTCCGCGGGATTTAAAATTATGAGTTTGATGTTCCCCGAGGTCCAAAAGGTTGGCGACCCCTGACCTAGAGAACTGACCTACAAGTGTGTCTGCTTTTGCGCTGCAGTGGGCAATCGTGTCTCTACTTCAGCCCATTAGGCTCTGTGGCCCTCAATTTATGACTGGTTGCTGCTTAACGATGATTCAAAGTTACGACAGTCCCACAAAAGCCCCTTCTGACCCGTTCTTGAATTTATGACACACATATCCCTTGTGGTAACCTGATTGCCTTTTGTGTGCTTGGCTCACCTTTACATCTTCCTGCAGTTGTTGTGACTACCATTTGCAACATTTGTTTTGCTGGTTTTCAGCATTTACTTTTGATGATTCCAGTTAAAAAAAAAAAAAAACCCAAACACCCGTTGAGGAAAATTGATTTGACGAATGACTGTTGCAAAAAAAATGTTGAAAAATTATAGTCAGTCACATGATTTATGACAGTAACGACTTTCAACTGTAATTCTGGGCTCAGTTACGATCACAAATCAAAGACAGTACTGGTAAGTCAAGCAGAGAAACTGAAGAAGCAGCCGAGTGCCTGCAGGCCAAGAATAGGTGTGAAGTCTCACAGCAAAACTCAGATGGACTTTTGAAATTGCATATTCTAGGAGAGAATGCCAAATGTGGTAGGAAACTAGAAAACAAAGGGATGAGGAACTCTGATCAGCTATAACCTGCTTGTGACAGCTCATTTTTATTACTTCCTCCTTTTACCATTAGGAAATTCTTTGCTTATGGAACCAGCTAAAGTCAGAAATGTTTTGGGTGAGCAGATTTGGAGTGCAAAAATCCAGGAGAACTATTGCTGGTAGCAAAGAGATCCCGAGAGCTGCCATCTCTTGGCCATCCAGACTATTTGCAATATTTGGTCATTCTATACCAGCGGTTTTTCAGCCTTGGTTACTTTAAAAAGCATGGACGTCGACTCCCAGAATTTCCCAAGCTAGCAAGAAGACCATATGACTTAAATGGCCAAGGTTGAAAAACATGACTCTTTACTGAACGTGACTGTGTTTTATAATATTTTATGACCGGCATTTACTGTAAGTAAATTTACTGTGGCAAGAATTGGTTTGCTTTGATCTGCTTTTTGAACATCCCAATTTATAACTGGTATTTCCAGGCTCAATTACAGCCGTAAGTCAAACGTTACTAGTATGCAAGACCTGTTCCCCTAGCCAAAAGGGGCTGAAACATTTAATTCCAGAGCAAATGAGACGATGTATGGAAGCAGCAAAGACAGCCACTTCCTTAATTTGCAGAAGTATAAGGGGAGGGAAGTGCAAGATTTTGTTATTAGAGCCACTCTCAATTTTTTTTTTTAAAAAAATGGTTTTTACATTCCTGCTGAGTCAATTCCTTGATTTGGCTGTTGGGTTCGTCAGCTGCTTCCTGGAGAAAAATGCTCAAGATCACAACTATGAGAGATACACAATCTTGCATTTCTTGGGTGTGGCGTTTTGGCGACTTCAAAAGGGATTTATTTCCAAGTCAGGAGACATGGGAGTTCTGCTTTGTTCCAGAGGATGATTACCCTGTTCTTATCTGAAAAGTTCAGATTTCTGGCTTATTTTGAAATATGCCAGGCTGCCACGCCAACCTAGATTGGACTGCCCTTTGTCAGAAATGGTGTAGGCCGTAGGGTCTCCCGCTTGGGCAGGGGGTTGGAATAGATGACCTACAAAGTCCCTTCCAACTCTGATGATCTGCTGTCTGTTTTGTCAACTCTTGGGCAGGAGAAAAGAAGGGAAAGGTCTACTGGGAGGGCTGTGGGGGGGGTCGCACGAAGATAGAGTCCAAAGTTCTTTTATCCTGTTGGCTGTGCAGCAACACCTCAACCCAACCAAAGGATTGGCCAACCCAAGCGAAACCCCAACCGAAGCCCCCTCCCACCCACCCCCAAGGAAAAATCTTAGCGAAGCGCCGCAGAGAGAATATAGATCGTATGAACGTGGCCGCTGCGCATCTTTGCTGCCCGGCATTAAAAAAGCGTGCAAAAACAGGGGCGCAAGCAGGACCCCAATTGCGCTCCTCCCTCCCCCCGCTGTCCCCCTCTCCCCACCCGCACCTGATGGCTCCTTGTGCCCGGGCGGGAAAAGCAGCTGCCAGTAACGTTGGAACGCCCCGTCCAGCACTTCGCAGCCGGGCGCCACCGCCGAGCCGTTGGCATAGGCGAATCGGAACTGCCGGGAGCTGAGCCGGCATCGGCTCTGAGGGTCCTGGAGGAGCCACTGCGGCTGCGGCCACAGGGCAGCGCCCAAACCGGCCGCCAGGAGCAGGAGCAGCGCGCCCGCCGTGCCCGCCATCCCTGCAGCAGAGGCGGCGGGGCTGCCCCGCTGTGACTAATAGCAGGAAGAAAGCTTCGGGGGTCACGTGACGCAGCCCGGGCCTGTGACGGGCGGCTGGGAGCGACCCCCAGCACGTGCTCGGCCGACGCCCGCCGGGGGGGGGAGGGAGTTTCGCGGGAGGCCGGAGAGATGCGGGGGGGG
>NW_020769352.1:5771738-5798387 GCF_900518735.1 Pseudonaja textilis
GGGTTGGCTCTGTGCCCTTGTTCTTTCTTTCCTTTTTTCTTCCCTTTCCTCTTCTTTTTCTCTCTTCCTTCCTTCCTCCTCTCTTTTCTTTCTTTTTTCTTCCTCTTTTTTCTTTTTCTTCCTTTTTGTTTCTTTCTTTCTTTCTTCCTCTTTTCTCTTCCTTTTTCTTTTCTTTCTCTTCTTCTCTCTTCCTTCCTTCTCTCTTTTCTTTCTTTTTTCTTACTCTTCTTTCTTTTCTTTTTCTTCCTTTTTCTGTTTCTTTCTTCCTTTTTCTTTTCTTTCTCTTATTTTTCTCTCTTCCTTCCTTCCTCCTCTTTTCTTTCTTTTTTCTTCCTCTTCTTTTTTGTTCTTCTTTCTTTCTTCCTTTCTTTTTCTGTTTCTTTCTCTCTCTCTTCCTTTTTCTCTTCCTTCCTTCCTCCTCTTTTCTTTTTCTTCCTTCCTTTCTTTTTGTTTCTTTCTTTCTTTTTTCTCTTCCTTTTTCTCTCTTCCTTCCTCTTTTCTTTTTTCTTCCTCTTCTTTCTTTTCTTCTTCTTTCTTCCTTTCTTTTTCTGTTTTTCTTTCTCTCTTCCTTCCTTTCTTTTTCTTTCTTTCTTTTTTCTCTTCCTTTTTCTCTCTTCCTTCCTCCTTTCTTTTTTCTTTCTTTCTCTCTTCCTTCCTTTTTTCTCCTCCTTTTCTTTGTTTCTCTTCTTTTTCTCCCTTCCTTCCTCCTCTTTTTTCTTCCTCTTTTCCTTTCTTTTTCTTCCTTTCTCTCTCTCTCTTCCTTCCTTCCTTTTTTCTCTTCCTTTTTCTCTTTTCTCTTCTTTCTTCCTTCCTTCCTTCCTCCTCTTTTATTTCCTTTTTCTTCCTCTTCTTTTTTTCTCGTTCTTTCTTTCTTTCTTTCACCTTGTCCTTGCTTTTCCCCTTTTTTCTTTCTCTTTTCTTTTTTTCTCTTATTTTTTGTTTCTTTTTCCTTCCTTTCTTCACCCCCTCCTTCCCTTCCCTCTTTTCCTTTGTCTTTTTCTCCTTTCCCTTTCCTCTCTCACTTCAATTTATAGGCCACCCATCTCACCCTATAAAGCAAAGCTTTTAACAGGAGCCTGGCCCTACAAATAGAAATCTAGTTCCATCCCGCCAGCAAGAAGCCGGCTTGGCAGGGCAAATCAAAGGGAAGATCTTTGAGCAACAGGTTGAGCAACACCAGCCGTGGTGTTTTATTCAAGGAAGTGGACAGTTAGAGCCGTTTCCTAAGCTGCTTTTTTAATGCCCCACTCTAGTTTATTACCGTTATTAACAGCTCTTCTTTTGAGAGTAGGACCACTGACTAAAGGAAGTGAAGCTGTGAGTTTCTTTTTGGTCTACTGTGTGGGCTTGGGCTATTTTTGGATTCTTTCATTGAATTGGGAGTGGACTTGATGGCCTTAACTAGTCTCTTCTATTCCACATCTTCTGTTACATGAATAAGATTAAGATGCAGTAAAAATGGAAGAATATATATTAGAACACCAATATAATAGACAATTCAGAAAAAAAATGCTCTTGACATTAAGGTGCAGAATTATGAATGGAAGGCTTGATCCATACATCTAAGACATAGGCATTGATGTTGATACCTTATAGGTTTAACACTTCTATTTTACCAGGTTCAATAAATAAATATTCTATGAAAGTGTCCATTTTAATATTTAAGTAGAAAACCCATGCAACCAAATGCTGTGTGAGGGTCCTTTTTAAGTGAGATGAGGGTCTTCCAGGCTTGGTCAGGAACCAGCCATCATGGTTTGTAAATAAAGCTTCAACCCTGACATTCTCAGCTTAATTCTTGGGAATTTACAAGTCACCTCGTAATTAGGAAATAAAAAAATATGATCAGCATGGAAAAAGATCTAAAAAAGCAGGGATGATCATGATCTTCTTCTTCTTCTTCTTCTTTTCTTCTTCTTTCTTCTTCCCCTCCTCCTCCTCCTCCTCCTCCATCCATTATTGGACGATCATGTTGGTGATCCTATTTTTATCAACAGCCACACAAAAAAGTGCTGCTGAGTTTTGTCCAAACCGATCCCTTAGATTTTGAAGCCACAATGTTCTTCTTCTGCCTGACCTCCCTTTGCCTTCAATCTTTCCTTAGAGGATGAAGTGAACGATGCCGTATTTTTCCTGGGTGTTGCATCCCATATCCAAAATATTCTAACTTTTGCTTTTTTATGGTTTGGATGATTTCCCTCAGCTTTTCCAAGCGGCTTATCCCCTCGTTTCTGATTTTGTCAACCCAGCTTATATGTAACAGCCGCCTGTAAATCCGTATTTCAAATGCCCCTTTAAAAGATTAAAAACTGCAAAATTACTCTAGGAATAAGTGAGAGTGAGAGAGAATTAGAGAAAGAGAGTATGTGAAGCAAATCAGTCTAGGATTTGTCCAGGATGCTTAACCATGGGTGGGGGAGGGTGGACTAGATGACCAATAAGGTCCCAACTGTGATTATCTGTATCTCTACCATGGTTTATTTAGCCCCATGTTCTGGGTTCACGGGTGAAGCCACACAGTTGCCCCTGATTACTCCAAAACCCAGCTTGATCAGCTTTGCAAGGCAGCATTCAGGTCAGAAAGGCAGCAGGGCCGAATCCAGCCATAGAATTTGCCATGCCAAGCCGGCTCCGCGTTTAAACCGCAGGTATCGTGAGGAAACCCATCCATCCCCCCCTCCCCACACCCCCTTAAACAGCGTTAGCCACACCCAAGATGGCGGCCGCCTTTCCTGTCTATTCCACCCCCCCCCATCCCTTGGCGAGCAAATGCAGGCGCGCGCGCACCCTCCCAAGATGGCTCCCCCGCGTGACGAATTCCCTCTAAGCCACGCTCAACATGGACGTGGGACCCCGCCCACTCGCCTGAGGCCTAGCGGAGAGAGCCGGCTGGGGGAGGGAGGGGAGAAGGGGTAAAAAAAAGAAAAAAAAGAAGGCGCGTCGCGTCGCTGGCCCCGCCCCCCCGCCGCGCGGCGCTCGTCGCGTCCCGTCGTGCGTGCGTAAGTGCGTGCCTGCGTGCTGGCGTGCGTCGAGGTGACGGAGCGGGCCGGACGCGTCCCTTTGTTGGCTCAGCGGCGCCTGTGAGGAGCGGCGGCGGCGGCGGCGGCGGCGGCGACGGGCGGGCGGGCGGGCGGGCGGGCTGTGGCGATCGGTCCGCCGAAAGGAAAAGGAGGCGGTGCAAGGCCGAAGAAGCCTTCGGATCCCCGGTCGGGTGGTGGTGGTGGTGGTGGGGAGGCGGGAGGAAGGGAGGCGCCGCCCCGCTCGCGGGCCCGTCTCGCCGCCTCGCGTGCTCCGGCTCTCCTCCCCCCCCTCCCCCGCCCCGTCCGCGCGCGCGCGCGCGCCCTCCCTCCCTCCCTCCCTCCCTTCCCTTCCCTCGCTCGCCCTCCCGCCGCCTCCGCCGCCGCCGCCGCCATGGACTCGGACGAAGGCTACAACTATGAGTTCGACGAGGACGAGGAGTGCAGCGAGGACAGCGGCGCCGAGGAGGAGGACGACGACGAGCCCGACGACGACGACGACGACGAGCCCGACGACAACCTCGACCTGGGCGAAGTGGAGCTGGTCGAGCCCGGGCTGGGCGTGGGCGGCGAGCGCGACGGGCTGCTGTGCGGCGAGACGGGCGGCCTGGGGCCCGGTGGCGGCGGCGGCGGAGGAGGCCTGGGCGGCAGCGGGCTAGGCGGGCCGGGCTCTGGAGGCGGCGGTGGAGGAGGCGGCGGCGGCGGCGGCCTGGGCCACGAGCAGGAGGAGGATTACCGCTACGAGGTGCTGACGGCCGAGCAGATCCTGCAGCACATGGTGGAGTGCATCCGAGAGGTCAACGAGGTCATCCAGGTGCGCGTGCCCGCCGCGCGCCGCCGATGGAAGAGAGGGAGAGAGAAGGAAGGGGGGGGGGCGCGGGCTGGAGCAGAAGACAGCAGGCCCGGCGGGAGGGAAAGGCTGGGGGGGAGGAGGAGGAGGGGGCGCCGCCGCGAGAAGCGGCCGGAGCGGACATCGCCAGCCACGCCTTCCAGGGGCGCTGCTGCTGGGGCTGGAGCCAGGACCCCCCCCTTCCTCTTCCACCCCCACCCCGCAGGAAAGGGCGAGTGGATCCTTTCCCCGGCATTGCCAGGCCGAGTTCAGCCCCCCCCCCCACCCTCCGCTCCACTGGCTGGAAAGATCTCCGGCCTTGCAGCCTCAGCCTGGGAAGAGAGAGGGTGCTCTAGAGACGGCCAGAAAAGGGTTAAAATGCCCCCCCCACTTTGTGGTCACTGTGGTGCCCTCTCCTTCTAGGGGCGGGGGCGGGGTGAATTGGGGTCCTTAGCAGAGAGAAAGGATAACTACCCTCCCCCCCCCAGTTGCTTTGTGGTCAGTAAGCCCCCCCCTTCTTCAAAAGGGTGAATCTGGGTTCTTAGCAGAGAAGAAAGGATAACCACCCCCACCCCCCTTTGATTTTTGGGTTCTGCCCTCTCCCTTCAGAGGGGTGAATCTGGGTGACCACAAAGCAACTGGGGAAAGGGGGGGGGGAGCGTGGTTATCCTTTCTGTTAAGAAGGGCCCGATTAATCCTTCTGAACCATGGTTTGTGGGCACTAAGTTGCCCCCCCCCTTTATAGGGGTGAATTGGGGTCCTTAGAGAAGAAAGGATAGTAAGTAAGAGAGTAGATGGGTTGCACAAGAAATGCATGAAGGTAAAGAGCTTAACTGGAGGGGTTTCGGTGGCATCTTTCGGCGCATGCCAGGTAAGCAACGACTGGTCGCCCCCGCCAACCCAAACGGGAAAATGGCAAAGGCAGAGTCATCGCCCTCCTATTGGTGTCACCCAGAGGGGGCCCAGGCTTTGTAGTTTCAGCACCGAGGATCTTACTTTATATTCTTGGAAGGGTTTGTGTGGTAGGGAGGCTCAGCCACCCCAGTCCTGCGGTCGAGTTGATACTGGCATGGATCCTTTTGGGTGACCCTGGGCAGCTGCTCAGGATGGCAACATGACAAGAAGGGCAGGGCCCAGGAATGTGTACCTATGCCTTGGCATTTTTTGTTCCGCAGGACTGTGTGCACAGTTGTTGAAAGGGATTAGCTCAGGTTGGGTACAAGTTAAGTCCAATATGGAGTGGCGTTTCCGTTGCTACCAAAAATATTCTAGAAATGTGATAAGAGAGAGGGTGTTTCTTATTTCCTGGAACTTTTCAACAACCCCTTATTGTGGGCAAGTGTATTTTGCATAGGATTGGCTGTCTGTTGAGATTGTATAGCTTCCTGCTGATGTCATTGATACAAAAGGGGGACTTAAGTATTTTAGCATTTATAAATACTATTTCACGTTAGGGTTATAGTTACAATTACACGGTTATAGTTCACATATCGAAACGTCACATTGCTGGCTCTGAAAACAAGGTTAGGAAAATCCCAGATTAAAGGCTTGAGTTATTCATAATCTGGGCATTTTATACCTTCCAGCTGAAACTGGCATCCAAAGTTGCACCGGGTATAAACAATAAAATGGTTTTAGCACAGGTGTGTAATTGCATTTCCTGTTGCTAAGTAAGCAAAGGTGTTAATTCTGTCTAGGAAGAGTTTGCTCTAAAGATCAGTCTTGCTCCTGCGATGGTCAGGTTGACTTGTAGGGAACAACCCTTCAAGACAATTCAAATTAAACGAACGCGGTCAGGAGGTAGACTAATTGCTAAGTTTTAAGCTGTGGAAAACTTTTGCCTCTAATTTGCATTGAGCTAATGATAATTGCCGAGTGCTAATGACGGATAGGCTTGGTTAGAATTGATTTCCTGGTTTTGTTTGAAAACTCTCCTGGTTTTAGCATAATGACTATTTTGAGACAGAGGTGCCTATAGAAACACGCACACATTTTTATCAATATTTTCAGAAGGTAATCAGGAAACTGAGGTTAGAATAGGATGGGGAGCTGCGGGGAATAAGTGTCCACATCTTCCAAGGATGACCATGTCCTGTGAGGAAGAGGAACGGTAATCTGTAATCCTGTCGTGCCATAAATATGTCCAATTCTGGTGAGTGACCTATGCTCAGTGGATGAGAAAGATGTATTTCTGCTTCCAAGAGCTATTCAGATTCTCAAGATTACCTGAGTAGCAAGAGGCCCCTGGTCTTCTCTTGAGTGAGCATTCAGACAGCCCACAAGAGGCTTCTGTCCTTTCCTATGTAAATATTGCATGGTTTATCTGTAACATTGCATACCTAAGACCTTGTTGAGGTGCTGTTGACATGGCTTGCAATAAAAACCCCTTTCTATCCCAAGTTTCTTTAGGGTTGGCTTGATGGGCCCAGACATTGGCGTTCATGTCCCTGAAACTCTGCAAATATACACATACCTATTTTTTTTCAAACTTCCAAGGGTCATTCATGATGTGTTAAGGCGAGAATGACAGAGGTGGTGAACTTTAGTCTGTATTTTAAAGAACTCCCCTACGATATGAGTTCTTCCTTGTCCCCCTTCTGTGGTTAGCACTGACCGCAGTCTTATGCTTACCTGGAGATTTGCTCTGACTTTAGGGTAGGTGGAAAACACCTGAACTAAACACACAGCGGTGATTTACTTTTTGCATTGAGAACTCACAAACAAGGTGACGTTAATTCTCTGAAGACTTGCTAAGGGAAAGGGAAGAACAGTTTGACCTGGATGCCAAGAACTGAGTGGTAGTTAAAGCTGGGTGAGTAATCCTGGGTGTGGATGGACCATATTCCTTCCGCTTTCCAGTACTAATTGAACAGGCCCAAATCCAGAGCTTATCTTGCCCTAATCTTCGATACAGAGGCAAGTTAAAGATTGACAGTGAAGGATGTCTTTGTGTCTGGCAGGTCCAAGGTCAGATTTAAGAAGGCCTTATTAAGACAACTTGGTTAACGGTCTTATCTTAGAATGACTGGGTCTTTATATGAATGAGTCGCTCAACGTTTGACCCTTTGCTGCTGCTTGCTGGGTAGTCAAATTTTGTTCACAAAATAAACATTGGTTTGTCTCTTCGTTTCTCTTTTTGTTTAATTTTGGGATCGAGAGAGGAGGAGTGAGTTGCCCCTCTAGTCAAATGACCACTTCATGGTGGTGTTTAGGTATCCCAGTCCTTAAATGGTACATGCTATTGAGAAGGATTCAAATATTGCCTGGAAACCCTGCAAAATTAATAGCGTCAGGTGATTTGTATCTCTTTATATGTGAATGTGCATGCATTCCTTTTAGATAGCTGGTATTTAATGTCTTCCAGAATACTTAACACAAGGATGCTATGTCAAGTCTCTGTGTTTTGGCCCTTCTTAAATGTAAAGTGGCCAGATTCCTTTTTGTATTCAAAAACATGTTTTAACATTTTGGAAACATGAAACCTCTTAACATTTCGTTTGCCTTATTTCTTTTTTTAAGGCTGTGGAGAAGAAGAAGAAAATTGAATATGAAATGTGTTATGTCTAGTATGTATGGCCTGGGGTCCGATTCAAACCATTGCTACGTTCTTGGTTTGTGTAGTAAGCTCCAAGCTGCTCCACTGCACATAAGTAACTCTGTTGCTTACCAAAGGGATTGTACTCTCAGCCCTAAACTGCAAAGCTGAAAAACATCAGTCTCGACCAGAGAGTTTGGTTGTGGTCCAAAACCCTCAATGGGAGACTATTCCATCCAGTTGTGAACTAATTCATACTGATGATGTCTAGATGTGCCAATCTACTGTATCTATTAGATTGTATCCAATTGTACTACTCAAAGGTCTCACAGAAACTTCTTAGCAGTTTTTGGAATTCTGATTTTTAACCAAATTTGTTACTCTGCCCCCGTTATCCCAAATGGGAAAGGATTGATGTTAAAAAAAAAAAAAGGTTATGACTGCATTATTGCTGTGATATCCTCAGAAATCGACAATCCTGACATTTAGGTTGAATATTTGGAAGGGTTTTCCTGGTGGTGCAAATTGCAACACTAAAGTTTGTACGAATTGCAACACTGTCGCCATCTTTGTGTTAACCTACAATCAACCTGTTTACTTTTTTATACAGCCCTCTCTCTCTTTTTTTTTTTTACACAGTGGATTGAAGGTAGACTCATATTTCTCTCTGATAGCATTGGCTGTGAGAATGATTAATTTATACTTTGTAGTGAATAGGAAAGCAATACGTTGATGCTGGAGAATGGAGGTTCGGGCTTAAACTGTAGGTTTCTCATTAAGCGATGATGATGATGTGACTGGTGGACTTTGAGCCAGCCAGCCTTTCACACAGTTTTCAGATTAAAGTGAGCCTTGGGGAGAGGAAGCAATGTTAGAACGACGCAGAAATATGCAGCTAAGTTTGGGAATACGCTATCCCTGCAAATGTCTGTTGGAGATTCTCAGCCATCCAAGTCATGGTGGTCCCAGAGGTGCTTTTTCAAGCGGCATTTGGAGTGTCTGGTTTTTCTTTGAAGAGGTTTCGCTACTCATCCAAGAAGCCTCTTCAACTCTGACTGGATGGTGAGGAAAGTCAAAGCTGAAGAAGCTTCTTGGATGAGGAGCAAAACCTCTTCAAAGAAAAACCAGAAACTCCAAATGCCGCTTGAAAAAAACCCACCTTTGGAATTCTCCCTGCAGTTAGCAATTTGCCATCCTCGTGTTCCCGGTTGCACAAACGTACCTAATATTATACACATGTGACATTTCAGTGACATGGCAAATTCTGTATTTTATCTCATTTAGATTATGCTATATTCTAAATTATTTCTTAGTGTCTATGGCTGTAAAATAGAACCTGAACTAATTATGACAGCCATCCCAGAAATTAATACTATTAGTGAAGCAATCGCTTGTAAGGTTGAAACGGCCTTACAGATCCTGGATATATTTTTAACTTTGGAAGGGCTGCCTGCAGGGGTTGGACAGCTGTTTTTTTTTTTAATCACTCGCAGTCTTAGAGCAACAGAGTAGATAGATTATCATGCCAGCACAGATCTAACTAGAAAAGAAATGTTATATAACATGTTGCCTTAGAATAAGATGACTGAACTTGGATGTTTTTTTTAGGCTGCAAATATTTTCTAAATAGGTAAGGCTTTTGATTAACGACTAGAGTTTACAGTTCTTTTAGCTGTATTTTGAGAAGGCCTGTGATATTTATCCTGAATTCTGTTGAGATTTTTGTAAAAAAATGCTTCGGTTGCTAACATCAAATTAACTCTTTTCAACGTCCAATTTTATCTTTCATGTAACCTTGACACAGGATTGTTTGGTCCATTCATTGTTTTGAGAAGTAAAAAACAAAATTCCCAAAGAAGTCATTGGCAAAACATTCCTGTATTATTTATATGTCCATGTGTTCACCAGAGCTGATTTTATAGATGTATTTGTCTTACATATCCTAAAAATAGGCTTGAATTATATTTAAATTAGTCTGTATTCTATTCCCATTTCTCTTGCATTCTTTGGTGTTCAAATATAATGGTATTCCTACCCATAGTATAGATGTTATATTAATACATTTAATGACTTTTACATACTTAATCTCTGAATAAAGTTGAAAATTGCAGAGGTCAAAACCTTCCAAGATGGGAAGGCTTTTCATTATTGCCTGAACAACAAATCCTTGGAAGATACTTTTTTTTTTCTGAATAAAGAGCAATAATCCTATAACTAATCAAATACATTCAAACAAAATCCTTCCTCAACCTGATAGGATATGTAATTCAATGTAAGAAAGTGACTTATATTGTTCATCTGCCTGGCTCAGCCTTATTTGCTTGGATTCCATTTCTAGGGCTTCAGACAGGAGTCTTTGCCAGCTCTTTTTTGCAAATGCGGTTGAACCTGGGATTTTCTCCATGTGAACCACATATAGCAGAGCCATAGTTCCATTTTCAAGGAACATCTGTGAATGTAGATTTAAAAAAAAAAAAGTCTGAAGTCTTGAAAGACAAAATTCACTTTTTCTTCAGAACTGCTAATAGATTTCCTTGGTGGAGATCATTTAACTTGGTCGATCGTGAGTTTTTCTAAACCATTTTTGCTCATTTTTCCTCCTTTTGTTCCTGGCTGTAATAATAATTCTGGCTTTAATGAACAGGCCAAAGAGGTAAACATTAGCACTAAAATAATACAGACAAGGACCTGACCCTTCCCCCCCCTTTTTTGCATACAGCATATGAGGCAGAATTGGGAGAAAATACATGGAAATACTGCCAGATAATGTCTGCGTGGGATTGACAGCCAGATAAAATTTCCTTTCCGAGCAGTCTCACCAGTAAATAAATAGGTTGTGGTGTTCTACATTTGGTAGCAATGGTATTGCCTGGGTGGAGAATAGAACTTCTAGTAGTACTCTGGTATATTCCATTCCAATTTCTTTCACATCTTCGTTTATTCAGTGACAGCAACTCCTCCAAATGCTGTATAGTTATGCTTTTTTTTTTTTAAATGACTAAGTTTAATGTGACAGTAATCTCCTTTGTCAAATACATGTCCTCGACTTAATGACCATAGTAGAGCCCCAAACTTCTGTTGCTAAGCGAGACATTTGTTAACTGAGTTTTGCCCCATTTTTTCTTGCCACGAATGTTAAGTGAATCACTGCAGTTGTTAAGCTAGTATCATGGTTGTTAAGTGATTCTGCCTTTCTCGCTGATCACACAACCCCGGGACACTGCAACCGTCATAAATACGAGTCGGTTGCCAAGCGTCTGATTTTTAATCATGTCACTTTGGGGGAATGCTGCCGTGGTCATAACTGTGAAAAACGGACATGACACTTTTTCCAGTGCAGTTGTAACTTGGAACGGTCTTGGAACTAAATGAATTGTTGTAAATCGAGGACTACTTGTGCTCAAACTGTAAACGCTATTTAATGTAAAATAAAGCCAAATGACAAGACCAAAGGCACACTGCTTATCTTTCAACCCTTTAAATCTTGGGGCTCCTTCACAAGTCATGATAGGGTGGAATCTCCCAAGAATTCTGGTTTTCTGGTGCATCCTTCTTTGATCCGTTTGGTTTCTTCTGCCAGAGTTTTACCATGGTTGGTAGGTAAACTAGACAAAAGCAGATCTCTTGGGTTAGTTCTGCACCTCCCTCTTCCAGGAGGAACGAAGTGGGAGCTACCTTTTTGCATGCACGAGCTTTCTTCTCTTGCATTAAGCCAAAACTCCCAGATATTTTGTTTATTATGAGATGTGAATGCTCCTGGTATTTGTCAGCTGGGCTTAGGTATTTGTTGTGCCAGTAAGTCCAGTTGCACAATGAAACATTAAACTGACATTTAATAGCTAAGAGGATTATACTTGTATGCCTTACCTGCCTTTCTATTTGTGGAAATCTGTACTAGTAATCCTGTTCAGTTTCATTGGTATCTGTGGGGTATGTAAATAGCATGGAACATTCAAAATAAAATCTGGATTTTTATTTTTTTTTTTAAAAAGGCTAGTGGACTCTTGGGTTAGCCTGTTGGAGCCTGGTCTTAACATTGCCTGAATGTGTGAAAAAAAGAAAATGAATGAAAGCCAAACACTCTAGATCTAGTTTATTTAGTGGGTGGGTGAGTCCCCATTTTTTACAGGGTCCACGTTCTCTCTGGTTTACCCATAAAAGAGATTATTTGCAGCTCAGGGTTGAAAAGATGCTCTCTGAGATGGGTGGTGTTTCTTGCAGACCGTGTCATTACTAGCCCTGATAACGTTACCTAGTTCAGATAGTGAAGCACCTGCGGGGAAGCAACCAGGCTACCCCACAATCCTCCTCTTCCACAGACCCTACTTCTCACCCTAGTTTGGGAAATGAAACATCTGCAAGACAACAGCCCAGAGCAGCATGGACCCCACAATAATCCTCCTCCTTCACCCTTCTGACATTGATGATATTACCTAGTTGGGTCATGAAACTCCTGCAAGAAAACAACCAAACTCAGAGACCACCAAGAATCCCATAGCAGTTCTCCTCCTCCATTCTGCAAATCCCACTCCTTTCTAACATTGCTGATGTTACCTATTTGGGTCATGAAACATCTGCAAGAAACCAACCAAGTTCAGAGAGCACTGTGGATCCCACAATCCTCTCCCCCCCCCCCTTCTAACACTGATGACGTTACCTAGTTGGGTCATGAAACATTTGCAAGAAAACGACCTCACAGAGCCCCAAAGACTCCCCCAATCTCTAGTGTGTATTATGGGAACTGGGGAACTCTATGGGACATGTTCCATGGTGAGAGGTGTCATAAGAAAATTTGAGGTTACACAGTTTTAGATTGCACTCACTATTGACCAGTGCTAACCATGCAACTGGTTTCAACTTGGATTTGCCTTTGAAATAACTACCCCGGTTATATCAAATATACTTGGGAGTTTGGGGGTGGGGAGGAATGAAGTTTTGGGAGAAATGGCATAGCTGCTGCTCCCATTCCTTAAAATGATTTTCCTTCTTCCTCTTCTAGAATCCGGCCACCATCACCAGAATACTCCTCAGTCATTTCAACTGGGATAAAGAAAAGCTGATGGAGAGGTAAGTGAGGTGGTTTCTTCGTGTGTATATGAGATGAACTCTAGTTTTGTCTCGGTTAGGGATCCCCAAACTTGGCAACTTTGAAGACCCGTGGATTTCAACTCCCGGAATTTACTAAACCAGCAGCCTGGCTGGCAGAGGAATTATGGGAATTGAAGTCCACAGATCTTAACAAGTTGCCAAGTTTGGAGTCCTCTGGTCTTAGCGAACGGTGACTGAGTGAGCAGAAAAGGCAAGGGTTTGGCTAGGAGGAGCTTATTCTCAAAAGATTATAGGTCAGGGGTTTGTTTATTTTCTTCCTTAGAAGGCAGCCATCATGAGTCAAGATAGCTTCACAATAAATATTGCAACATATGCAATATTGGTTAGAAATTTATTCCTAAAATCGATTCTTTATCCTGCAACAGTGAGGCAGTGATGCAAGGGATTAATAATATAGCTAAAGAAACTCAAGCAGAAAAAAAAATAACTTTGATAATTGCTTGGTCTTCCTCCTGGGTAGTCAGAATAGCGAGAACTCAACTATTGTTGATTCCTATATTCTTTCAACAAATAAAAGTAGAAAATAGGCCATGTTTGTGAGCCAAGCCCATCACGCCTTGACATTTGAGGCAACTTAGAAATCAAAGAAGCCTATTGAGGTCCCTTGGGAGGAGAGGAGGAAAAATGTCTTTACTTGGGCCAGTTATTGGAAAATTACATGGTTTGGACTTTTGCAAAATTCCTTACACAATTCATAATTTCAGCCTGGGTGGTATAATTCCATATCTCTCACAAGATACTTAAAAACCACGTGGTGCCATTATGCTATTATCCTTAGCAAAGATGCTAACAGTTAAGAGTTTGTTATGGAATAAAGTTAAGATATTTGAAACATGAGATAAAAGGGAATTGTTTGTTTAATTGGCATAGAGACATAAGCTTCAGTGCTTAGCTGCCTTAGTATTAGAACTACTTAGTAAAATTTATGTCAGAGATATAATGTGGTTTTGGCCTTATCTGTTGGGTGGACCAAAATATGGTTGCTTAGTTAACAGACTGGTGAAATGCACCCTAGGTGAGTGTGACAAAGAAATCCAAACTTGGAAGTGCTCCTAAAATGGCTTTACGAGTGAAACGCTTAACTAGCAACTATAGTCATGAGCCTTTCTTATCAGTAGACTTAATTGATTGGCTTTATCTAATTGTAATCAATCATACTGGCATTTTCCACAACCTTCCCTAGAAATTTTGGAGTTGCACCAAGCTTTGAGAGGATGGCCTGTTCATCATCTCTTGAAATATTAGGGCTTTGAATACTTTTCATGTGGGAGAGTTTATCTACAAGCATTATTCTGTCGAAGCAACGGTATTCACTTTCAGTTTTTGTTTTACAATTTCAAATCACTTTTTAAGACAACACGAGAGGCTAAATGCATCCAGTTTGACATTCTTTTCAGAAGCGTAACTTGAGATGTTGGTATATTTCTTTGGAGAGAAGGAAAACGTTGTGTTCTCTGTACCAGTTCTAATTTAATGTTTAATTGCTGAAGGCAACGTTATACGCCCGGGGCCGCATCCGTATGGCTGAATATTTTTGAATGTGTTTATTGATCGGCAGCGGGTCATCGAATTGATGTTGAGTCTTTGTGATGACCTTGAAGTTGACTCTTTGTGATCATGTTTCTCCAGGATGCTCTCTTCCTGACCCTTCAGGTCTCCCAACAATTTTTCCCCACTGACATTGATTGTATCAAGAGTTGCGTTTGGCGAGATGGAAGGAGTCTCTTTAGTTGCAGCTTGTATTTATTTGCAAATTTAATGTGATTGTATATGTGACTCTGTGTGTGGGGGAGGGCGGGGGGAGAGAGGAGACACACCCATTAGATGCTTGCTTACACAGCAACAGGGATCTGTGCCCTGAAATGACTCCAAATTTGAAGCAGGGTGAGCCACTACTTTCCACAGTGCATTTTGCGGTTTTAAAAACAGAAACAAGAGCAATAGTTTTGTGGATTTAGAGACCCAAGACCATCTGCCTCTTTTAGCTAACAGATGAATTAAAACACAGAAGGTTTGGGCCAGTATAGGCCCCAGAGCTGGAATTATTTTCAAGGATTTTTCTTTTTTTTAAAAAGACGGATTTTTCAGAGTTTTTTTTAAAAAAATTATTATTTATTAAGCTTCATTCTTCTTTGGGTAGGTACTTTGACGGCAACCTAGAGAAGCTGTTTGCGGAATGTCATGTCATTAATCCTAGTAAAAAGTCTCGAACACGTCAGATGAACACCAGATCATCTGCGCAGGACATGCCGTGTCAGATCTGCTATCTCAACTATCCGAATTCGGTGAGTGCCTTCCAAATTGTGCAGTCTATAACTTGAATGAAAAAGAAAGAAAGAGAGAGAGAGAGAGAGAGAAGAAAGAAAGAAAAAGAAAGAAAGAAAGAAAGAAAGAAAGAAAGAAAGAAAGAAAGAAAGAAAGAAAGAAAATAAATGCTGGTTTTAGATGATTTTGAAAAGCATTCAGGAAGGTTTCTGTAATCCTCTGTGTAAGGCCTAGCTAGCTGTTGATTAGTCTGACATTATCTTTGTTCTTTAACTATTTGTGCTATTTGCAGGCGTGCTTATAGATAAAAGCTAAGACCTAAAATAGTACAAATACACCAATAAATGCCAGATAAATACCTATTGGTAATATCTTGAGGATATGTTAACAGAGATATTCAATCTCCTTCTTCTGCAGTAGAAGAGAGATAATTACATACCAATGATTCCGGTTCCTTTCCCCCTTGTTAAACATCTCCTAATTTCATTTCCCTTTCCTGTCTCTCTCCTTATCATAACTGTCTTGTGATCAGATTTCTGCTTCTTAAAAGATCTTTGAATATGCTCCACCTACAGCAAGTAGATCTCACATAAGATGGTTGAAATTCGTAATCATTGAAATGGTTGCAGAGCTTCTGGAGTAGCAGAATCGGAAAGTGCTATACTGGTTTTACATTTAAAGTGGGAGAATTGTAAAAATTCTGGATCGGTGCCTCCCAAAGTTACATATTTTGATCACCAAAATATTTAAAGGGATCTTTCTGGATCAGGTCAAGGTTCCTCCGTATAGGTTGTCCTCACCTAATGACTGGTCACTTTATGACTGTTCTAAGTTACAACGGCCACGGAACGGGTGCTTTATAGCCTAGGAAATGACTGCCTTATTTGCTTAATGACCACTGTGAGAAAAAAAATGCCGAAAATTATTTCCAGTTATTTGTGCGTGCCTCAACTTATGACTGCAATAACTTACAGCTGTAATTCTGGGCACTCAATTACATCTGTAAGTTGACGACAAGCTATCCCTGTACCCTCAAAATATTGGGGGTGCTTGATTGCCCAGTAGTCTTGTAGGCAGATGCTGGAGATCCGGGGTCTTCAAACTGGGCAACTTTAAGACTTGTGGACTTCAACTCCCAGAATTCAGGACCCTGGTTGTAGATGAAGATAAAGGCAGTGCCTAGGATACAAAGCAGGGGTTATAGCTCCAACATCTGGACATCTCCAGCAGCACCACCAGTTGTAAACGGGAGATTTTGGGGAATACGCCAGCTTGTTCCTTAGCCATCTTAATGGCATCGTTTGAATACAAAAACCACAGGAAGCGCGGCAGCATGATTTGGATAGCGGGATCAGAAATCCCACGCGTATTCCATGGCACTTTGGTCGGCGGCTTCTGGGATGACTGTTCGTGGCAGCCCATGAATTCACTGGTGGTGCTGTTGTTATTCTGAACCCGTGAAAGATGGCACCGTGGGCAGTTTCACAGCTGTGACAATGAGTAAAGCTAATGACGATTTGTCTTTACAGTATTTCACTGGCTTGGAGTGTGGACATAAGTTTTGCATGCAGTGCTGGAGTGAATATTTAACTACCAAAATTATGGAGGAGGGCATGGGACAGGTAAAATTCTCCCATCTTGTGTTTATATGGAAATGACGGTTTTTAAAGAGGGGGCTGCATCATGCTCCCGCTGTTCCTTTCATGAGCCCCCTACCCCTCGTCCCAAATTGGGAAGCAGCTGAGAATTTGCTGAAATGCGCCAGCAGTAGAAACTGAGAAGCTTGAGAGAAGTTGGGTGGGGCCTTGCTGGCATGGGCCTTTCCTTTCAAGACAGGGAAGCATGGAACCAAAGCCATCTCAGATAGCTTGGCCCTCTGGAAGTTGGGAGGAGGAAAGCTAGTTTGGACAAGTGGTTAAATGTCTAACTTTGAAAGAAAGCACCTTTGGGGCTAATGGTGAAGGCACCAGCCTCGAAACCAGGAGACCGTGAGTTCTAGTCCTGCCATAGGTGTGAAAGCCAGCTGAGTGACTCTGGGCCAATCGCCAGTAGTTTGTGAGTTCTAGTTCTGCCTTAGGCGTGAAAGCCAACTTGGTGACCAGGGGAGGAGGGTGAGTTCTAGTTTCACCTTAAGTACAAAAGTCACTTCGTTGACTTTGGCCCAGTCTCTCTCTCCACCCAACTCCCTTCACAGGGTTGCTGTGGGAAAAACAGAAAGAATATAAGTGAAATAAATAGGCACTGGTCTGGAATTGAGACCCCCTCCCACTTCTCTAGAGGGTTTTTTTGAGAGACATCAATACCTAAACTAATCAGACACGTTCTTCTCTCTCTTCTTTTTCTTCCCGCCGCCTCTCGGATGTCCTTGCTAGACAATCTCATGCCCGGCTCACGGCTGTGATATCTTGGTTGATGACAATACAGTTATGTAAGTATTGCGCTTGACGCAATTTCAGTATAACCTTTACTTTTTTCTGAGGCTTTTACTCCCGTTGCTCGGCCCCTCCTCCTACGGACGGATGAGTCAACCGCCTTGTTAAACAGGCCCAGGACTCTTGTCCTGTGTTGCCCCCTTCCTTGCCACCGTCGTTCAGCGAATCACCGCAGCGGCTGCTTGCCAGGAGGCCGCCAGAGGGGAGCCACATGACCCCAGGACGCTGCAACCATCATAAATAGGAGTCAGTTGCCAAGCCCCTCAGTTTTGATCATGTGACTATGGGGGGGAATGCTGCAATGGTCTTAAGTGTGAAAAACATAAGTCATTCTTTTTTTTTTCCAGTGCCGTTGTAACTTAGAACGGTCACCGTTAGAATTCAAGGACTACCTGTACTTTTGCTAGAGGGTCATAACGGGGAAGGGAGCAGGATGGAAGCAGATAAAGACCTCGGAAATGGCTTTGATCGAGGTTGTTAAGCATGGTTTCTCTTGAGTCGCCCCAAAATTGGGACCGGACGTCTCATCGTTCTTTCCCCACCTTTGAAGCAAAGCAGAGCGACTCCGGAGCCCAAATTAGGTCATCTAATAATAAATCCAGTTCATGATCTCATAGCCTTGTTTGACATGGCTGGGCTCTTGCATAACCCCTTTCCAGGAATAAAATGTTGGGTTCGAATTAATCCGTTTGGCCCCTTTGAGGTGGCTGTCGTAATCCTGCCCAAGTGACTTCAGAGATGTTTTCTCAACCGTCTGGTCTAGCATTTGCACGTTAAACAAATGTGTTGAGTGGGGAGGAAAGAGAGATTACATGGCTGCAGGGGAGTTTGGTGTCCCCATGTGTGACTCGTATACAAGCAATTGAGCCATTCCTTGTTTCCTGATTTGTAAGTCTGAAATAGCCCAGTGAATTTAACCCTGTGGATTTAAACGGCCTCGGGCAAACCCATTCCTTGTTGGCCTGGCATTTGACTGAGTCGTTGCTGGCGTCTCTCAGGGAAGGGGCTTTCCGCAGTCAGGGTGCCGCTTTCAGAAGGCCCCGCTTTCCTGTAAAGATTTAATTTGATTTTATTTCTTTTGCTGCGGTAGAACAAAAACAATGCCCGGGGGGGGAAGAGCCACTCTTTCAAATATTGGGTCTTTATTGCTAAGGGAGACTCTTTGCTTTCTCGGAAAACACATTCCTTGGTAAGAAGGCTGGACTCCTAAGGGAACAAGGTTTTCTGAATGGAATATTATCTTTCTCTTTTCTTTGTAGGCGCCTGATCACAGATTCAAAAGTTAAATTAAAGTACCAGCATTTAATAACTAATAGTTTTGTAGAGGTGAGTGTTCCGCTTAAAAATATGCGCTAACGTGACTGGTTTATGGGAATTTCTTCCATTTATTTATGGAACCCTTGATATGTTAGAAGCTGTTTAAATACGTGGGGTGTGGTTGATTGGTCAGTGGTGTTTGCTTTTTGGTTCCCTTCTCAGCATTTGATGGCCAAATGCTTATGGATGCAAGTGTGTTTAGCGCTGGCTCTAATGAGACAGCATTTTAAAAGCTAACAATATAGCTTTGGCTCAAAATCTAAAATCCCCGTCCCTGTGAAGGTCACGGTTTCGCAGAAGTATTTTAGCCACTTGGTTTGGTTGGCTTCCCATTTCATAATAAACGCAAAAGGACTGTCAATGAATTAAATTCATCATTAGATCTGGATAGATATATAAATTTTTTTGTCATTGTACTCAGAAACCTGAGAACAACGAAATAAGGAGCTCTTCCACAGCATACAACTGAACAACGCCAAAAGACATATACAAATAACAATGTAAAACAAATTAAAACAAATAACAGTTAAAAACTGTACAACCAGGATATATATATATATGTTAAGGCCACCAGATTCATAACTCTGCATTTAACCTGATCACAGCACTTGGGTAAAAGCTATGTTTAAATCTACTTGTCCTGGCTTTCAGCGCTCTATATGGTCTTCCTGATGGTAGGATCTCAAACAACGAGTGTCCTGGATGCGAAGGGTCTCTCAAGATCTTTTGTATCTTCCTTCGACATCCCATTTTATACAAATCCTCCAGTGAGGGAAGAGGACATCCGCTGATCTTTTGCGCCCTTTTAATCACTCTTTGGAGTGCCCTTTTCTCCGGAGGGTGGCTAATAAGGACTGCTAAAACGAGGTTGCTTCAAAACTCTAGGAGGTGTGCAAGAGACCATGCAGTCTTTAGGCCTTAATTGTCAGAAAAGTGTGCATGTAACCATGCACTTGTGAAATGTCAGTGATGTTAATCAGCTACGGCTGAATCTCGACAGCCCACGGCGAACAGCAACCTTCAATACAGGCTTTGTGAATGTTTGGTCTGTTGGGTGTTGCTGGACCCACAGCCTCAACGGGGTCATTGAACAAAAAAAGACAGGCAGGAATGGGCCAGCCCTGGATAAGCAGTCTTCCAGTATTTGAGGGGCCGCCAGAAAGAGGAGGTGGGTCAAGTTATTTTCCAAAGCACCGGAAGGCAAGACAAGAAGCAATGGATGGAAACTAACCAAGGAGAGAAACAATCTAGAATTCAGGAGAAATTTCCTAACGGTGAGGACAAGTAGCCAGTGGAACAGCTTGCTTTCAGAACCTGTGGGTGCTTCATCCCTGGGGGGCTTTTAAGAAGAAGAGGCTGGATAGCCACCAGTCTGAAATGATATAGGGTCTCCTGTTTGAGCAAGGGGATGGACTAGAAGACCTCCAAGGTCCCTCCCAGCAATATTCTGATTGCTTGATTATAGCAATTCTTCTCCAACCCGACTTGCTTGCAGTTCTGGATTTCTTTATTTAAATCTTAAATAGGAAAACGTGAAGAAAGCTGGGAGTCTTTTGGAGGAACCTCTAAGTCTCCCTCCCACACTCCCCTCTTTGGAAGAACGGTATAGGAATAGATGTAAGAGGAAGATATTTAATATATTGAATGACTCCTCTCATCCGGGACATCAGCTCTTTGAACTATTACCGTCGAGAAGGAGATTCAGGGTTTTAAGAACAAGGACGACTAGATTTAAGAGCAGTTTTTATCCAAGTGCAGTTTTGAGTTTGAATGCAGGGTCATAAGATTTTCGTGGAATTTAATGGCTGAGAGTAATGGGGTATCTACTTTTTTAAATTGTATAGAGATTATTGTATGGTTTGTTGTGTTTAGTTTTATTTTTCTTTCAATGGTGTTGTCCAGTTTTATTTGTGGAAGAGCACCTCATTTCGTTGCACCCGCTTGCGAGTGTAATGACAAATAATTTTTTTATGTCTTTTATGTCTTTATATTCCCCACCCATCCCACCCACCCCCCACTGTGCATGCATTCGTTCTGGCTTCCAGTTTGTCCCAGCAAAGAGCACACGGATAAACAGGTGGAAGTTGGAATGCCTCTGGAGAAATTGAAATGATGAGTTCAATCTTTCTAAATCGGGCGCCATCCAAATGTAACCATTCCAGAATTTTAAGACTCGTCTGTGGAAAACCTCAACCATCCAGGTCCGTGGTTGGTCCAAAGGTGCTTTTCCAGAAGGCAAACTGGACACTCTTGGTGTTTTCTTCCCTACCACCTTGAAAACGGTTTGCTTTTCATCCAAGAGATTCCTTTAGTTCCCGAAGAACTGAAAAAAGCTACTTGGATGAAAAGTGAAACGTTTTCAAAGAAAGGGGGAAAAAAAAAAAACCCCGAGAAAGTCCAGTTGGCCTTTTGGAAAGGCACCATTGGAGCAAGTTATGGCTCGCTTCTAACTAAAGCGGTGGAATTATCTTGAAGAGAAAATAACAGCAGGCTCGTCTCCGCTGAGAGGAAGCTTCGGATAAAAGATTTCTGGCACGAGAAGGGAATGGGGTGGACTCTTTTAACAAGCCATCTTTCAGTGCAATCTGTTCTTGCCTTCCCTGCAATAAAAACCTCCATTGAAAGCAGTGAGGCTGTGCAGTTTTTTTTCCCCTTGGCTTTCCTTCCTGCTAACAACGGGCACGTTTGTTTCTTGCAGTGCAATCGACTGTTAAAATGGTGTCCCGCTCCAGATTGCCACCATGTTGTCAAAGTACAGTATCCGGATGCTAAGCCTGTTCGCTGTAAATGTGGCCGGCAGTTTTGGTAAGCAGGTTGGATGATAGAACCACCAAGGTTAGATTTTGGGACCTTGGCGTGATGGGGGAAATCCGCCTTGGCTTCCTCTGATAGCCAAGCCGAGTGAACACGGGCTGCTGAATATTTTTTTGGGGGGACAGGCAGATGTTTGCTGACTGCTGGTCATAAATTAAGCTTTTGGGTTATATAGCAAAGCTCTGTGTCTTAAACATTCCCCTGTTGAAAATATTGCTTAACTGGAAAACTAAAAGATATTTTAAACGTTTGTTGCAGTTTTAACTGTGGTGAGAACTGGCATGATCCTGTTAAATGCAAGGTGAGCTTTCCAAGCTTTCTGGTTTGCATCTTACCTGTGGCAGTATAGAAGAGTAATAGCTTCATGGGGGATCAGCATAGCAGCAGCAATACATAACCAAGGGCCTTAGGATCACCTGGAAATTACAGCTTTTGAAGAATAGGCCGAGGGGCTTTGCCTAAAACCCTCCCACTTCAGGTCACACACACACACCCACTTCATAGTAATGTATGGCCCATCCTAGGAATTCCATTCCATTCCAAGGAAGTTGGAATGAAGCATTCAAAATCAGGGTGAGCAAACACACAGGGCTCTGCTTAGAAAGCATTCCATATAAACGGAAGAAATGTGCAATCAACTCCCCATGGTGAGATTTGAAATGAACTCCTAGCTATTTCCTACTGCTTTTGTGGGCATCCTGAGAAAGAGGCTTTGGACCTGAACTGGCTTGAATAAGTAAATAAAACAGTTTTACAATTATTTCTCAAGGTGACAGGAGTCTATATATATTCAACTAGTTGTTTCATTCACAAGATGAGGAATTTTAAATTTTATGACAGCTGTAAATTTTACGTTCATTGTTTTATTTTAAATCCTGCTATGTCCATTCTTGCCGCCTTCCTCTTGCTTTTAGATGATCATGTAGAGAACTTGAATGGCTCACCCCATATTTCTGCAGGCAGTCCCTTATATCTGATAAACTCTTAATTTAACAATCCTGCAATGATGCCATTAGAACAATTGTGATTTTTTTTTCCCCCGCTCTCCCGAACAGTGGTTAAAGAAATGGATTAAGAAGTGTGATGATGACAGTGAAACTTCGAATTGGATTGCAGCAAACACAAAGGTTTGGTGGTTTGTTTCTCTGGCTTGACACCCTCACAATAACAGAGTCTCTTTTCTCCCTTACAAGAACGTTCTGTGAAGTCCGGTAATTCCATTTGCATATAGTGAGTGATAATTTTTGCCTGTAAACAATAGCTCTTTGGTTTCTTCTCTTTCCAACTCAAATAACTGAAGAGCCAAAAAAAAAGTACCAGTATCTATTACGCCTGGTTTTGGGGAGCGGGGGGGTTGTTATTTTTTTTTGAATTGCTGCAAAATCGGGTGTTATTGTCTAACTGAGGAGAACTAACACATTTGCAATTATTAAAGGCAACGCAGATCTGAAATGTGTCAGTTTTTGCCACTTCTGCAAACGCAGGAAGGTGATCTTGTGCTCTAAGTCTGGCTATTGATTTATTGCCGTATTGATCTTCAGTGCCTTTCCCAGGGTTCAGGCAAATTTTTACCGAATCCTTTTGTGCAAACTGCAAAACTTGACCTGATTGCTTCTACACAGCCCTTTTTAATCTCAGATTTCCGGAAATGGGTCCCAACTCAAAATGGGTGGCCCGTTTCACCCTTTTTAGGCAACAAGCTTTTCAACAAATTCTGTACAGTCTTTCGTTGTCGGTGGTGGAGAAGAGGAACTAGTTAAGGTGTGTGGGGAAAAAAAAACAACCCATGGAAATGGAGAAAGTAGACGAGTTTTGCTCTTCCCAATACTGAGGTTGGGGCCCTCTGATAACACCTGATTCAAACCATTGTTTTTCACAGCCCATAACCTCTGGACTTTATGACCTCAAGGTGGGGCGATGGCCCCTAATGTGGATAGCTTTGAGGAGGGATTTGGATAAATTCAGGAAGGATAGATAGATGGGAGAATTTAGATAGATTGGAGATGAGTTTGTTTTCTTCTCATGAGCATCCTGGCAGCATTTCGTTAGCCAGAAACCGAAATGATGGACTGTGTTGGTCTTTGCCTTGATAGACAGGTGCTAAGTATCTTCCCCACTCTTCTCCCAGAGCTTGTCAATGCGTTCAGAATTTATTTAACGTTTATAAGCCAGTGTTTCTCATCCTGGATCATTTGAAGTTATGTTTGGCTCCAGCTCCCAGAATTCCCCAGGGCCAGCATGGAAGTCCACACATCTTAAAATGCCCCAGAATGAGAAACACCGTTATAAGGTCTAGAGAGGGCTTGTACCACATGAAGGGTTTTCTGTAAAAGTTGACCTGGAAACAGTGGAATTCTTATTGGTTGCGTTCTCATTACACAAGGCCAACTTTTTATGCTGCTTAAGGCAGTTTGATAGCTAAATCTGCAATCCAAAGAGTCTTTTGATTGCATTCATCCTGCACTGACTATCTCTCTTAAGTGATGTGTCAACTAAAAAAATACTTCTTTGGTCTTTTTTTTTTTTGCCAGCAGAAAGGGAGTGGGGGAAAGCAGTGCATTCCCTAAATGCTTCAGATAATTGCTAGGCAGCCGAAGCTGTTGGTGCGCAAGATTATTACTGGAGAGCACGATTGATGACTCTTGGCTATGGATGTGTCCCATTGGAAAATATACATCCAGGGGGTGGGGGGAAGACCAGGGTCAAGGGGGAAATGAATGATGTATTTTAGTATCTGCTGCACCCAAGTAACGCTGACATGGTCACTCCTAATAAATGAGTTTTTTTAAACTCTGAGAGATGCGGCTAGAGACTTATGATTTGAATGTGGGGCAGGGGTGGATTTGTCGGAGCCCTGACATGATGTTTTAAATAGGAAGAATAATGCCTTGCTGGTTTTGGATCTCACCACCCTTCCTGTTGCCCGCAGGAGTGTCCCAAATGCCACGTGACTATCGAAAAAGATGGCGGCTGCAACCACATGGTCTGTCGGAACCAGAACTGTAAAGCAGAGTTTTGCTGGGTGTGTCTCGGCCCCTGGGAGCCGCATGGATCTGCCTGGTATGTTTAAATAAATGCTTATGGGGGTTTGGGAACAGTTGGATGGTTGGGAATGTTTTGTTTTTTTCTGTAGGAGGAATGAGCCAGATAATTGCTGCATATGGATGAATGTTTTTTTCTTTAACTCTTACATTACTTGTGGTGAGACATGAGGATCTTCAGAGAAGCCTTAAGTCTGCTTTGTCTCAACCTTTTTTACCCATTTTAAGCTGTGTGGATTTCAAACTCCCAGAATTCCCCAGCCAGCATGTTGCAAGAAGTTGTGGAGGGAATCATTCAACATCAGTTTGAGCAAACATACGGTTCTTCGCGTAGAAAACATTTCGTATGAGCTGAAGAAATATTGTGTGATCGACTCATCATGGTGTGATTGGAAATTCACTTCTATTTCCCGCCGGGTTTTTTGGCATCCTGAGAAGGATGCTTTGGACCTGAAGTGGTTCCCCTTGCCGGCTGGGGAATTCTGGGAATTGAAGTCCACTTGTCTTAAAAGCTGTACAGGTTGAGAAACATTTCTCTAGTCGGCTGTTAGGCCCTGAAGGCTAGCAAAGACACCACAAGATATTTCGTCCTGCTTACAAAAAGTGAATGAATGAATGAATGAAAAACGAACGAATGAATCCAGAACTTGGCCTGATAGATACGAATGGGAGGGATGATTTTAGAAATCTACACACTCACAAACCTCTTTCAGGTACAACTGCAACCGCTACAACGAGGATGATGCCAAGGCAGCAAGAGATGCCCAGGAGGTGAGTTCATCCCTCTTGGCAGCCCAGGAAGCTGTTGACCGCTTGCTAGTCTCCCTCTGAGGGAGAATGTGGAGTAGGGTTGGCTTCCAGCCTTAAACGCACAACAAGTGGCCGATTGATTGATTTATTGCTTCCTTGATGTCAGAGTTCTTGGCTAATTTGTACCACGGGGACATTGAAGGTGCTCAATGTCTTTCCTTGATGCAGTTCTCCTTGAGATGTTTTGCTGTGGATAGACAGGTGCGCTGGATGTCGCCGCTCTTTATGCGGTTTCTTTTATTACCTGGCATTCTGGCTGCACACCATTGCTTCTACCTGGAGGGCCTTCCTTTCGTATACCTTCACGGGGGGAAAAAAAAAAGTAATCTGTTAGATCTTTAGTACTGCGGGAAAGTCTGTTCTTCCCATTTGTAGAGATCTTTTAATCGCGAAGCCCCTTTTTTTTCTAGACCCGGAGCTTTCCGCTACGATTTGGGATGACTCGGGGATCCGCCCTTTCTCTTCCCTCATCCTCTTGAGAGTTCAAACCATTTTTAGTTCAGCCACCCATAAATAAATACGTCCGTACCTAAATAAAATGTGGCCACCAAGCCAGCTCGAAAGTCTTTTTTCCAGTCTCTTGTGACCTTATGAAATTGGAGCCCCTTCCAAGTTATTTCAGTCAATTTGGGGGTTTGTGCTGGCAGGGGACGTTGTGTCAGGTGGTCTCCCGGGGTATGCGATTCAGAGCTTCACCTGGAGAACTTGCTGAACGAGGCCAAGGTTGTCCCTCTCCCTTCTTCCCCTAGGGTGGGGTGGGGGGGTTCCTCCTTTCCCCCCACCCCCGGGGGATCCCCTTAGGGATTCATCCGCTTTAATTCTCGCTTTTCCCTTTCGCTAATGGGGAATCCAATGCAGCGCTCCCGAGCCGCCCTGCAGAGGTACCTCTTCTACTGCAACCGCTACATGAACCACATGCAGAGCCTGCGCTTTGAGCACAAACTCTACGCCCAAGTCAAGCAGAAGATGGAGGAGATGCAACAGCACAACATGTCCTGGATCGAAGTCCAGTTCCTGAAGAAAGCGGTCGACGTCCTCTGCCAGTGCCGTGCCACGCTCATGTACACCTACGTCTTTGCCTTCTACCTCAAAAAGAATAACCAATCCATTATCTTTGAGGTAAGTCCTCGTTTCGCCCACCTCGGAAAGAGGGAAGGAGGGAAGTCACACCTTGAGTCGGTTGGGATCGAACTGCTGGCTGTGGGCAGAAAAAGTCTGCCAGAAAACAACCAGAAAACAGCCAGGCTCAGAGAGCACCAAGGACCCCTCGTTTCAATCCTAAGCTGCATATATTCTCCTTTGTAGGTCAAGCAGGCAACTCTGTACAGGTAACCATCGACTTAACAGCCATTCATTTGCTGATGGTTTGGAATAGAATAGAATTAGAAATAGAAATAGAAATAGAAATAGAAATAGAAATAGAATAGAATAGAATAGAATAGAATAGAATAGAATAGAATAGAATAGAATAGAATAGAAT
>NW_020769352.1:5809393-5846643 GCF_900518735.1 Pseudonaja textilis
TCTATCTATCTATCTATCTATCTATCTATCTATCTATCTATCTATCTGCATAGTTAAGTTAATCACAAATGAATATATCTTGTAAAGCAGCATCAAACCACAGCAGCATATAAAGCCTTACAAAACTTCACATTTAAGTATAATCTGATAAATGTTTACTGTGGGTTATAGATTTTTATCCCATTCTTTTTATACATATTTCAAGGAAGTGAACATTCATAATATTCGGGCCTTTCCCCCCAGCAACAAGACCATTCCTGTGAGGTAGATTGTGCCGAGAGCAGGTGTCTGGCCCAACCTGACCCAGATGGCTTTCATGCCTAAGGCAGGACTAGAACTCACGTGTCTCCTGGTTTTATGCTGCCATCTTACCCGCCACACCAAACTAACCTTCTAAAAAGTCTTAAAAGAAAGATGGAGTTGCTGCCAGCTCAAATCGGCCCTGGAAAAAAAATCATGTCATAAGCAGCGAAACCCAACTGAAAAATGCCCTTTTAGGGGGTCATCGGCAAGGAATCCGAATGAAAGCATCTAAAGAGAATCTCAGGCACCCAGAAAGTTTGTGTGAGAGGTTGTAAATGAGTCCACTTCCTTTTCCTATGCCATACACAAGGCTGAGTTTTTCTTTGAAAAGAATTCATCCACTCCCTCAGCCGCCTGCTTTTAAGGCTGCCTTAAGGTAATGCCTCACACGAAACAGGGTTCTAAGTCAGTCTTTGCAGACTAAACTGGAAACCACGAATACCTTTGGGATAGCTGAAGTTGCTTTATGGTTGACAAGGTGTATTCCCTATAACTGGAGTTTTATTGGGTAAAGATATACATTACCTATAAACCTAGGTGACAGTTGTTGGAGTTGGGGTTAGAGAGTGGAGCTTGCTTATTGGAACTTCGGGGTTAAGACTAAATCAATTGAATTGAAAAGGAAAACGAGACTTTCCTACTTGCTTTGTTCTCTTGAGTTAGTGACGTCACTGCCTGTGATTAATGCCACTATTTCTTCTCGAAATGGCCATGAATGCTGAGTCCACAAAGGAAGACTCGCTCACAAAGAGATTAGCGACTTTTTAATGCTTTGCTTTGAACCTAAATCAGCACTTCTGCCCCTTCTTATCCCTGGTGTATCTTCAGCCTTCGGAGGAGAACAGGGCTGGTTTAAAAAAGCAAAATATGCTTGCCAAAAAGAAGTGCAGCTCAGCACTTTAAGCTGTCCTTAAAGATGAGTGTCTACCTTCCCCGTTTCCAAAAAGGTCGCTTAATTAGGTTGTTGCAGTAAGAACAAGGAAGTATCTGAAGGCACCTTAATGTCTGGTGATTGTATTGTGCCATGATATATCCAACATATTATTCTGAGTGATAGGAAGGGGAAGAACTGTAACTAATGAAGTCAGAGGGAACGAAATGCAGGAAATACTGGCTGTGGCAATTACCTTATTAATAATGTAATTATCACTCCCTGTATTCTCTGCGTTTCATTTATCTGATCTCATTTTTATCCCCCTCAATGAGTGGGGGATAATCTTTGTATAGTTAATTACATAGTTGGCAGTTGATTTAGCTGCTCTACATTTATGAATATAGCAAGATATAAATATGTATGTGTGTGTGTATGTGTGTGTACGTGTATGTGTATGTGTACATGTACCTGTATATTTATTGACTTTTTACTTGCTATTTTTATGTACACTGTGAGCTTATGTGCCAAAGACAAATTCCTTGTGTGTCCTATCACATTTGGCGAATAAAGAATTCTGTTTTGTTCTATTCCATTCTATATGCACACACACACACACACAGAGAGAGAGAGAGAGAGAGAGAGAGAGAGAGAGAGAGAGAGAGAGAGAGAGAGAGAGAGAGAGACTAAAGAAAGTATGACTTCTGCTCTCCACAATGGGAAAAAACTCAAAACTTTTCTGGATTTTTTTTCATGCCATTGCTGTTGGTAGACACCAGGCAAAAAAGAACAATATCTCACATTTGAAAATTCTGCATCTCATAACCTTCAGATTTAATAATGAAAAGGGGAAGATAACAAGCGGAAGGGAATTAAATTATTATATTGCTAATGATAGCTAATCAGCGAATACCCAGCTGATTATCAGCAATTTTGTTGTTAATAGAGCACATTTAGGCATGTTCTCTTACAGCACTTCTAACATCCATTCTACAGAACTGGCAAAGGGCAACCACAATTACTGAGAGTGTGGGTTTTTCTATCTTACCTCTGAGAAAATAGTTGTGTTTGGAAGGGGAGTTATTTTGGAAAAGGAAACATAAAGTATTAAGATGGCAAAGTTGGATACAAATTGTAGTATAATTCAGTTACTGTAATTCAAAGAGTTTCAATTTTCCAGTAACAAAATTCAAATATCTGGAAGATTTAGAGTAGGCAAGATAAAACACGGTTTCATATAGAATGCCATTTGTGTTTGGAATTCGCAGGAGCAAAAGAGGGCTTTGGGTTAAATAACTTCTAAAAGGCATTAGAATGTAAATATATTAGCTAAATCAGACCTTTGTGTCCAGAGACAGTAGTACAATACATTTGAATTCTTAGTTCTAACAGAGAATAGGCATGAGAATGCGCTGTTGGCTTTTCTCCTCGTTGTTATTTCCTATAGTGCTGTGTATTTGCTGGTCTAAAGCTTGGAACTCATGGAAGGGTAAATAAGGTGATTTCTTCAAAGTTTTTAATTCTGACATGTGTTATTATTTCAGACTGCATCCCTGCCAGCAGCAGCAGAACTTCCCAGAGCCAGATCCGGAAGAGGTTTGTTCTGATTTATATCTCTATAGTTATTTCAGCCATTTTAAACTACTGCCTCCAAGTGCATTCTGTGCAGAAAACTCTTCAGTTTAATAAACTTTGATTAATGGCCTCAAGATGGTTATTTAGGGCAGTGGCCCCCAACCTTTTTTGTGCCACAGCTCGGTACCGGCATCACAAAATGATCCGCGGCCCGGTACTGGCATCAGCACGCACGACCAAGGCAAGGTGAGTCGAGCGACCGGCCAGCCAGCCGTCCCCCCGCTTCTCCCCGCCACCTTCAACTCCTCCTTTGTACCTTTGTCAATGGGCTTTGCTTTGGGACGGCTTCGGGACGGTCGCTCAGCTCGCCTTGCCTTGGGTGCTGAAAGAATCCTTGCGCCATAGTTTCGTTCGAAGCCCCCCCACTTCGATGAAACTAAGGCGCGAGGATTCCTTCAGGACCCAAACGCTGCTTTCCAACCGGGAAAGCTCACCCGGAAGCACTTTCTCATCAAAACAAGATGGCGGTGCGTAGCAAACCGGCGGCCCAGTAGGAAATGTTCCACGGACCGGTACCGGTCCACGGACCGGTGGTTGGGGACCCCTGATTTAGGGGACAGACTGATTCTAGGTATTCACTGATGTTAAACTACAGTTGCCTCAGCTCCCGTAGAATGGCCAACTGTGCTTTCCTGAAACTAGAACGCTGAATATCATTTTCTAGAGAAGGCCTGGGTGGCTGAAGGTGATGCTGGCATCCTCTTGGATCGCCTTCCTGGTTTTCAGGTCTTTTGATGACCTTGATACCGACCAAGGAGGTAGGGGGTTGGTCATTTAATCTCAGAATCCCCAGCCATATTATCCCGAACGATTTAACCCTTGGCTTTGTGGGTGCTTCGATTAATCTTAATACGCGGTATTATTGCCAGCATAATTTTATAGCCATTTATCTACCGAAGTCCGTAACTCCTTTAAAAGGTCTTGTATTACTTACAACCGTGGTATTACCTAATTGTCCTTCCAGTATATTAAAGATGTTTTTTTTTAGAAAAATGAAGAATTTAACAAGTGCCCCAATGAGATGGGTTTATCGAGAGACATAATGCAATAGTGCCTGTTTTATCCCTTCGTAATGTAGGACATCGGAAGAGGTGGCAGTCTCAGATTCATTCCAAAGCTCAGTAGCTTGCTTTGTGCACTGTTTCCAAACAGGCAAACGAGAAAGAACAGAGAAAAATCTCTCTTTCTGGAATTTATGAGTAATGCAGAGGCAGTTGAGTATTAAGTATAAACTTCCTCCCTTTGAAATAATTCAAACCAGATGTTGTGGAGGGGGGGGAAAGAGGGGGGAGGAAATCCTGCTGTTATAACATTTTCCAGCTTAGCAGCAGCAAGAACAAATAACTGTGGCTAAAATAGTTTATTGGAAAACCGTAGTTGTTGGAAGTAAGCTTGGGAAATGTAATAATCCGCTCTGTTGTTCTGGGCGTTTGCGGCCTGGACTTTAACGGGAACCAACTTCTGTGAAGCTTCGGATCGCTCGGAGTCCATTTTTCCATGCTTTAAGCCAGGGGTGTCCAACCTTGGCCACTTTAAGACTTGTGGACTTCAACTCCCAGAATTCCTCAGTGGCCAAGGTTGGACACCCCTGCTTTAAGCCATCCCGTCCTTCGACCGCAATAGCCAGCCAGTTTCCAACAAGCAATGGCGGAAGCTGGATTCGCTTAACGGCCTCCTGATTCGCTTAACTTCAGTGATTCGCTTAACAATCGTGGGGGGTGGGGGGAACATCCTAGAAGCGGGTGCAACTCACTTAAGGACTGTCTTGGCTCAGCAAGGGAAATTCTGGTCCTAACTGCGGTCGTAAATCGAGGACTATCCATAATGGCAACATTGCTATTGCACGAGGGCAATAAATACAGAGAGAAAAGAAAAGTACAGTATGGGCAGTCCTCAACTTACGACCACAATTGAGCCGAAAATGCCTGTTGTTAAGCGAGAAATGTGTTACGTGAGTTTTGCCCCGTTTCTTGCCACTGTTGTTAAGTGAATCCCTGCATTTGATAAGTTGGTTGTTAAGTGAATCTGGCTTTGCTTGCTAGAAGGTCACAAAAAGGGGATCACATGATCCCCCGGGACACCAACACGGTCATAAATCTGAAGCAGAGGCCGAACATCTGAATTTTGATCAGAAGACCGTGGGGATGCTGCAAAGGTTGTAACTGGTAAAAACACTCCTATGTCCCTTTTTTCCCCCAGTGCCACGGCAACTTTGAACGGTCACTAAACAAACTGTCCTAAGTCGAGCACCACCTGTATCTACAACTTGGCACGCACAACAGTTGTGGCTCAATTGCCTGTTTTTCTCGCCTTAAAAACCCTCCTTATTTTCCTCGCTGGGTATTTTGCAGTGGAGAGAAAAGACGGACGTATCAGAGCAGTCGGAGAACACAGGATAACGCAATTAGAGGGTGACATTATCCATGAAAGTCTGCGAACGGTTTTCAGAGCCAGTGAAAGAGTCAGCCCGGAAGGATCCTGGTTTTTCAGGCAGATTCATCACAGGCTTTTTAAACTGTACACAGAAGCAGAAGAGTAAATGGAATTGCTGGTTTGAATTTCCCCTCACTGAAAGAAACGCGAGCGGAGTAAATCTTTTCTGATGGAATAAGGTTGAGGCAGATTGAATTTCCCGCTGGGTGAACGCAGAGCCCGTGGATAAATTTATTCATGAGAATGCTTTTTTTCTTTTTTTTCCCCCTTCTTCTTTTGCTGCGTTTTATTTTATTTTATTTTTTGTTTCCAGGGCTGCATTTTGTAGCGTTTCCCACATCCAGCGTGGTAGCACCCCGAGAGATTTGAAGCATGCTCCAGCTACGACTTCAAAAGGGCCAACGGTTTGATAGGGGATTTTTAACTGCTACTTGCTTTCGTCGGCGAGATTGTAGCGCAACAAAAAGTTTCTCTTTGAAAGACCCTCCGGGCCTTTAGAAGCATTGAGGGGTAGAGCTTGCCTGTTTTATAACTCTATTCCAGTGGAAAGATTAAGACAGTGGCAGAATTGATTTCTGTGGAAAACAAATACTGTATGCTTAATGGGGCAGATTGTATACTTAGAGGTTTATGTTGCCACACAAGCCTTATGAAAGCTGATTAACTTTTTTTGTGGGGGGGACTTAAGAATAAGTGTTGTGTAGATGAGCACCGCCGTTTGATTTTTTTTTAACCCTTTTTTTCAACACCATTCGGGGTACAAAGTTATAAAATTCATTTTAATGTTACCGGAACAAAAGAAGAAGGAAATAAATGTATAATCCTTCATGAAAATCCTGTTCTTTTTTCACCCCTTCTGTTTTGAAACTGTTTAAATGATTTGTATACTTGGTGTTCTGTCAGAGTAAAATGGCTCTAGATATCGCCCTAAGCCACCATCGCTTTTACTGGCTTAATGGGTTGTGTGAACTGAGCCCCTGTCAGACAGAAGTGATTCATCTGGTAAATGGGTTAGCTCTAACTGTAAGGCCCCTGCTCAGTTTGGTTTCAGCCATGATGGGTGTTTCCAAATAATTTCGCTACTGGCAGATGCTGCTGTTGGTATAACTGCAAGTAGTCAGTCCTTGGCTTACGACGCAATAGGGACCAGAATTTGCACTGCTAAGCAAGGTAGCTGTTAAGTGAATTGCACCTGATCTTACAGCCTTTTTTTTTTTTTTGCCACAGCCTGTAAGCAAGTCACCCTAGTCGTTAATAGCAATAGCACTTGGACTTATATACCGCTTCACAGGGTTTTTCAGCCCTCTCTAAGCAGTTTACGGAGTCAGCCTCTTGCCCCCAACAATCTGGGTCCTCATTTTATCGATCTGGGAAGGAGGGAAGGCTGAGGCAACCTTTGAGCCTGGTGAGATTTGAACTGTTGGCTGTGGACAGAGTTAGCCTGCAACTCTGTATTCTAATCATTGGGAAGGAAGGAAGGAAGGAAGGAAGGAAGGAAGGAAGGAAGGAAGGAAGAGCACTTAGACTTATATACTGCTTCACAGTGCTTTACAGCACACACACACACACCCAAGTGGGTTACAGAGTCAGCCTCTTGCCTGCAGCAATCTGTCTGCAATCATTTTACCTACCTTGGAAGAATGGAAGGCCGAGTCAACTTGAGCGTGGTGAGATTCGAACTCCCAAATTGCAGTCCGCCAGCAGTCAGCAGAAGTAGCCTGCAGTACTGCCCTCTAACCACCGTGCCACAGTGGATTCAATTAACAACTGGCTCACCCTAGTCGTTAATTGAATCGTGCAGTCGTTAAGCGAACCCAGCTTCCCCCAAACTGGCTGGAATAGTCGCGCATGATGCTGGCGTGACTCAGGGATGGTGCAATCGTGATAAATTCATAAATTCGTGCCATGAGCATTGTAAGTGCAAGGACCAGCCATAAATAACCTTTTTCAGTGCCATTGTGGATTCCAGCCGTTGCTAAACAAATGGGTGTAAGTCGAGAACTACCACTGTATCAGGAGATAAATTACTTCTAATAATTGCAGAAATCTCCACATTGTGCTCTGTCTTTCAGACAGCTGGAAAGGAAAAAATAGATCTTGCCGTACTGCTTGTTTTCCACTAAGGGGAGATGCAGAGTCAGAAAATATCTTCCTTTTCTTTGTTTGCTTAAATGCGCTCTCTCTCTCTCTCTCTCTCTCTCTCTCTCTCTCTCTCTCTCTCTCTCTCTCTCTCTCTCTCTCTCTCTCTCTCTCTCTCTCTCTCTCTCTCTCTTTGCCATTTCAATCACACTTTTTGCCTTTCTGGTGTACAGGGACTGTTAATACAGGATAGCGAGATAAATTACAGCTTTGTTGCAAGCATCAGAATTGTTTATGACAGGTTTTATTAAACCCAGTTGACAGTAAATAACTGTAAGCCATACAGGTTTATTGTTTGATTTAGAGTTGATTCCAGTGGCTGTTTGGAAAAAAAGAAAAAGTGAGCAAAGAGAACATTAAGCACGGAGACAATAACAGTGGTTTGGGAATATGGAGATTTCAAAACTACCTGCGCCGTGTGCTTAGAGGAAGAAATATGCCTCTAGCCTTCAGATACTGTATCTGGATTATGTACAGTAAGGTACCTCTGGTTAGAGAATTGATTAGGCATCTCTGATTAACCTCGGCCTTCGGTAAAGGGAGCCACATATAGATCCGCCTGGAACTTTGCAGAAATGTTGGACTGCAACGCCAGTCCCTGAGTTTTGCCACTTTTAAAGCAGCCAGATATAATATGGGGTACCTTGTTTGTGGCAGCCCTCAAATATGCAAACAGTGCTATCCTGTCATCCTTAGTCCTTCTTTTCATTAAACTAGACCCACCCAATTCTAGCAACCGTTCCTCCTATGGTTTAGCCTCCAAGTCCCTTAATTATCTTTGTTGCTCTGCTCTGCACAATTTATAGAAGTCTCCTCATCTTTTTCTTTTTTTTAATATTGTGGCAACCAAATTGGATGCAATATTCCAGCAATTTTGAAATGATGGCCTCCAAAGAAAATGGGGAACAACATATTCACCTATTCTAATTCGCCCTTGTTCCTTGCTGAGGGATAATCAAAGGCACCTGGCCGTCAGTGTAAGACCAGTTCACACAAATGTCAGGTTGTTGAATGTGTGCCAGGACCCTTCCTTTGCACCTCTGTTGCTGTCCTCTCTCTCCTTGTTCCTGCCGTTGTCTTGGCTTCCTCAAAAGGTGATCCATGAGTCCAACTGACTTAGAAAACTCAAATGTGGGCACAAAATGGAAACGTTCATATATATATATATATATTTAATTTCCTCCCATTTTTAGTGCAACAAAGCAAAACTAAAAGGAGAAAAGCAGCAACGGTTGGCTTTCTCTGAAACCAGGAAAGCAAACATTCCATATTTGGAGCTGCTAAGGTTGGGGTTGCCAAGATTTTGTGCTTTAGAGAGATTTATTG
The DNA here is from genome assembly GCF_900518735.1 of Pseudonaja textilis. Next base: position 5,818,101 of record NW_020769352.1, read on the forward strand.
ATGCACTTTTTGGACCGTCCAGAACAGACCTTAACCATTCAAAGAGCCATTTGGACCCGTTTGCCACAGAAAAGAAAACACCGGGAATTTCAAAACTTGGGTGAGCGTGGCCAACTCAACATCACTTCCTCCCAGTCATATGACACCCCCGCCACGCCTACCCTTGTTTAGTGGCTCCGGGTGTTTTCGGTGGGAAATGGGTCCCTCTCTCTCTCTCTCTCTCTCTCTCTCTCTCTCTCTCTCTCTCTCCCTCCCTCCCTCCCACCCACCCACCCACCCACTGATTTCTGTTTTTTTGTGTTTACCTTCTCAGGCCAGGCAAGGACTGACCGGGAGGGCAGGGCAAGGGGCGTGGCCAGCCAGTGTGGGATCACCCAACAGGGAGCCACAGCAGAGGGCCCAAAGAGCCTTATGTGGCTCCAGAGCCGCAGGTTGCTGACACCCGGTCTAGAAGAAGGATGCAGCGAAGGATATTTTTACAAATCTGCTTCACTGGAAGTGTTGGGTGGTCTTGCAGATTCAACTAAAGGCAACCTGAAGCAGAGTTACAACAGCTGGAGGAATGTGGCTAGGTCACTTGCTCTGAGAGATAGTGACCTTGCAGACGTATCAGCCTAGAAAATCCTAATAATTATAATTATTAAGATAGAAGCAGTAAGCCTACCGGTAGGTGGAATGGGACAACTCACCACAGCCAACTTGCCATGGGACACTTCAACAATTATGTGAAGTAATTTAAAAAATATTTTAATTTTTGTTGTTCCCATTTCGTGTGGTCCTTCCTTTGGCATCCTTTCTTTTATGATTCTGTTACACCGTTGTTCCCCCTCAATATTAGTATAATTCTTGTTCCATGGCGAGTTGACTGTGGCAATTTGGCCACGGTGAGTCGTCCTGGCCTATTCCACCCCAGACAAAAGTGTCTGTGTACACATCTCTTCTTTAAAACCTCCAGTGTTTTTAAGGAACGGGGAGAAGGAAAAGAAGGAGAGGGAGATAGAGGGAAACAGCCTATCCTCAAACTTTGGGTAATGAATGAGAATAATAACAGAATAACAGAGTTAGAAGGAACTTTGGAAGTCTTCTAGTCCAACTCTCTGTTCTGGCAGGAGATATCAGTCCCATTTCAGACAAATGGCCGTTCAATCTCTTGTGGAAAACCTCCAATCTCTTCTTAAACTCCAGCGCTGGAGCATTTACGACTTCTGGAGACAATTCGTTCGGCTGATGAATTGTTCTTCCCACTGTCAGGAAATTTCGCCTTAGTTCCAGATTGCTTCTCTCCTTGGTTAGTTTTCTATCCTTATTGCTTCTTTATTTTATTTATTTGGTTTGTCAATTGCTTACAAGATAAGAGGTATGAGTAAAAACATAGTTATGAATACATGGATACATATCAGAAAAAGAAAAAAGAAAATAAAAGAAACAATAGGACAGGGATGGTAGGCACGTTGGTGCACTTATGCACGCCCCTTACAGACCTCTTAGGAAAGGGGTGAGGTCAACAGTAGACAGTCTAAGGTTAAAGTTTTTGGGGTTTGGGGAAAAAAACCACAGAGTCAGGTAGAGTATTCCAGACATTGACCCCTCCGTTGCTGCAGTCGTATTTCCTGCAATCAAGCTTGCTGCGGTTAACCTTGAGTTTGTATCTATTGTGCGCTCTTGTGTTGTTGTGGTTGAAGCTGAAGTATTCATTGACAGGTAGGACATTGCAACGCATGATTTTGTGTACTGTACTTAGATCGGACCGAAGGCGGCGTCGTTCTAGTTTTTTTTTTTTTTCTCCTGCCTTCAGGTGAGTTGGAGAATAGCTTGACTCCCTCTTCGTTGTGGCAGCCCCTTGTTCTCATTCTCCTTAATGCTAGGTTGGATCTCTCGTGGATAAGCTTCCACCCGCTGTTGTTTCTTCTTCTCCTGCCCTCTCAGGTGCTTCGGAGAATAGCTTGACCCTCCTCTTCTCTGCAAAGGTTTTTGCATTGCGAGTCGCTTGCTTCCAACACCTGTCCTAGACCTCCTCCTTCCCCATCACCTCTGCGTTTGCTGCCTCAGCAGCTCTCCCCCCCCCCCCCCCCCCCCCCCCCCCCCCCCCCCTTTCCCTTTGCGGCCTCAGCAGCCCCCCCCCCCCCGCCCCCCATCCCCCCCGTATCCCTTATTTTCTGCTGAGCTCCTTTATCATCATATCCACTTACAAACAGGTTTTTTTTTTCCCTCTGGCCTCCCTGTTAGTTGCTATGGTTACCTTGGCTCACCAACCTCTCCGCTGCAGGGATGAGTTTGGCGCACTTCAAGTTGTGTCGGTAGGATGTGTGAATGGCGGCGTCTTCTTAAGAACTTCCAAGCCAAGATTTATTTTTATTTATTTGATTTGTCAATCGCTTACAAGATCATAGGTATAAGTATAAACGTGAGTAAGAATACGGGGAAATGGGTACGAATCAATGGGGGCAATAGGACAGGGGCGGGAGGCACGATGGTGCGCTTAGGCACGCCCCTTAACAGGCCTCTTAGGAAAGGGGTGAGGTCAACATAGAGGTGGTTGAGTAAAGCCATATCGGATCAGGGTTAGTTGCTGGGGGCTCTCCCTCCAATTGACCGTCTTGTGAACCAGAGTTGCTGGAGAGATTAACATCGACCTCTTTCTCTCTCTCTCTTCCCCCCCACCAAAAAAAACACCCCTCAATAAGAGCCAAAGATTCGTCATGCTATCTCAGTCTCACTTCTTCCCTTCTAGCGATGACCAGCCTGATGTTCCACAGAATTCAAAAGAGGAGAGAAATTGACTCCGCTTTAAAGTGTCGATGATGATCTCTAAAAGGCTTTATGGGTTGGTAGTGTTGTTTGTTTGTTTGGGGGTTTTTTGGAACAGGAACGAGCCACTTATTTCCAAGCTAGGAGCTATAATCGTATTTTGTTTTTTTTTAAAGCGTGAACCAACAGGACCAGAATAAGAAACTACATTTGGGTTTAACCTGTAGGCCGTTAAAAATAAGAGGAAATCAATCTATCAACGATTTTGTAAATGGCAAAAAATCACCCAATGATAGCCCGGGCGCGGAAGGTCGTTTCCCCAGCTCTCCCAGGAAAACCAGCCATGTCTCGGCTGGTTTTGGAAGGCCACTGAGGGTTGACAGATGGGAAACTTGCTCGCCCTCACCTAGCGTTAGACCTTGGCATAAAGGATCGCATATCCCTATGGATTCAGCTCCTCCGAAAACCCGGTTGGACTGGTCCAGTAAAAAGGGATTTTTGCCTTTTTTGAGAAGGACATCATTCCGTTTATTGGAACCTCTTTTCTGCGGTTCACCTGGAATACAGATGAATGTCTGTTTGTTGGCTTGGATAAAGGAGAGCACTTCTGCGGGATGCGGGTAGTCCTTGACCTACGACCACAACGGAGCCCCAAATTTATGGTGCTAAGTGAAGTGAGGCATTTGTCAAGCGAGTTTTGTCCCATTTTTATAACCTTTCTTGTCGCCGCTGTTAAGCGGATCGTCGCAGTTGTGAAATTAGTAACAAAAGGGTGTTGAGTGAATCTGGCTTCCCCATTGAGTTTGCTCGCAGGACAGTGCAACGAATCCGTGGCCAAACATTGGAACTTGGATCAAGTGACCAGAGGGAAGCTGCAACGATCGTGAATGTGAAAAACGGTCACAGGGTCCTTTTTTCGGTACTGTTGTAACCTTGGACGACGGTCACTAAACGGACTGTTGTAAGCCGAGGACTGCTTGCATTGCCTTTGTTTTTTTGCCACGAGGTTGTTTTCAGTGAGAGAAGAATTGCTTTGAACAACTCAGAAAGGAGATTGGAAGGCAAGATCATTGGATAGGGTCTGCTTGGGCGGGGCGGGGCGGGGGGGGTTGGGCTAGATGACCAATCTTTCAAAAATCTTCTCCCGCTACATAGCACGGCCTCTTGTCTCCCGCTACGTGGGAGCAAGACAAGCAGATTTTTGCTTCATGTCTCCCTGGTTGGAAGCCCGAGTTAGTGGTTTATTTAAATCTCAACCTTGGCAGGTTTAAGATCTCTGGCTGGGCAACTCTGGGCGTCGAAATCCAGAGATCTTCAAATTGTTCAGGTGGAGAAACACCGCTCTAAAGATCTGTCCTGCCCTCCTCTTTCACAGCGCCCGACCTTCCCATTCTGGAGAAGAGGAACTGGCTGATCCACCTGTACTACGTGCGCAAAGATTACGATGCATGTAAGGTAGGAACGAGTTTGGCGAGGTGATTAAATCCTCTGGGCTTAGCCCTGCCTTAGGCACGGGTGGGAGGCTTTGAGCCAGTCCCACTCTTTCGCAGCCCTATAAAGAAAGAAAGGGCCCAAATATGGCTTGCACAACGGTTGCCAAGAAGATCGATCGCAGGGACTTGTCAAGGCAGTCATTAGTCGAGACCGAGTGAAGCACCAACCACAGAGGAACACGTCTTACTTTAAACAACCATTCTCAACAAGAGAAGAGGGGAAAAAATCCAGATCTTTGTTCTCAGGAGGGGGTTCGGTTCTATTTTCCATGACTCTCCAAGTCAGGATTTGGCTTCCCTCCTTTGTTTGTGCACGATCCATTTCCCCACCACCCCCAAGAATCTTAACTAGCGTGACTAACTGTGGTTAGCACTAACCAGGATTGCAACCCAGTGTACCTTCTGAAGTTGATTGGGGCCCTCTAACTCTAACCGGGGTGTAATGCTAAACAGTGTGAGGGTGGAAATAAGTCTTCCCTTAGCCAGCAATTTGTCAGAGATATCCGGCATCAAGTTTCAAAGTATTGTGTGGCAGTATAAAACCTGTCGCAGAAGAGGGGAAGAAATATGTGACCCATAAGTTGTGTTTTCACTCCAATGGCCAATTTTTCCTGACGAAGGACTGTTTTTGCTTACAACGCTTGCATGCCAAAACAATTAGACATAAAGATCATTTTTTTCCCTCCTGGGCCATCACTCTCCTGAACGCTCAATCCCCACAGCACTGTCTCATTTCTCATCCTCTCGTTTTTCCTACCCTCCTATTGGTTTCTTGTGATTTATCAAGTTGTTTGTAACTTAGGATTAATGCTTATAATTACGATTTATGACCTATGACTTGCTGTTTATATGTACGCTGTGAGCTTATATTCAACAGAGACAAAGGCCAATAAAGAACTCTCTTCTGTTCTGTTTTATTCTGTACTTTGCTCTGCCCTGCCTTGCCTTTCCTGTTCTGTTCCACCCCATCCCCTCCCATCCTACTGAATCAGGATCTGTCTGGTTCCTTCTTTGCTCTGATTTCACAAACTCAGTGTTTCCAGATGGTCTTTGGCTTGATGAGAAATGTAAAGCAGATAACAGATAATCGGAGTTGGAAGGGACCTTGTAGGCCATCTAGTCCAACCCCCTGCCCAAGCAGGAGACCCTACACCATTTCTGACAGATGGCAGTCCAGTCTCTTGAAAGTCTCAAGCGATGGCGCTCCCACAACTTCCGAGGCAACTTCTGTTCCATGGGTTGATTGTTCTCCGTCAGAAAGTTTCTCCTTATTTCCAGGTTAAATGTTGATCCTTGATCCGTTTCCATCCATCATTCCTTGTCTGGCCTTCGGGTGCTTTGGACAATAGCTTGACCCCCTTCCTCCTCTCTGTGGAAGCCTCTCAAATATTGGAAGACTGCTATCCTGTCTCCCCTGGTCCTTTTCTTCACAAACATAAATCATAACAACAATAAAAGCATACACGTCCTGTGCCCTCCCTAGCACCATCTTAGGACACCCATTTTAAGTTTCAGTGCCAACTTCCCCAAAGACTCACCTTCCATAACTGAATGTTGAGTGCCTGTTGTAAAAGCACCGGTCCAGTTGGACATGCTGCCTCTCCTCTGAAATAAAACATTCTCATGATTGAATTTCTCTTCCTTTCGGGCGTTCAGATTGCCATAAAAGAGCAACTGCAGGAAACCCAAGGAATGTGTGAATATGCCGTCTACGTTCAAGGTAAGAGAAAACGACTCCATGATTAAACAAAGCTCCCAGCTGCATTTATGTGCTTTGTAAGAACACACAGACACCTCTTCGGGAATCATCAGAGCTAACGGTGCTTTAATAATCCAGCACCTCCTGTTTGATAGAAAACCCCGAGAGCGGAATATTTGCACAGTCGCTGGTTGTCTGGTGAAGGGAAGACATGAAATTCAAAATTCAAACATTAATTTACCTACAGTGACTTAAGACAAATCTGGATCACGTCTCCGTGCAGCCTTGGGGCAATCAATATGTTACTCATCAGGTTATTTGCTTCCAGTGTGTTTTTAAAATTAAAAATAGGCGATTTTTTAAATTAGAAATGTAGCCCAGAGCAGGATACCTGAGCTCCTTGTTCATTCATGTATATATCTGAAACATTTTTAGGCTGTCCTTTAGGACAGAACTGTTCTGCAAAGCATGAGCAGAAATTAAACCATTAATATTAAAATCCCGAACACGGGATCCTCCTGATTAACGTGCTATGGTAATGTTGCTTCCAGCTTTGATCTTCCGCTTGGAAGGAAAAATCCACGAATCTCTGGAGCTTTTCCAGACTTGTGCTATTCTCAGGCCTCGATGTGCAGACAACCTCAAGCAGGTGGCCCGCTCCCTGTAAGTGTCATTGCATTCTTCCTCTCTTAAAATGTCATACGGAGTGGGATGGGACTTCTGGAGAGGGCGGCGGCGGCACCGGCCTCCATATGTGCGCAATCGTCTTCCCAGCACATAATCCCAAAGGTCCTTCGAAGAGGTTTCGCTTCTCCTCCAAGAAGCTTCTTCAGCTCTGGCTGGATGGTGGGGGATGGAAGGGTTTATCCTCCTTGCTTGACAGCTGATTGTTTGCAGTCTTTTAGAGCATTGCTGAGGCCGTCAGGAGGTTTGTCTGGGTCTGCAAGCAACAGAAATCCTTCCGTTCCTCCACCATCCAGTCAGAGCTGAAGAAGCTTCATGGACGAGAAGCGAAACGTCTTCAAAGAAACACCAGAAAGTCCAGTTGCCTCTGAAAAAAAGCACCTTTGGGACAGCCATGACCTGGATGCGACTGAGAATCTCCATCGAGATTCCCAGCATGTATTTTCCTTGACTGCATGCTTCAGAACTTAGCTGGATCCGCACAGTGATTCAGGGATCCATTGCCTGATGCGTCAAGGAAGCACACAAGAATGGCTGGAAGACAATGGATTATTCTAGGATTCCCTTTCTCCAGAAAACCTGTCTGTTGGCATATTACGCCAAGCGATACGCTTTTCTTAAGCCCACCTCAGAGGAGATTACAGGTAGTCCTTGACTTATGACCCCCCCACATTGGACCCAAAAATTTCCGTTGCAAAGCAAGACAGTTGTTCAGTGAGTTTGGCCTCACTTTTACGGCCTTTCCTGCCATGGTTGTTGAGTGGATCACTGCCGTTGTGCCGTTAGTCACGCAATTGTTAAGTGAATCTGGATTTTCCCCCTTGATTTTGTTTGTCAAGATAGGTCGCAAAAGGGGATCACGTGACACCCCCCCCCCCCGGCTCACTGCCGCCGTCATAAATATGAGTCAGTTGCCAAGAAGCTTAAATTGACCACGGCAGATGCTGCAATAGTTGTAAGTGTGGAAAACGGCCATCAGTCCCTTTTTTTCCGTGCCATTGTCATTTTGAACCATCGCCAAATGAATCGCTGTAAGTCAAGGACTATACCTGTTCTGTCTCTTTCTGGTGGTATGGTAAAGGTTCCCCTCGCATAGATGTGCTAGTCGTTCCCGGCTCTAGGGGGCACTGCTCATCTCTGTTTCGGAGCCGAAGAAGAGCCAGGGCTGTCCGAAGACGTCTCCATGGTCATATGGCCGGCCGGACTAAACGCCTTCGAAGGCGCGTGGAAAGTTGTTCCCTTCCCACCAAAGGGGTCCCTATTTTTCTACTTGCATTTATTATATGCTTTCGAATTGCTAGGTTGGCAGAAGCTGGGACAAGTAACCGGTGCTTGCTCGGTTACGCGGCGCTAGGGATTCGAACCGCCAAACTGCTGACCTCTCTGATCGACAGGCTCTGCATCTTAGCCACTGAGCCACCGCTTCCCTTTCTGGTGGTCAAAGAATATAACTCTTCAGGCAGCCCTTGGCTGTTCTGTTATGTCTGAGAATAGAAATGGCTTCCTCAAAGCTCCCTTGATCCCAGGACTGACAAACCCTTAATCCCCAGTAAAACAAGCCGAGAAAAAAAACACGAAAGAGCGAATGTGTTGCAGGTTTCTCCTGGGCAAGCACAAAGCAGCTATTGAAGTCTACAACGACGCAGCTCAACACAACGAGAAGGACTGGGTATGTGTGAAGCTCTTCTTATGTCAAAAGAGGATGGTCAGGATTGGATATGGACAAATCAGCCAAGGCCAGATTTATTCGCATATTTGTTTTCTTCTTTAAATGAGTAGTAAGGTGAAGGTAAAGGTTCCCCTCGCACATACGTACTAGTTGTTTCCGGCTCTAGGGGCCAGTGTGCTCATCTCTGTCACAAAGCCAAAGAGCCATCGCTGTCCAAAGACACCTCTGTGGTCCTGTGGCTGGTACGACTAAATGCCCAAAGGCGCACGCAACGCTGTTCCCTTCCCACCAAAGGGGTCCCTATTTTCCTGCTTGCACTTTTTTTACTTGCTTTTGAACTGCTAGGTTGGCAGAAGCTGGGACAAGTAACGGGAGCTCACTCCGTTGTGCAGTGCTAGGGATTTGAACCCCTGAACTGCCGACCTTTCTGATCGACAAGCTCAGCGTCTTAGCCACTGAGCCACCGCGTCCCTAAATGAGTAGTAGCCGCTTCTTAAAAATATGACTCAGGTGGGGAAACCCCTAAGAGGAAACGGGTGGACGGTTTCCAGAAGAAAATGAGGTTTCACTATCCCCAAAAGTTTCTGCTGTACAGGTAGTCCTCAACTTACAACAGTTGGTTTTTAGCGACTGTTCAAAGTTACAACGGCCCCGAAAAAAAGGGACTGTTTTTCACACGATCATTGCAGGATCCCCATAAGTGGTGTGGTGTCCTAGAAGCGGAGCTCTTGCCTCATCATCAGGAGGCTGTGAGTTCGATCCTAGGTAGAGGCAAATATTTCTCTGTCTGGGCACGATGAGAATCTATCTGCCAAACAAAACTCTGCATTGGCAACAGGAAGGGAATCCGGCCATTACAAGACTCAGCTCCCGTCAGTTGCCCAGACTCCACCCTGCAAGGGATTATGGGGGTCGTTAAAAAGAGGGTGATGGCAGCATCCCCACGATCAGAATTCAAGCACTAGGCAACGGATTCGTATTGACGACGGTTGCAGTGTTCCAGAATCATGCAATTCCCCTTTTGCGACTTTCTGACCAGCCAAATCAAGAAGGAAGCCAGATTCACTTAACAAACAGGTTACCGCTGCAGCGATCCATTTAAGAACCATGGCAAGAAAGGTCGTACAGATGTCTCACTTAGCAAGAGAAATTGTGGTTTTAAGTGGAGGACTACCTGTATAAGTCACAGCTTGGCTTAATATGGGATGAGCACCTGAGCAAGGGCAGGCTGTTCTTCGGTTATGATTAAGGCAAGGTTCGGGCCCTATGAAGTAAAGTCTGAGATGGGACAGCCATCCATCCCCAGAGGAAGAACAAACTAGAAGAAGCAGGATTGTCTCTGATCGATAGATACAAGGCTCCCATCTCCCAATTTTTCCCCATCTGGAAGGAATAATTTTCTAAGTGGATAGTCCCATATCCTCTTAGCATGCATTCTTTCATTGTGATGGATATTAACTAGACTCAAATGTTGGCCAGATGTGCGATTCATTATATTTCACAGAGCTGTGGTGGCTCAGTGGTTAGAAAGCAGTATTTCAGGTTAGCTTTGCCGACTGCCAGCAGTTCAAATCTCCCCAGGCTCGAGGTTGACTCAGCCTTCCATCCTTCCAAGGTGGGTCAAATGAGGACCCAGATTGTTTGGGGCAAAGATGCCAACACTTAGCAAGGGCTCTAAAGTACTCTGAAGTGGTATATACGTCTAAGTGCTATTGCCAGCAAACCTGGCAGCTTGAAATAACATAGTTATATGCTAAAAGGATCCACCTTTTCGTTGCATAACATTGCTACTGAACCAAAGTTTTATTTCCTGCATCCATAGAGTACATTCACATTTAACTATCCAAATCAGTCTTTCTCAATCTAGACACTTTTAAAATGTGTTGACCAACTCCCAGAATTCCCAATTGGCTGGGGCATTCTAGGAATTGAAGTCCCCCCCCCCCCGTCCCCCAAATTTCAAAGCGGCTGAGGTTGACAAATGCTGGTCTACATTAAAATTGAACCTGAGGCGCTTTACTCCCAATTCAGCCTTCCAGTCACTGCACCGTGTAGGTTACTGGTCTCAGAAGAAGGTTTAATGGACATATTTAACTAAATCTTTACTAAGTTTCCCTTTTCATCATATTTGTGTCTTGGTAACCTTTCCCAACCTCCTGCCCTGCAGATAGGTTGGATATCCACACCCTGCCTTCTTGTCTAGGGTGTTTTTCAAGGGAGCAGCAGGTTGGGAAAAGCTTATCTTAATATCTTTGTCATGTTTGGCTGAAATTACATTGTTCCTGGTTTTTTTTCAGCTGATTTGCAAGGTGTGTGCTTGCTTGAATTTTGTGGTAGAGTATGAGCTTTGACGTCGGCATTTTGCCATCTGCAACGAGAAATGGTTCCACTTACTTCATAAACCTCCTTTCTTTTTATAACTAGGAGATCTTCCACAACTTGGGAGTCTGCTACATGCAGCTGAAATATTTCAACAAGGTAAAACAGACCCTTCGGCTATATTATATGCTAGGCCAGGGGTCCCCAAACTTGGCAATTTTAAGACTTGTGGATTTCAACTCCCAGAATTCTGGGAGTAGAAGTCCGCTCATCTCCAGTCGACCAAGGTTGAGTTCTATCGGGTGAAGTTCAACTAATTGAAACGCAGAGACCTGCTCCTAAAAGATCACAATCTAGCAGGAAATATCTACCCATCTTCCTAAAAAGATTTGTTCCTTGCAAGATGGAATAAGGTGGGAGGCCATTGGGAGGCCCAAAGAAGATTCTGCTCTGCTTAAATCGCCAAAATCCCACCCAGACTTCAACCACACCAATTCTGGGAGTTCGAAGTCCACAAGTTGCCTTAAAGTTGCCGAGTTTGGAGACAATCTCTGCTAAGGCAATCCATGATGGCTCAAGGTCCCAGCATTCCAGAAATCCTCCAAAATTCAAAGCTGCTTTAAAAAGCCAGAATCTGCATTTCATTACTTAAATGCCCTTAAGCTGCCCCGTGAAAGAGAACCCTCCCAGTTAGACTTGGGCCACCTTGAAGCTTCCGCTAGCCCTCTGAAGGGCCCAGCTGGTTCCTGTCTCTACCTAGTTCAGACATTTGAGTGTTAATGATGCTCCCTGTCCCTTAAACCGAGGTTGCTTCCTCCAGTAACGTTGCAGTGTCCGAGTCAGAACTTGTTTGCTTTGTTCTACCAGTAGTTGCTAGGACCAAGCCAAGATTTTATACTGGGAGAATTCTTGGCTTGCTTCTCTCAAGCCATTGAAAGAAACAGCGTGCCTTCTCTGTCATCGGCATGGGGTGATGTTTGCCTTTAAAAGGGAAGTTTGTTCGTGTATTTTGCTGTCAGGCTGGGGATTTTTCTCTGTCCTTCTGATGATAAGTTACACCAAGCCTATAAAATATAATGAAGTCTACAGAGTGTTGTGCTATTTATACCCTTTAGTAACGAACATGCTATGCTATGTTACATAAAGGCATCCTTTTTTTTCAAAAATAGACAAAGGATAAGCCTCTCTCTCTTTCTCTCTTTCTTTCTCTCTCTCTTTCTCTCTCTCTCTCTTTCTCTCTCTCCCTCCCTCCCTCCCTCCCTCCCTCCCACGTCCCTCTTCCCCCCCCCTTTTTTTTTAAATGGGCCTGGGGGAGAAATCTCAAAACCTGCAACCTTTTCCTTCCCATCCCACCGGCTGGGTCTGGGGGAGGAAGAAAACAAGGCTTTCCAATGAATGCCTTTCGATGGGGGGAGGATTTGGGGCAGGAAGAAACCGGGTTGTCTCTGGGCACTTCATCAGTCCTGAAGTTCATGCTGGCATCAGCACTTTTGGGCAGAACGACCTATAAAACCCTGCTGAGATTTTTGGTCTCTTTACACTTTACTCAAACTCATTGCAACTCTAGTCTCAGCCCAGAGCTCCCCCCACCCTCTCCCCCACCAGCTTGGTTAGTGGCATTTAAGGGGGGGGGCAGGGATGGGGAGAAGGAAGAGAAGGAGAGAGAAAGAGAGAGAGAGAGAGAGAGAGAAAGGAAAGCAGCCTATCCTCAAACTTTGTGTAATGAATTGGAATAATAACAGAATAACAGAGTTGTAAGGGACCTTGGAGGTCTTCTAGTCCAACCCTCTGCTCAAGCTGGAAGGCCTATAGCATGTCAGACAAATCACTGTCCAATCTCTTCTTTAAAATCTCCAGTGTTGGAGCATTTCACAACTTCTGGAGGCAAACCATTCCCCTGATTAACTGTTCTCGCTGTCAGCAAATTTCTCCTTAGTTCCAGGTTGCTTCTCTCCTTGATTAGTTTCCATCCATTGTTTCTTGTCTTGCCTTCAGGTTCTTTGGAGAATAGCTTGACTCCCTCTTCTTTGGGACAGCCCCTGAGATACTGGAACACTTTTATTAATTTATTTATTTCTTTTGTCAAGCGATTATAAGATAACAGGTTTAGTATAAACATGGTTATGAATACATGAAATGGATATGAATAAAAAAGAAACGATAGGACAGGGACGGTAGGCATGTTGGTGCGTTTATGTACTCCCCCTACAGACCTCTTAGGAAGGGGGTGAGGTCAATAGTAGACAGTCTAAGGTTAAAGTTTTTGGGGTTTGGGGAAGAAACCCCAGAGTCAGGTAGAGTATTCCAGACATCAGCCACTCTGTTGCTGAAGTCGTATTTCCTGCAATCAAGTTTGGTGCGATTAACCTTGACTTTGTATCTATTGTTTGCTCTTATGTTGTTGTGGTTGAAGCTGGAGTATTCATTGACAGGTAGGACATTGCAATGTATGATTTTGTGTACTGTACTTAGATCGGACTATCATGTCACCCCTGATTAGTTTTACAGGAGGGCTGGGCGGGATAAAACACCAAAGACTTGGAAGTCGCACCCGTAGAGGACAGATACGGCTCCTGCCTTGAGCGAAGGGTTGGACTAGATAGAAGATATATTTGATGTATTTTGTTCCTTCCTTCTCACCCACCAAGCAGCTGCTTGACATCGCTGGGGAGGGACAGACCTATATCAGCTCAAGCCAGAATGAAAGCCACGCTCGGAGTGGCTCAGGTTGATAGTGATGAAACCAAGCCCATTCTCTCTCTCGCTTGCACTCAGGCCAAAGATCAACTGAACAACGCCTTGCAGCTCAACCGCCATGACCTGACCTACATGACTCTGGGGAGAATCCACCTGATGGAAGGGGACAGAGACGCAGCCATTGAAATCTATAAAAAAGCAGTGGAGTAAGATGCTTTCTTCCCTTCTACTCTTTAGGGCAGGGTTTTTCAAACTCGGTTGCACCGAGGGCTGCATCAGGGGGTTGTGTTTGATCTCAAGGGGCTGGGCTGGGCATGGCCAGCTCCCATAGGCCTCGCAAGCTCCTTTTTCACTGGCAGAGGGTTGTAGGAGGCTGTCGCAGCCGAAAATACCGCAGGTTGCTCCTTCACTGTTTCCCCATGGGACCAGATCTAAGCACCCCACAGGCCGGATCCTTGAGTTGACACCCCTGCTTTAGGGGGTGGCGGGGAGATGTCCTTTTCCAATTAATTTTTGGCTCCAGTTAAGTGCTTTATTTTGACTGTGTTGTTCTTTTATTAATTCAAGAAAGGAAAATGCCTTCCCATCCTCCCTTTAGCCTCACACTTAATTGGCAGACCCGTGGTCCTCTCCCATTATCTGTCTATATAAAAGCGAAAGACCCCTCACGCATCATCACAAAATCTCCAGAACCGTAAAGCCTACAAACCTGAAAATTTGGCACCTATGTTCCACTTGGCTTCTAGGGGCTCCCTAAGAAAGGATTTTTCTCGAAATGACTATCAGAACATTTAGAGTATTTCCTATATTATTATTATTATTAACATGCTCTGATGCTAAGAAGTTCTACTCCCTCTCCCCACCTGAAAAGAAGTCTCTCCCAAATGCAAAACACAAGCAGAGGAGTTTCAGTTTCAGTTTTAGAGCAGCAAGCAGCTTTAGTACAGAACAGTTGAGCTAAGCCACGCCCTGGCCCCTTGCTGGCTCCTTGCTCACACAGCCAATACTGTCTCAGTTTCCAAGCAGCCCTCCACTTTCTCACACACAGACAGGACGCTAGCCAGATGAATACTGATGGATCCTGGTAGGCAGAGGCAGATTTTTTTTCCTCTCCAAAAACTAACCCCGACCACATAGTTTCGTGGCGAAGCATTGGGCATTGAGCTAGTTCAATAATAGAGCTAACTGTGCCACCACAGAGAAGACTAACCTGAGCCCCGCAGATCCCCCAAAGAAAAAGGAATCGTTTTGGAGGCCTCCCAACCAGATGAGTAGAGTTAACTGTGGCAGGGCAAAGGATACTGCACTGTGCACCTAATACCTAACAAATTGGGATTGGATTGTAATCAAAACACTGCATGCTAAGGATTATAAGTGCCAAAGAGTGACGTTACCGCCAACTTTTTTCTTTTCTTTTCCAACACAATATTTTGGTGGAGAGGGAGAAAGAGGGGAGACAGGGGATTTGATGGTGAACACATTCCTCCAACTGCCAGCCCAGAACTAGGGGGTCTTGAAATAAATGTAAGACAGAAGGGATTTCCTGGAGGATGGGAAGGCGCCTTACTTTCTTGAATTTGGAAAGATTATGAAAAACGTCATTTTTTTTTTCCAATTTTGGACCACGGCCTCCTCCATCTGCCAGCCTAGAGCAGAGGCTGGCACAATCTCTGGCACACTCGTGGGTTGTTCAGCCCCTAAACGTCTACTCCGAAGCCAATTAAATGGACTTTAAAATGGAGGAAGGCCTATTTTGACTGGCTAATTATGGGTTGTCCTGAAAAGGGGGCTGCATTATTAATCATTGGCATAGAAAACATCGATATTCCTCAAGTACTCTTAATATTTTGGGTCACCTTTCCTTCCCCTGCAGAAGAATGAATGATTGTTTGGCTTTAATGAAGGCGATGGACACCTTAAAACCCTACAATCTGTATTTCTGGTTTTTTTTTTCAGATTCTCTCCTGAAAACACAGAACTCCTTACAATTCTGGGCTTGCTTTATCTTGAGGTATGAAAAGTTGGTCATTAAGTCATTAGGTACTTTTACAGGTCCTCGCCTTACAACCACAATTGAGCCCAGAATTTCTGCTGTTAAGCCAGACGGCGGTTCGGTGAATTTTGCCTCATTTTACCACCTTTCCTTTCCACCGTTGTTAATTGAATCAGGGCAGTTATTAAGTTAGTCACGTGGTTGTTAAGTGAATGTGGCTTTGCTTGTTGGAAGGTTGCAAAAGAGGATCACACTTGACCCCACAACACTGCAACCGTCATAAATATGAGTCCATTGTCAACATCCGAATTTTGATCACATCACCTTGGGGATGCTATAAAGTTCGTAAGGGTGAAAAACAGTCATGTCACTTTTTTCAATGCTATTGCAACTTTGAACAGTCACTAAATGAACTGTTGTACGTCGAGTTGTAGTTTAGTTGTAGTAGATGTTTTTCCTTCTTTGCATTCAAAGTAAACCTCCTCTGTGGTACCCCCTCACCCACATCAGATGTTCTGACCCAGGCTTTATCAAATGTAATCAATCACAGACTTGTTTTAAAAGTAAAACCTGTTTTATTGCAACACTGGGAATTGCTTTCATTCCCAGCTGGAACTAATATTAAACAGTTCCCCAAGATAAGCACACACCTTTCAGTTCTGTGGAATGCTGCCAAAGACAGAAGTATCCAATTAACTATAAAAGAAACCAATTGAAGTACCAGAAAAAAAAACAACCAAAGTACACAGAGCTCGAGGATGACTCAGAACCGGTTTCGTCATTTTGGCCTGACTTTTATCCCTGATGGGAGGGGCAATCACCTCCCAGCCTTATTCCCGAGTTACCCTACTGCTTTAGCTGCTCTTCTGGCAGCTCTGTGCATACGCACACTGGGAACAGGCTCCCTTTGTTCCTCTGCCTTGCTGCTGCCGACTCTGAAGGCTCCAAAGGCAGCACTCCACTCCCAGATGGTCCCGGCCTCATCCCCGCATCGGACACAGGATCCGAGTCCTCTCCAGACTCCCTGACTGGTTCCCATTCTTCCCCACTGTTTGATTCCACTGCCGTCTGCACCAGCTACCGGCAAACTAATTTGTAATTTGTATTAATTTGGAATTATTTTACTAATTTGTAGCCTGAAAACTCTAAGACCCAAAACATAATGTGTAGGAATGCCTCTCTCTGGATGCAATGACAGTAAAATAATCCATAGTGCTAAATAAAACGTCCCTTACATATTTTTTTTTCCTTTCTTAGCTTGAGGTTTATCAGAAAGCCTTTGAGTACCTTGGAAACGCCCTCACCTTTGATCCCTGCAACTATAAGGTAAATTGGAGCATAGGAAGACAAGCTTAAGTTTTGAGTGCTTTGTACAATGTATGAAGTTAATTGCTCAATACATCGAGGAATAGTCGAAGGTGGAAGTAAAAGGAGGCGTGAAAATGCATGGTTTGCTTAAAAAAATGGCTTGATGCTAAGACCGAATTAAGATGTCATATATCCCCTTGTTGGTTTAATGTATTTAGGATGAAATGTACAAATGTGGTGGTGTTAGAGGTTAGAAAATGAATAACTGCACGTTATGCACAAATGACAAGTCAATTGATTTATCTTGCTAGGCTATTTACAAAAATTGGGAAACAGAAATATTAACATGTGCAAATGAGGGTAAAAACGTTCAGAGTGATGAATGTTTTTTTTTTCCTAAAATAAGCAAAAAAAAAAAAATAGCAATGTGTGAAACGGGTTTCTGTCCCCTTTGTTACATGGAAATCAGAGCTGAGTATTTTAGCAGCAACGGGAAAATACGTTGGATGCAGCAAGAATGGGGTAGCTGGGGGCATGTCGTAAAACGAGAGAACCAGAATGAAAGGGTGGTAAATGCATATAAGTCGGTTGATACATAATTTTGTATTTATTTATTCTGTCATGTTTATGTAGTGCATATGAGAAGTGGAGACCCTTTGAGAGCCGCATGCCACGAAATTTCACTTTAATGTATGCAGCTTAGTGTACATTCAAAATGACAGTAAAGTTAGTCTGAGTCAAAAGTGAATGCATAGCATAAAAGAAGTATATTGGGTATAGTTGGATCCAGAGAAGGAACTGATGCGGTTTGAATCTCAAAACATTTGATAAGCCAAAGGAAAGCGAATAATTTCCATTAAACACGTGGGTGAATAGAGTTGAGATGCTCATTGTATTAAGTAAAAGCAAGCATACTTGATAGGGAGAGGTATGGTAAGCGGTGTTGGTCAACACTAGATTTAGTTAATTCCTTTTATTTCGCTTACCTCATGCCAAGGTTTCCCCTGGCTTCTTGTTTCTGATTGCTTCCCTGCATTTTGTATAACTTTGCTCATCTCCCCACAAAAATCCAGCATGCATGTAAATAAACAACTTTACACAACAAGCATAATGGAAGAGTGTGAACCGCCTTCCTCCTCTCTCCAGCTCCCAGACTGCAAGAATGCGGTTCGTAGTATCATCGTACTTTTCTCGCCATTTGGGCCATAGGTTTTTGCAATGTGTCTGCCTCTTCAGATGCATTCCTGAATCTTAAAGACAACACCTCTCTGTTTTGGCCTCTTGAAAATATGGAGCTTATGCCATATTCACTTACTTACTATAGTGCATCCACACTATAAAAAAGAAGGTTGAGACTCGAGAAAGAGTGCAGAGAAGAGCAACTTGGATGATGAGGGGGACTGGAGACTCAAACATATGAAGAACGGTTGCAGGAACTGGGACTTTCTAGTCTAGGAAAGAGAAGGACCAGGGGAGACAGGAGAGCATCTTCGAATATTGGAGGGGCTTCCCCAGAGAGGAGGAAGGGGGTCAAGCTATTTTCTAAAGCACCTGAAGGCCAGACAAGGAATAATGGATGGGAACGGAACAAGGAGAGAGATTCAACCTGGAAATACGACAGTGAGAACAATCAACCAATGGAACAGAAGTTGCCTTCAGATGTTGTGGGAGCTTCATCACTTGGAGACTTTCAAGAAGGGATCGGACTGCCATCTGTCAGACACGGTGTAGGGTCTCCTGCTTGGGCGGGGGGTTGGACTAGATGACCTACCAGGTCCCTTCCAATTCTGTTAATCTGTTAAAGGTTTTCTTCTTTCCGGCCTACTTCATTTGGGCTTCTTGTCTTTCAAAGGCCATTTTGGCAGCTGGCAGTATGATGCAAACCCACGGGGACTTCGACATGGCTCTCAGCAAGTACCGCATCGTGGCTTGTACCGTTCCTGAGAGCCCCCTGCTCTGGAACAACATCGGGATGTGCTTTTTCGGCAAGAAGAAATACGTGGCGGTGAGCATGTTGCCTTCCTGTTCCTTGTTCCCCCCGTATGTTTCGAGAGGAGGAAGAACAAAAATTGCCTCCCTCTGTTTCCCATTGATCCTTTCTCCTCCATGGCGGGGAGGTGTCTATAAGTAGTCCTTGAATTACAACAACAATTGGGCCCCAAATTTCCATTGGTAAGCCAGGCGGTTGTTCAGTGAGTTGTTAACTTCTTTTGCCATATCAATAGCTACAACTTATGACTTTTCTATTTAGACTTATATACCACTTCATTGTGCTCTACAGCCCTCTCTAAGCGGTTTACAGAGCCAGCGTATTGCCACCCAACAAGTCCTCATTTTACCCACCACAGAAGGAATGGAAGGCTGAGTCCACCTTGAGCCAGTCAGAATTGAACTGCTGGCAATCAGCAGAGTTAGCCTGCAAAACTGCATTCTAACCACTGGGAGAGAAGGAAGGAAGGAAGGGAGGGAGGGAGGGAGGGAGGGAGGGAGGAAGGATATAGCAATAGACTTATATACCACTTCACAGTGGTTTACAGCCCCCTCTAAGCAGTTTGCGGAGTCAGCCTCTTGTCCCCAACCATCTGGGTCCCCATTTTACTGACCTCAGAAGGATGGAAGTCTGAGTCAACCTTGAGTCAGTCAGGATCGAACTGCTGACAGTGGGCAGAATGAGCCTGCAGTACTGCATTCTAACCACTGCACCACCACGCCATGATTGCTAAGCGAATCACTGCAGTTGTTAAGTGAATCCAGCTTCCTCCATTGACTCTGCTCGCCAAAAGCGGGCTGGGAAGGTTGCTCAAATAGCGACCACGTGACCCCAGGACGCTGCAAACCATCATAAATACACGCCAGTTGCCAAGCGGCCCAAATTTTGATCGTATGACCCCGTGTCGGTCTTAAGTCACCTTTTTTTTCCCCCAGTGCTGTTGTAACTTCAAACAGTGGCTAACCGGATGGTTGTAACTCGAGGACTATCCGTCTGGGTTTCTCGCGTCGCTGTGCTCCTTTGGTCGTGAGAAAGAGACGGAGACCCTTCCTTCACCGTTTTTTGTTTGGTTTTTTTTTACTTTTGTCTGTTTCCTGGTGCATTGCTTTCCTTTCAAGGCCTCTGGCTAGGGAGAAGGGGGAGCTCTACACACACAAACACGCACACACACACACACACACGGAGAGGGGAGGAGGGTGTTATCTTGCTTGCCCCGACATTTGGAGAAAATAAGAAACAGACAAAGGAAGGGACCCCTGCTGCTTCTTAAATCTCCCCATGCATTTATTTATTTTTTTGGAAAAAAAGTTTTATTGACTTTAACAACGAACAAAAACACATAAAACATAAAACATAAAAGCATCATCCTTTCCTTCATAAATTTACAGACAGTGTATCGGTTGGTTTACCACTTTTTTTGTGTGCATCCATTTCACAGTCGCCATTGTAGTTATATTACATAATAGCTCATATTATCAATCAACAATTATATAGCCTGGTATCATTACTAAACAATCATTTGACTATAATTTTGTTAACTCATACTTTAACGAGATAACTATAATTTACTTAATTTATTTTACAACGAATCACAAAGTCATACCAAGTCTTTCTTAATAAAATTTTATAAAAATAGTATCAAAGGAAAAAAAAAAGAAGTATATATTCATTATATCCTAAGTTTCTAAATGTTCTATTATTATATTTTATTATCTAGCCATTGATAGAAAAGGTCCCAAACTTAAGCTGCTGAAGCTGGGACAGCTCCGGAAGGAAATCTCCCCGTGCGTTTTTTCTGCCTCCGGCACCTTCTCCCCGGAGCCTCCTTGATTGGAAGGATTTGCGAATAACTCCCTCCACCAGGCGCCAGAAGCCCTCAGTCACTGAACCCTCCAACCTTGTTCTTGGGAGGGTTTGGGGCTGTGTGCCTCACTGGACACACACACACACACACAGAGACACACACACGGTTCGATGTGTTCCAAGCCAGGGGTCCGCGTTGTAAGAGGGTTCATTTCCCCACCGAGCAATTAACGGGCCTGGCACCTCTTTCTATTTAAACCTGAACTATTTAGCTATATATTCTACACTTGATTGGCCCTTCTCCAGCAAAAAAGGGAAAAAAAAGAAGAAGACCACGAATGAACTACGGTCTCTGTGTCACACATGATCTTCGGAGCAGTTGTGGGATTTTTTTTTTTTTTTTTTGGACTACCGGTTCTGTGGGCGTGGTTTGGTGGGCGTGGCAGCGAAAAGTTACTGCCAAATCCCGTTGTGGGAGCGCCATCACTTGAGCCCTTCAAGAAGAGATTGGACTGCCATTTGTCAGAAATGGTGTAGGGTCTCCCGCTTGGGTGGGGTGGGGGGGTTGGAGTAGATGACCTACAAGGTCCCTTCCAACTCTGATTATCTGTTACCTGTTAATCCCACCTTTATTATTCTAGAAGTAACTCAACACAGCAAACACACAGAATTCCTCTTCCTCCTCCTACGCCACAATAGCAACCTTGTGCGGTGGATTTGGCTAAGAGTGATTGGCTCAAAGTCATCCAGCCGGCTTTCAGGCTTAAGATGGGACTAGAACTCACTATCTCCTAGCGATTGGTCCAAAGTCACCCAGTCAGCTTTCAATGTCTAGGGCAGGATTAGAACTCACAGTCTCCCGGCCGGCACCTTAACCACTACACCAAACTGCCTCTCAACGGTTTGATCAATCCTAATAGATTGAATCACTTCTCGTTACGTTCACCTTTGCCAGGGTTTGCAAAGTAAAGTCTAGGGCTTCTTTTGGAGAAGGGCGGCGTTGTTATTGTAGGGGGAGCCAAGGTCCAGAAGGTGGCCTTGGGACATGCCAGTCTTCTCCTCTGGTGACCCAACCATGTTCTTCCACAGGCCATCAGCTGCCTGAAACGGGCAAACTACCTCGCACCCTTTGATTGGAAGACCCTGTACAACCTGGGACTGGTCCACCTGACCATGCACCAATACGCTTCTGCCTTCCACTTCATCAGCGCAGCGGTCCATCTCCAGCCCAAGTTGGCAGAACTTTACATGTTGTTAGCAGGTACCAATCCTGCACCTGTCCTCCTTACTTAAAATCCTGATTCCTGGCCTCCAGAAACATCTGCTATGCTACGATACCCAGTAGCCACTGATATAGTACTTTAGGCATACAGATCTTATTAATGATCTTCTTAAAACAATTGTGCTGAGATAATTTCACTTTACGAGCGGGGAGGACGTTCATTCTTTAAATTGAAAATGTCATTGGGTTAAGGGTAAAATAATTCAGTGCTCCTCCACGTTAGGAAGATAAATACTTCCGTTTGGTTTTTCTTTTCTTTTCTTTATTTGTTTTAGTTGCCTTGACAAATCTTGAAGATCTTGAAAATGCGAGGCTAGCGTATCAGAAAGCTTCGTCCCTGGACACGTATGTCTTCTCTGCTGAATTTTAGGGAGGGCTTCCTCTGAACTCAATGAAAACCAGTGCTACTAAAGCAGGGGTGTCCAGCTGTGGTGACTTTTAACAGCTGTGGACTTCAACTCCCAGAATAGCAGTGTTCCAATATTTGAGGGGCTGACCCAAAGAAGGAGGGGGGGGGGTCACTTTCTTCTCCAAAGCCCCCGAAGGCAGGACAAGAAGCCATGGACGAAAACTTACCAAGGAGAGATCCAATTTAGAACGGAGGAGAAATTTCCCAATAGTGAGAACAATTGATCAGTGGAACTGATTCCATTCAAGAGTTGTAGGGGCTCCGTCATTAGAGGCTTTTAAGAAGAGACTGGATAGCCATAGGGTCTCCTACTTGAGCAGGGGGTTGGACTAGAAGACCTCCAAGGGTCCCTTCCAACTCTGCTATCCTATCATTCTCTCTCTTCCTATCCTTACCCTGATCCACTGCCTCAAACCTGATCACAAAAACCAAGCCTCTGTAATGCTTTCTGTGTGAAAGTATTTGGTGACTACAACGCAATTGGTCACGTTTGTCTACTTTTTTGACATTTGCCGGCCCAATAAACCAATGTTTGTTATTTCAAGGTTTTCTTCTGCCTTGCAGGGGCAACCCACTCATCAGTCTGAATTACGCAATCCTGCTATACAATCAAGGAGATAAGAAGGAGGCTGTGGCTCAGTACTACGAGATGCAAAGAAAGGTCCATGCGTTAAAAGAGAGCACCCTGGATTTTGACCCCGAGGTATGTTGATTGTAAACTACTCATGGGAAACTTTCACAGAGCAGTTGACTGAAATCAGAGGTTTTCTGTTAGAGAAGTGGGTGTTGGAAGTGGGCGCCTTAAACCTGTACCTTATCCAAGCCAGAGGATTCAATTTGTGTCCCCCTCAAATATTAAAACGGCTTCTGGCAACCGCCAACCAAATTGGGACCTTCTTCTGAATGGATATATAAGCATCTCTCACGCTTCTCTTATTTCCTTCAGTGAAAGGCAAAAAATGGCGCAGGGCTCAGGTAAAATCTGCCACAGGATTGGACCAGGCATTCAATTTTCCTTCTTCTTTTGCTCTTACGTGGTCAGATGGTGGACATAGCCCAGAGACTGGGCTCTTCCTTACAGCTTGGAGAGGTTGCAATCTGGGCTAAACCTGGTAGAGACTCAAAACCGAAGGCACGAGGGGCTGCTGCACCCAGCACCCAGCCACTGGGTTCCAATCAAGCTCTGGGGCAGGCAATGTCTTCTGCGGCTGGCTACGCAAAGACCATGAGTCAAGGTAGGTCTTCTGGCCCTCGTTGACTGAAGCAGAATCCATCCTGCCTTCTCGGTTCTTCTCAAGAACGCTTGAGAACTGGGAGCTACTCAAGTCAAGCTTGGTTTCAAGGGCTCCTGACTTGTCGTAGTAATGGTTGGTTGGCTGGTTTAGCCCAGGGGTCTCCAAACTAGGCCAAGACGTGGGCACTTCTGGGGAATTCTGGGAGCTGAAGTCTACAGGACTTAAAGTTCCCAAGTTTGGAGACCCCTGGTTTAGTCACATCTTTGTATATAGTGTTTCCCCTGCCTGGATTAAAAGGAAGGGTGACCCTAACTAGAGATAGGTAGAGCATTGTATCTTGATTCTATAGCCATGTCTTCTTCCCCTTCGTATCGGATATTTATTTATCTATTTTGATTGGGAGCTGCCCAGAGTTGATGGTAAGATGGGCGGCTTATATAAATAAATGTTTTAAATAAATAACTATTTCAAAGCACATCAACTCCCATCTCACAAAAGTGACCCCCGCCCCCCCCTAGAATGGTTAAAAACCACAGCCACAGCTGGGGCCACAAACACAACGCAAAGGGTGAAAAAAAGCATGACTGCGGCAGAGCTCATTTGACTCAAAGAAAGGGAAGGATAAGAGCGGAATCCCTCCTGCCTAAGGTTTCCCTTTTGTCTTGTTGATGGCAGGGAAGCAGAGAATATGAAGGGAGAAAGAGACAATATGAAGGCTTGACAGGAGGAAGTAGAAAGGAAGCCTACAGCACGGGCCCCTTCAAGGTGGCAACCACGGAGTATGGGAAGGAGAAGCAGCTGAGCGATTTAAGAACCAAATTCAGAGTTGTAAAAATATATCTAAGGGAAATTTTTTCATTAAAGAAGGAAGCCAATAAAAGAAAAAGGTGGCAGGGGAGAATGAGGAAGTGGAAAATTCTTGACTGAGTTATAAGCCCTGGTTGGGTCCTTCAGTGCATCCCCGTCTCTGACGGTGATGGACAGCTAAGGAATACAAAATACAAATTAATCAATCCTAAAAGGACATCCAGGTGTCTCACACCTCCGTGGAAGTTTAGGTTCTTTGCCAAATTTCCGATCCTTTGGGAATGAGAAAGCACGACAGATCTATCAAATAAACTTAAGCGGTGGAGATCAAGAATGAAGTACATAAATGTTGACCTTCCAGCATCATAAAGGAAGTGATAATATCAATACACATGTCGCCACTTTTTAAACTGGAAGAGAAGAATATTGGTGTCACTGCTTTGTGCTCTCTCCTTCTCCAGTTATTGGAAGCTCGACTCATCCGGCCAAGGTTCCTTCCTTACCTTTGGAGCCTAAACCCAACCAACGTCCCCTTCCTGAGGAGCTCTCATCTACTCTAAAACCACAGGAGCAAATTCAGCCCATTGAACGAGCCGAGGAATCTTGACGAGACGGCCAACTTGGAACGGCTTGTAGAGCAGCCCGTTCAACCTACTGGATGCATAGGGACAAGGTGCATTTGGTATCCTACAAACTTTGCACCAGACCAAAGAGCGCTGCAGTCCTTTTGGCTCACAATTAGCTGAGGAGATTCTCAGAGGTTGTGTTGTTTCCCTTAACATTCCACACACATAGTAGGCTAATGAAAGATGCCACAAAGAACGGGACGGGGTTTAAGCAGCTTCCCCTGGAAGCTCTTGGCCCTTCATAACAGGAAGAAAAGTGAGTTTATTAAGTTTAAAGAAGTGAGTTTATCTAAGAGATGTCTCTGGATTTTGAGAGTATAAGCCCTTTCTAGTCTAATATTTTCATAGTTTTTAGATAGCTAGATAGAATCCTTTATTGGCCAAGTGTGATTGGACACACAAGGAATTTGTTTTGGTGCAAATGCTCTCAGTGTACATAAAAGATACATTCGTCAAGAGTCAAGAATCATCAGGCACAACACTTAATGATAGTCCCGGGGTGCAATGAGCAATCAAATCATACTAGGAAACAGTCAATAAAAATAGTTAGTGAGGCTGAGTTACTTCTTTGGTAACATTTCGAGCCATGGTGGCGCAGTGGTTAGAGTGCAGTATTGTAGGCTAATTCTGCCGACTGTTATCAGTTCAATCCTGACCGGCTCAAGGTTGAATACGCCTTCCATCCTTCCAAGGTCAGTAAAATGAGGACCCAGGTTGTTGGGCAGCAATATGCTGACTCTATAAACTGCTTAGAGAAGGCTGTAAAGCACTGTGAAGTGGTATATAAGCTCTAAGTGCTATTGCTGGTGCAATTTCTGAACCCACCACCCAACTGTTCTGTTGAACCAGAGGCATCTATTAGTATATTCCTTAAGCGAATAACTTTGTTTGGGATTGTTGAACTTGGATGGAACCCAGCTGCTTCTGTAGGATTTCTCTGGTTCCTGCCACTTCTTTGAAACCCTGTGGGAGGAGGAGCAGATTGATTTTTCCTTCAACAATCACTTAGTAGTGGCATTTACTACTAGATACGTAGTAGAACTACATATGTGCTCGCTTGGGCAGAACATAAGACTAAAATTGAGAAGTATGTATATTGGATGGGTTGTGGATTCTTTTATATAAATAAACATGTGATGAATTGACTAAAATCCCTTCTATATATTGCTTTTCCGATGTTATTGAACTCCCTTACACCGTGAATACAGTATGGTCATTCGGCTGGTGCACAACCAGAAGTAGCTGTGGGGTACGGATGTATGAGAAATAAGGAAACAAGTGTGGTGCCCTAATTCCCACCCTTTTGGTACACGCCTCTTCTTGCATGGAGGCACAAAAGAGGCAGAGCTAGCAGTGTGACGGCATCTGTTTGGTTGCTTTAATGAAAGCATCGGATCCTTTGGATGTCTGTCCACACCTCTCAGAAATATAAAACGGCTGGAAAACTCAACAGCAAGCAGAAATTACCCTTGGGGAAATACACACATTTGAGCCAGCTAGTGGCACACCTAAAATTAGTTACAACTGCTTGAAGCAACCAAGAGAATTTCATATATGTTACCCTGAGCAAAGCTTTTCCTGGGGGAAATCTGGGACACCTGTAAGGGAAAGCAGAGACCAGACTATCTTAGGTATATTAAAATCCTGCTTTTAACTCGGAAAATATATCACAGTACAGTAGGGATGTCCAACCTTGACCACTTTTAAGACTTGCGGACTTCAACTCCCAGAATTCCCCCAGCCAGCCATGCAGTTGACATACAGCTGGGTTGCTTTGTGATCATTTGAAGCTATGACAGCCCCCCCCCCGGCAATATTTGCAACCCAGGTCTGAATTTCCATCAGCCAGTGCCCCCTCCCCAAGTTGCTTTCACATGACATGTCAGGCAATCGGCAGCTGGCCCCCATTTGCAGGTGTTTGGAGCATCCTACGGTCCTAATTACGATTTAAAAGCGTTTTGCTGGCTCATAGCGAACAATGGTTCATTTAACAACCGCAGGCTCCATTATAGTCATACGTCGAGGAATTAGCTTCAGCCTATCACGATTAAACTCGGATAGAGCAAACGGAAGCTTGGACATTGAAACCATGGCCAACACATGGAATGTTATAGACGAGATTTCAGTGAAGCAGACAGAACAGTAATTTCTCTCCATGTAAACAGGAACTCAGCTGAAGTTGTGAAAGGCAGTGGCTCATTGTGTGCCGGGCGGACAGTTTCTCAGCTTCAGTCACATTTCTTGGTAAGTTTAGAAAACTAAAGTTCCTTTCTTTGAAACCGTAGAGCCGTGGTGGCGCAGTGGTCAGAATGCAGTACTGCAGGCTAATTCTGCTGGCTGCCGCCTGCTGGCAGTTCGATCCTGACCGGCTCAAGGTTGACTCAGACTTCCATCCTTCCGAGGTCAGTAAAAGAAGAACGCAGATTGTTTCAGGCAACAGGCTCACTTTATAAACTGCTTAGAGAGGGCTGTAAAACACTTGAAGCAGCATATAAGTCTCTAAGAGTTATTGCTATTGCGCTTCTCTGTTTTGGCGAGAAGTAGCATCTCATTCCCTTAGCTTTTTGGGGATCTCTGTGAAGTATATTTTTAAAAAAAAACCACAGGAGAGGCCACTTTTGTAAATGCAAAACAACATTTATTGAAAACATCCTTGCACAGCATCGTAAGATTTTTTTACACCCATATATATATAATTGAGACCTCGTACATGATTAAAAAAATACTTATTTCATAGGAACTGTGCAGGCAGAATACTTTGGCAAGAAAAGCTATTCAAGACATCTCTTTAGAGAAGGCTCCTAATATGGTCCACTCAATCCCTGCTATTATTTATTGGAAAGGGAAGGGAAAGGAGAAAGGAAAGGAAAGGAGGGAGGGAGAGAGAGAGAGAGAGAGAAAAGAGAAAGTAAGAAAGAAAAAGAAAAAAAGGAAAGAAAGAAAGAGAAAAAGAAATTTTGAAAGAAAAATTTGAAAGGAAAAAGAAAGGAAGGAAAGAAAGAAGGAAGGAAGGAAGAAAGAAAGAAAGAAAAAGAAAGAAAGAAAGAATGCAGTTTCGATGTCACGGTTGAGTTTTGCAACTGTATGTTTCACAACTGCCCGGCACCAAGAAAACGGATGCCGATACTTTACCCCAAGGGTATCCAACCTCAGCAACTTTTAAGACCTCTGGACTTCAGCTCCCAAAATTCCCCAGCCACCTGCCTGGGGAATTCTGGGAGTTGAAGTCCACAGAACTTAAAAGTTGCCAAGGTTGGATCCCCCTGCTTTACCCATTTACTCTACCCAGTTTAAAGCACTGTATCCTACATTTGGACCTCCGGCCAACAACTCCCTGAGAACTCGGGTAATATGATCGCAATGAATCAATTTTGATTTGAATGAAAAGGATCAGGCAGACACTATGTACAAGGGAACCTCAGGAACAAGTTTTCCTGGGATTCAAGGTTTCCTGGGATTCAGGGTTTCCTGGGATTCAGGAAAGCTCATCAATCTATAATTACAATTTCTTCAGCAGTCATCTGGGGCCACCACCTCGTAGCTGGGTTCTCCCCTTCAAATATATTTGGGCAACTACAGAATTTCTACCTCAGGTGTGTCAGCTGGGAGTTTTAACTCCCCCACACCTGGAGATCACGTTAAGGAGGGCAAAGAAAGGTATGTAAATCTTTAGCTAGGGTTGCTTTAGTGCAAGGCTCACCAAACTTGGAAACTTTGAAGACTCGTGGACTTCAACTCCCAGAATTCCCCAGCCAGCCAAGCTGGCTGGGGAATTCTGGGA
>NW_020769352.1:5850505-5860505 GCF_900518735.1 Pseudonaja textilis
ATGTGACAATGTGGAACTATGCTGTATAAAATAATGTTTTATTTGCCTTGTTAAAACCTATAAGTAACTTTTAGAAAGGAGGTTTTATGCTTTTATGTCTTATGTTTTGTTTGTCTTTAAAAAAATTAATAAAATTTGTTTAAAAAGAAAAAAACCGCCCTGGGAATCAAAGCATCGAAGCCTTCTGAAAGATAGCTGGAGATCCTGGCCATCTGAAATAATGGACTTGGGGCCTGTGGAGTCTGTGTTGACCTGCCTTTCCCAGACTCACCACAGGTAAATTAGGCAGGTCTCAATCCTCCACCCAAGGCCTTCCTTCCACATTAAGCAATTTAACTCTTTGTCTGCTGCATCCCAGGTAACTTTAAATTCATCTCATAACTTCCATCTCTCCTGAAGGGGACACCGTTGTGATTTACCTGGTGAATTATGTCTCTCATGAGGTCGGGGTCGGTCATACCGGCTAATTCCAGATGGATCGGGACGTCGGTGGGAATGTCAGAAATGGAAGTTACGGCCTGCGGGAACACCCCAACACACACACACACACACACACACACCCAAAAAAATTCAGATTAGGAGAAGCAAAAGGCATATAGCAAGAAGGGGGAGGGAACCATCAAATGGAGTCAGCTTCTTTCTGATTGAATGGCTGATTGCGTCCATGAGTGGTTGGGTGAACATCCAAGGAAGTCTTTGATTCATCTTCCCAGACTGTTATAGACTTATATACCGCTTCACAGTGCTTTACAGCCCCCTCTAAGTGGTTTACAGAGCCAGCGTATTGCCTCCAACCATCTGGGTCCTCATTTTATCCACCTTGGAAGGATGGAAGGCTGAGTCAACCTTGAGCCTGGTGGGATTGGAACTGCCAAACTGTAGGCATCTGGCTGCAGAAGTAGCTTGCAGTACTGCACTCTAACCGCTGCGCCACAGAGGGCTTCTAAAAATGCTAGATGCTGGATGCCCACTCCCATCACTGACAGCATGGCAGTCGGGAGATGCTACAACCCCGAGGATAATGGATTAGGGCAGGAGTTGGCAGTTTTTCTCCATAAGGGACCAGATCTTGTCCTTCCTCCATCTTTCGGGCATGGTTAATACTTCCGTGAGCCAAGGAGCATGGCAGCCATTGGACAACATTGGTGCACCAGCAAGGAGGTTGCTGATAGGCCACTACCCGGGATGCCCCACCCATTGTGGCCCTCCTTTCACCCTAGGAGCCTGCTTGAGGCTCAGGCTTGACCGAATATTCTAACTCGTGGACCACACAAAAACCCGGGTGGGCTACATTTTACCTGCAAAGCCGTACTTTGCCACTCTCTGGACTGGACTGCGGCATATCTCATTGCCAGGATCCTGACGCTAAAGCTCTAGCTGTAGACTTTTTAACTAACAAAATAGTTATAGGCAGGGGTGGGATTCAAATTTCTTAACAACGGGTTCTGTGGGCGTGGCCTAATTCTGTGGGTGTGGCTTAGTGGTCATGTGACTGGCTGGGTGTGGCATGTATGTAAATATTTTAAATATATATATATATATATATATAAAGATTGAATTTTTTATTTTAAAAAAAGAGCAACTTTTACCCCAAATCAGGCAAAGCAGGCAGGCAGATCGCAGAATCACAGCTTCACTCAGAGATCTACCTTTCTGCAATCTGCTGCCTGAGTCTGCACTGAAAAATAGAAGCTTCAATCCTAAGGAAGGTTCAGCTCTGCTCTCAAGCCACTTCTCCCTCCCCCAACCCCCTGAATACCACCCCTGATTGGGTCTCAGGGAAGCCTCCTGGGCGGGGCCAGAGGGGAGGGGAGGAGCCAGCCAGTGGTACGATTTGCCAGTTCTCTGAACTGCACAGAATCGTAACAACCGGTTCTATAGAACTGGTCCGAACTGGTAGAATCCCACCCTTGGTTGTAGGGAAGTTTCTAGAAGAGAAGGCAAAGCCTTTTGGAACTCACCTCTCGGAGCCTCCTCTGGCGTAGCTCTCTGGTCTGCCCTTCCATCATATGGAACCCGGAAAGCACCACCAGGTCCGGCTGAAATTCCTCCAGGCTGGATACAAATACTTCCAGCATGTTCATGACCCCGTTGGACAGGTCGTGGGAGAAGATGAATCGGTTGGCGTTGGGAGCTCTCAGCTTTCCCCATTCTTCACCTGTTGAGCACAATCCCGCCCCCAAGACAAAATCCCACCATTACGCGGCATCTTTGCAGACACATCCTGCCTTCGTGACAGCTCTTATAGACAAAAGGAAGACTAGGAGGGACACGAGAGCAGCCTTCCAGGATTGGAGAGGCTCCCACAAAGAAGAGGCCGTCGACTTATTTTCCAAAGCACCAGAAGGCGAGACAACGAACCATGGAAACTAATCAAAGAAAGAAACAACCTAGAATTAAGGAGAAATTTCCTAACAGGGAGGACAATTAACCAGTGGGACAGCTTCCCTTCAGGAATCGTGGGTGCCTCATCACTGGAGGTTTCTAAGAAGAGACTGGAGAGCCCCTTGTCTGAAATGGTATAAGTCCTCCTGCTTGAACAGGGGCTGGACTAGAAGACCTCCAAGGTCCCTAGACGCTCTATTCTGATGGGTTCTGTTATCAGGAAAGAAATAAACTCTCTCTGTAGACAGTCTGCCATTAGGCCACTCGTAGTTTTGGAACTTCTGCCGGTCAAGTAACTTACAGGTAGTTCTCATGTTACGACGGCCATAATGGAAGCCTGTACATGAGGGCTGTAAATTATGATGATCATTTGACCAAGCCAATATTATGACTTTTCTGGCAGCGGTCATAAAGCAAGCACTGCACCCATTAAGCAAATGCCACACTTGCGAAGCGAATAATAGCCGTAAACATCAGTTTGGGGCAAAAACACTGTAAATCACACGGCAATCGGTTTTCTGTACTTTCTCTTTTTAAAGCAGAGCTTTGCCTATTCACATTACTGGAAATTTCAAGGGTGGGCGGACTCGAAATATTGCTGAATGCAGAACGTGAACATGGCAGGAAAAAGGTCCGGTTAAAAAAAAGCCGATCTCGTGAATTAATTTCCTTTTACCTTTGGCAAATTTCCACCGAGCCTTTTCACCATTTGGCTCTCATTTCCCAGGTCGATACCACTGAAGCAGCCAGAATCAAGTTTGAAAGAAAAACCCATTACAGATTTGCCAGTGACGGTGATGCTTTCCTGCCCAGATGGACAACAGGCTAGTGCATCTTTTAAAAGTCTGCAATATTGACAACTGTGGGGTTTTTTTTGTTTGTTTTAAATTTTTGTGCTATTTTTGCATTCGGGCATTTCCCTATTAAGAAATTCAACATAATCAATTCTGCGATTATCAAATATGAACCTAAGGTTATAATGGTTAAGTGGTAGATTTGCGATCGTGTCCTGCTGACAACCAGGCTGTTTCACTGGACACATCGGTGCTGGGTTTCTCAACCTTGATGACTTGAAGCTTTTGCTGGCTGAAGGATTCTAATGAGTGCTGAAGTCCACATGTCTTCAAGTGGCCAAGGTCATTCGTAATTACAATATATTAATTAAGATAGTCCTTTATGCCATTCCACCAACGACCTTTTTTTTCTTTGGATCTTCAAATGGCACGTACCTGCTTGGTATTCTAAAATAAGGTGATATTCATCTAATTCCTGCAGTGATTCTGGAGGGACCATTACATTCTCATCAAGCAGCTCATGAAGCTTGGGTCCAATTGGGCCACAAAGGAGAACCTACAAGGAAACAGACCAAAAATAGCTTCTCTCAGATTAACTGCATTCTTAGCGGATTTTCCCATTTTGATCCTGGTCATTTAGAGGCGAAGAGGTATGCTGGTACAAACATTTCCCTATTGATGAATGAAAAACAGGACATAAAAGTCCATCATGCATATCTGCAAAACCACGTTTGTTCTTCTGGGGGTTCTGTTGCTCAAGATCTGCACTTAGTGAGCAGACGTGTGTCATTTGTCTATATTATCGCAAACTACATTATGGCATACAAAAAACTGGTGGGACGAAAACGATTTACTGTTACAGGCAAAAGAATAAAGTTTACCTTTATGTTTGGATGAGATGCGATTTTCTGGCCAATGAGAGCAGCATTTCCTCCAACATACAACTGCAAGAGAGTAAGATGTCACTGAACCCCGCTTTCCAGCGAGGAGGCATTAAGTCTTTGGCTAGTACCGTCATAAAGCGGGATAGGTGGCATTTTAAAAACCAACTGATTACATTGAAGTATAACGTTTCAGCGGCCAATCAGTGGTGGGTTTCCACATTTTCTCCTATCGGTTCTGAAAGTGTGTTTTGCGCGCATGCAGAACTCAAGGACCGTCCTCTGTGTCAACACTGGTGAGCTGTGCTGTTTTTTAGCTCAGTTGAGGAGCGGCAGGGAATATAGGGAATATAGGAGACGTAATGGCAGGGGCAGAGGTGGTATTTGCCAGTTCTCCAAACTAGTCAAAATTTCCACTACCGGTACACCAGAACTGGTTTGAACCAGCTGGCTACCACCTCTGCGGCCAGTGCCATTTTCCAATGTTGCAGTTTTCTGCACTGGAAATTTTATAAGTACGTAAAATGGAAGAAAGAAGGTGTGGGAAGAGGATGGTGAGAACAGGTAGGGTTGTTTGCAAAGTTCTCTCGATTATAAACTCTCAGTTCCTGCATGTATCTTTTTTTAATCCAAGCTTTCTGTTCCTTGACATATTTGCTGACTCTTGCAACCATTTTCAGTTCCTTGCTGCTTTCAGTTTTGTTTTAGCTCTGTCATCTGCTGGGCATATTCTTCTGATGAAGAACAGAATGTAAACCCAATTAAAAGAAAAAGAAAAGAAAAACTAATCTCAACACTCCACTTCCCAGAGAGGACCAGCAGGCTTTCTGCTTCCAGAAACACATTCTGAGCATCAAGCGATCGGCTAATTCCAGTCTGCTACTAAACCTCCTGAAATAAGTACAAATGAGATAACTGTGTGTTTGTTTGTATGGAACCGCAGTCTCGTAAACGTAAGTGTGATAAAAGGAAGAATGTTAAAGCCATTAATCAGGTCCCAAATTAAATGTGAGATTGAGCAATGATAAAATAAGCTGTCAACTCACAGGGGATTTAGAGCTGCTGATGTGGCCGGCAGCCAAGAACTAGCATGACTTTGCAGAAATTTACATAGCTGTAAATTTTAGAAGATTCACTATCGGCCTGAAATTATTGAAGAAACACTGGCTCAAGGTAGCTTTGGAAAACTGGCGTTGTCTGTAGCACTGGGGACAGTTTCACCTTTTCATCCTTTAAACCAAAGGAGGTTTAATTACAAAGGCTGATTTGCTGATACCAATTTCATCCCCACGGCAGTTCGAACAACTGACAGGGAGTGGGAGTGTGGCTCCGTTGGCTGTGGAGGAAACTGGGGAAGGGCAAAGTCCAGCTGGGCAGAGCAGGGGAGAGGTAGAGCAAGGGAGAGGGAGTTCAGAGGAAGACCCAGGCCCACTCCTTCTTCATCCTAGGGCACGCAGGGAGGAACGGAGAAGGGAGCAATGTGGGTTGCGTGGCTTACGGGGAAGGAAAAGGCCCTGATTCCCTTCATTAGTTGCAGATGGGAACACAATGTATAAAAAAAGGCAAGCTGCGTGCGGCAAACATTTGGGAGAAAACGCGAATTTGTTATCTTGTATCGTCATGGTTTATCTGTGTTCCTGGCATCTTCCCAACTGTGTGAGTTTTGTCGTTTGAAATTCCTGCTCCTGTCTTGCCAAATGAATTACTTCAGTTTGGACTTTAAGCTACAGTTTGTGTTTGCCCTGTTTTGGACTGAATTTTCTAGAGTCACAGGCTGTTCCTGGAAGAGCTTTTCTCCAGCCAGGAGCTAACCTGGACATTGGGAGTGAAGTTGGAGCTAATAAGGGGACTCTTCTTGATTATTGGACTGTGTTGCCTTTGTGCCACACCCCTTTGGGTCATATATCCCCAAGTGCCTTTATTAAAAGCATAATAAAATGGAGAACATTTTGACCACATCCAAGCATTACATCGGAAGTGATTTGGCAATGGCTTTCTTTGGCTCAAGATGGCCTCCTTTGGCACATTATGCGAAGATCCAGCTCTCTGGAAAAAGCTCTGGTGGCTGGGAAAAATGGAAGGAACCATCTGCACACCTCCAGAAGAGGCCTTTGATCCCCGATACGAACTCAGCCCAGTGGACCTCCTGCCCAAACCAAGAGCTCACCTGGGCGCCGGGATAACTGGACGCCGTTTGTGCGATGCGGTGGAAGCCATCGGCGTCGTTGAAGAACCGTTCTGCGGCAGCCCCCTTGCCCATAAAATGGAGAAAGGCTTCCTCCAGTTCAGCAGCGGAACTCAAGACCGAATGGTCTTTCCCAACCTCACCGCGGAAGCCGAGGGCCTGCAGCAGCTTCACCCCGGACAGGACCACATCGACGCAGGCGTTGACCCTGAAGAGAAGGGAGGCTTAGATCAGATTAAGAGAGTTGGGAGGGACATTGTAGGTCATCTAGTCCAACCCCCACCCCCCCTGCCCAAGCAGGAGACCCTACACCAGTGATGGCGAACCTTTTTGTTGTGGTGTGCCGAAAGCCCGCCTGCATGCCGGCACCCACAATGCAATACGCCTTGCCTCCCCCTGCGCATGCGTGCGTAACAACCCCGCCCCCTTACCTGCACTGTGCATGCGTGCGCCCCCCAGCTGATTTCTGGCCCATTTGAGGCTGTTTTCGCCTTCCCGGAGGCGAAAAGGGAAGCCTCTGCAGCCTCGGGAGGCCGAAAAACAGGCCCGTTTCGGTACTTCCGGAAGGCCCATTTTTCAGCCTCCCGAGGCTGCAGAGGCTTCCCTTGAGCCCCCAGGAGGGTGAAAATGGCCTCAAACAGGCCAAAAGTCAGCTGGAAGGTGCACACATGCAGTTTGGCAGGTAAGTTTGGCTGGCCACCTGTGGCACATGTGCCATGGGTTTGCCATCACGGATCTAGGCAACCATCTCTCGTGCTTTTAAAAAATGCGAAACCTCAATAGCCATTAAATTTGGGCGTCCTTCAACCCTCCATCAACCAAGTGAATCAATCAACCCATCCATCCTTACCCCACAGCGACTCTCGTCCACTGCTTGGCTGGCCGGGTAATGAGGGCATCCCAAGCCTCTGCCATGCTGCCTTCTGGGGACTCCTGGTCCTCCCGAAATGGGTACAGGAAGGGTCCCGAGAGATGCTCCCACAGGAAATCCGGCCACGCAGGCTCCAGCCAGAAGAGGTAGCCGGCGGCCAAGGCCAGCACAGCCGCACCCAGGGCCTTGTGCCACATGGCGAAGTCTTGGGTTGTACGGAGAGGCTCTCAGAGGCCGGCGGCGATCGAAGGGGGCTCAGGGATCACCCTCCATTCTGGGTACGGATCCCACTCTGAAGAGATAGAATCGAAAACCAGTAAACGGAGTTTGTACAGATGAAGCCGCTCATTGGCCCCTCCTTGGGTGGGAGAAGTCCAGATGTTTCAGTTCCCAGTTGTGGCTTCGGTTTGGTGCTTTGCCAACCTCAAAACAACCGGCAACGAGGGGAAAGAGGCTTAGAACAGGGCTCTCCAACCTCGGCAACTTTAAGCCTGGCGGACTTCAACTCCCAGAATTCCCCAGCCAGTTTTGCGGACTTCAACTCCCAGAATTCCCCAGGAATTCTGGGAGTTGAAGTCCGCCAGGCTTAAAGTTGCCAAGGTTGGAGACCCCTGGCTTAGAGGAATGGGATGGTGGCGCAAAAAAGCAGAAGAAAAACGGAAAGAGTGATTCCTACCAGCTTTACAATGGCCCATACGAAATTTAAGAGTAACCCAGTTGTTGTTTAATTTATTTTTATTGTACAGGTAGTCTGCGATTTAATGACTCCCAAGGGAGCCCCCAAATTATGTTGTCAAGTGAGACATTTGTTAACTGAGTTTCGCCCCCTGTCACAGATGTTAAGCGAATCACTGCAGTTGATTTCAGTTAGTAACCCAGTTATTAAGCGAATCAAGTTTTTCTCCCTTGACTTGGCCTCTCAGAGGGCCACCAAAGATAATCCAATGACCTTGGGACACAGCAAAGGTCGTAAGTATGAACCAGGTTCCCAAGCCTCTGAATTTTGATCCTGGGGAGGCTTCTAAGGTCCAAGTCCCTCTTTATTCCAGCACCGTTGTAATTTTGAATGGTCACTAAATGAGCTGATTGTAAGTCGAGAGCTATCTGTCTTCCCTTTGGTTATTTTGCCTTACATAGGAACACACAATGTGGCTCTGTGAATGAGCGTTGGCATTAGTCACGTTGAGGGTGTGTGTGTGTGAGAGAGAGAGAGCTTTGTGGATGATGGGTTTTTTAGTCATTAAGCATCTGGACCGCCGTGCCACATCTGGAGGTCTCGCCGGCTGGGGGTGATGGGAGAAGCAGACGAGCCCATCTCCAGGCTGGAGGAAGGTCCAGCTTATCTGGGACAGGGGGAAAGGCGGTCATGGCCGGGGATAATGGGAGCTGCCGAAAAGGAAGCACCCTGCCTGAGATGATGGGGGCTGTAGTCCAGGAAGAGGAGCAAGTGGGCTGGGGATGATGGGAGCCGCAGCTGCATAAGCCCAGAAGGCGATAGGAAGAAAGGAAAGGGGGTTGAGATGCTGGGAGAAAGGGAAAGGAGCATGTTGGCTGGGGATGATGGGCGTCGGAGTCCCATCTACCTGGAGGGCCCTGAATGATGCTCAGCAGCAGGGAACCATGCCTAAGCCCATCTGGGGAAGGCCAGGAGGATGGGGAGGATGGGCTCTGGAGTACTACTCGGGGCCCAACAGAGGATCATGCCCCCCCCTCAACTGCCAAGCAGGCATCCCGGATTTCTGCCGCCCTCCGCCGAGAGACCCGGGGGAGCCGGGCAAGCAGGAGAGCCGCAAGGAGCGTTACCGTCCTGGGCCGCCTTCGGCCGGGCGCTCCGTCCCGCCGCCGCCGCCGCCGCCGCCGGTGCCACCACGTCAACCGCGAGCGCCCGCTAACGCCGTTTGCGTCCCTCGGCCGCGCCACCCCGCGGCCGCCGCCGTAACTTTCGGTAGGGAATAAGCGGAGCTGTCAACGGAAGCAGCGTACCGGCAAGGCAGGGGCGCCTCTGAAGGGCGCAGCGTCCTTTCCAGAATGCGGCAACGGAAGCGTAAAAGCGGCCGGCCTTCCAGCGGAATATACCAACTTTCCGCAAAAACGCGGGGGGGAAGGAAAGAGGGAAGTGAATTGAAAACGATTAGGAAAGACTGTATGAATCGTAAAATAAGACGACGGGATAAAAGGAAGCGCCGCCTTTCGGAAGAAACCATTGGGAAGCGGCGGGGGTGGGGTTTGAGGGATAAAGCATGAAACGGGGAGAGAGCGTGCAGCTTTTATGATGTTTTTTTTCCCCTTCTTGCCAGCCTGCGTTGGTAACGCAGATACGATCCGATGGCTCTCTCGGTGCAGAGGAGCGAGGTTTCACACGTGCATCCGTCACGCCTTGGCTAACCTTGGCTCTCATTCAGCAAAGCGGCTCAGAATCAGCGAAATTTAGGGCTGAATGAAGCAGCTGAGTGGGGGGAGAGGACCAAAAAAATCAATACTTGCATGATGGATTCACGAGTTGGACAGCTTTGCGCATCGTTTAATCACGGGCGCTTTGAAATATGTTCATTAAAAAAGAGAGAGAGATTACAAACACCTGCCCTGCTAAGAGCAACCCATCTGCTCCTTGGACCTCGGTTCCCATCATAGATAGAAGATAGAATTCTTTATTGACCAAGTGGGATTGGAGTTTGTCTTGGTTGCAAATGCTCTCAGTGTACATCAAAGAAAAGATGCATTCATCAAGAGTCAAGAATCATCAGGTTACAACACTTAATCATAGCCATAGGGTACAATAGGAATAGGAATAGAATAGAATTCAGGATAAAATAGAATAGAATTCAGAATAGAATAGAATAGAATAGAATAGAATAGAATAGAATAGAATAGAATAGAATAGAAT
>NW_020769352.1:5874424-5884930 GCF_900518735.1 Pseudonaja textilis
TTCCTTCCTTCCTTCCTTCCTTCCTTCCTTCCTTCCTTCCTTCCTTCCTTCCTTCCTTCTATCATACCTGCACTATGTTTGCATTTCTTCAAACCATCAGGGACACCTTGCTAACTTTTTTTAACCATATTATTAACCATTAAATTAAACCATTAAACCATTTTTTTTAACCATTAAAAATCCCCTTTTAATTCATGCACCTTTGGGCATGTTTGACTATCTTATTCTCTGTGCACTTTTCCTCCTTTCTGGTATGCATTTTTTTTAAAGAGTTGTGGAGCCTATTGCAGGTTCTAGAAAGTCCAGATTTCAGCTTGCAAGTTGTCCATTATCAGCGGTTCCCAAGTTTTGTTTTATTGTCTTAATCCGTTTGTACAGTGTTTGTGTGTGTGTGCGTGTTCCGTCCCCTGATAAATACACTCCTAGAAAGGTTTTGATCTCATTTACCTTCAAGCCAGCCCTGAAAAGCCAACTTGCTTTTAGAAGTAATTGCCAAGCGGTTCTCTCAAAGCTTTATGCAACAAAAATCCATTTCTGGAGGGGTTTGTGCCTTCACCACAATTGACAAGGCAGCAACGAGTGCAAGTGCGGCGATGGAGGCTGTTTTGTTAACAACTCACAACGCCTCTCAGTCTGCCTTCTGCAGCAACTGCCCGTCGCAGTCCGGTCTTAATCGGACACTTCATCCTCCCTGCCTGGAGGACCAGAGGAAGGTCATTGTTCAATCACACCAGCCGCCATTGGCTCAAGTGAAACGCAGGCGGGGAAGTTTGGCAGATGGCGAAACAAAGGCCCTCGGCAAGACCCCGGCGGTGCCAAGAAGCCTCCTCAAGCGAACCTCGCCCAGTTTTAAGCAGAGAATTTGAGCTCTTCCGCCCAATGGGCGGCATTGATCCTTGAGTGGAGAACGGTCCCTTGCAGGAGGAACAGTCGGGTGGCATTTCAACAATTCCTTCAGGAAATATTTTATCGAGCGGGCCACGAACTCTCGAAGACTCTATTAATTCTCGGCCTTAATGGAGCAGATCAAACCAGCTCTCCTTAAGGCGCAGAATGGAGGAGTCTGAAAGCCAGAAGAGCATCTGAGAAGGTTTCCCTTATGGAGAGTGCAAACTTCGTTGTCCAGCTTGAATGTTGAGGTCGTTGTAGCTGTTCTAGAGTCTATGCGGGACTGAATTAAACTGAATGAAATACCCATCTGGATCAGTGGTGAAATTCAAATTTTTTTGACTACCGGTTCTGTGTGTGTGGTTTGATGGGCGTGGCAGGGGAAGGATACTGCAAAATCCCCCTCCCCTCCCCACCCCACCAACCTGCTTTCCAGCTCCGCTCTCCTCTGCAGGGCAACACAAGAAGACCCAGCCGAGATCAGCTGCGGGCGTGGCTTGGTGGGCATGGTGTTCTGTGGGTGTGGCTTGGTGGGCATTGCATGGCTTGGTGGGTGTGGTTTGGTGGGCGTGGCAGGGGAAGGATACTGCAAAATCTCCATTCCCACCCCACCCCAGTAACCTGCTTTCCAGCTCCGCTCTCCTGCGCAGGGCAACCAAAGAAGACCCAGCCGATCAGCTGGGAGGCGGAGAATAGATGGGGTTGGTGGGGCCAGTCAGAGGTGGGATTTGCTGGTTCTCTGAACTACTCAAAATTTTCGCTACCGGTTCTCCAGAAACCTCTGATCTGGCTATACCTTGAACATCAGGAGCAGTGGTAGGATTCTACCGGTTTGGCCCGGTTTGGCTAAACCAGTAGCTCCGAGGATCAGCTGCTGGGCCCTTTCTCCCGCCCAGGGTGACCTTTATTTCCTAGTTTTGAACCTCAGCTGCTTGGCGTGGCACAGCGGATTGCCACACATCAGCCGTTGAAGACACAGGGAGAGTGTAGGATTGCAGGAAGTGAGTAGGACAACACAAAGCATGCCTACCAAGTCATACCCACAGAAACGGTGGTTAAAACATTTGAAACCCACCACTGATCGGGAGGCTTTCCCAGCATTGGCTCACAAAGTTCTTTTTAGCGAGATTTATTGAGATGGATGAATTGGGACTTTGATTTGCCTTCTAACAGCATTTCTTTAGAGAAGCTTCCAGCAGATCTGTGACATACAAGTCTCCTCTTATGGATCTTTATCCATCTGTGAACCAACTTGTCAGCCTTGGAATCCATTTTTTACCCGGAAACTTCAAGGCTGCCACATTCAGTGCCTGGGAATTCTGGGAGGGGGTGGGATTTCATAGTGAGGTAGGAGATTAGACCCAGTAACATTCTTTCTCAGAGAGTCAAGGACATGTTGCCCTGCACCTGGAGGGGAGTGATTGAAGGGATGTCTCCAGTTGGGACAAAGATTTGATTGGGCCACGTGATGGGATGATGGATGCAGGGATGGATCTTTGAATTTCTCTTTTGGGAAGGGAAAACTCGGAACTTTCAGATTCAGGTTTTCCCAGATGTGTCTATAGGACAACTCTAATAAAATGGATCTTTGAGGAACTGATTATCTCAGAGTTTATTGGTTTGGAGTTGGTTAGTTGGAACGCTGACATAACTCTTATTTCATGCTAAGTGAGGTTTTCAAATCCAGCCTTCAGATATGGTATATGGTAGCGTAAAAGACCTAGAAAAGTACCGAGATAAAGTTGATCTTTCCTATCACAATGGAAAAGGGTGGAAAAAGAGATGTTCTGGCTTAAATCAGAGGCATCCTGCTCCTCAGAACAACTAACCTGATGCCAAGTGAGGCTGGAAGATCTCTGTTCTTACGCACCAAAGATATTCAGAAACTTTGGTGGATCAGTTGACACTTCATGAGTCCTGTTCTGCTTTGGACCCTATTGCTTTGCTTAGATCCAGGCCACCAGAATCCAAGAAGGATTCCTTACAAACCAGAAGAGGACCAAAGAAGGATGATGCATTTGAATTCATGATTTTGAAGGCAGGATCTGAAGACGATTAGTCTCAAGAATGAGAGAGGAGAGCAATTTCCATCCCCAAAGAGACACAACATTGAAGACATCCCCAAGCTGTCCTCTATTGTCCTGGAATTTAGGAAGAGTTGGAGTTACAGAAAAGCAGGTTCCCGTTGAATGTTAGGAGAAACATCCTACTAATACGAGTGATTTGTGGAGTTGGTTAAGTCAAGGAAGTAGTGGTTCTCTTCCTTTGGGCACTATAATTTGAATTCCTCTCCCGAGGCAAAGTTGGACCAAGATCTCACTGGCCCTTTTCAGCTCTGCAATCCTGTGCATTTCGACCATTCCCCTTGACTGCTATTTCTAAACCACTTTGAGAATTCCAGCGCATGGAAATATGAAACTCAAACCACACGAAGCAGTAGATTTTTTAGATCACAATTGATTGATGACCTCTTTCAGCCTGGGCTGCAATCACCTTCATTTGCCATGCACGGGGATGGAGAGCTCCCTCTCATTTCTCACCCGTTCTCATGCCGGAGGATCTCGCCTGAGCTCATCAGGAGTGGAAATGCTTGCAAAGTTCTCAGCGAACAAACGCAAGGCCTGTTAGTCCAAAGTTAAGCCCGGCGTGATTCATGTGGCTTGCATTCAGGAAAGTATGACTCGGTGGTGACTTCAATTTCTGGTGCTTGCTTCTCCTGAGGAAGCTCTAGACTTTGACTTGGACCATCATCCCACAGCAGCTGAGGCCTGCAGTGCCAGTCAGCTGTGAGGATAAAGAGAAAAGTGCAGGGGCAGCTAGGAAGACCGATCCTACACATTTCTCTTCTTGAGCCTCTCAGCTGATCATTGGAGGCTTATTTTTACTACCAGGTAGGCTGAACTGGTGCAAACCGGTAGGATGCCACCACTGATCCAGACCTACTGTGAGAGATCCATCCAAGTCAGAATCCTGTAGACCTTAAATCTGATGTCAGTCAAGGTCTCCCCACTTCTTTCCTCTCTTAAAAAAACACCTTTCTCTTCTATTCAGTGTGAACACAAACAACTTGTCTATCCGATGTTTTGTCGTATGGAACAAGCCGCTCAAATAAGAGCCTCAGGTTATATTCTGCCAGAAAATTACTATTTACCACCATAGCTCAAGTCCAGAAGCGCCAAAGTTAGCTGGGACGACTCAGATGAAATATTTTTTTTTTGTTTCTTCTTCCCCTGTTTTTAAAAAGCCCGTGTTTGTACAGGCAGCAAATTGCCCTTCTGCGGTCCAATTTTAATACAGAGCTTTAAAATGTCGGGTGGCAGATAATAAATGAGCTGGCTTTGGGCTGAGTAAATATTTTCCGTATTGGAACTTAATCTGCCCTCTTAATCAGTGGAAGAATTTGGCTTTCTGTTCTTCTGAGTGGCAGAGATTGTGCCCGTTAAAAACAATTCTTGCAAAGAAATCCGTCGTTAAGTTTCAAAGAGGTTGGCTCCAGCCTGATGATTTAGCTCTTCCAAAAATCTGTTCTGGCTCTTGGTTTTATCTAATACTTTTTTTTTTATTATTACACAGTATAATAAGTGACTTCAACATCACTTACTATACTGTAGTTGGGCTGTTAATAAAAAGGCACCACTTCTCAGATGTGCGCGATAGATAATCCTCGACTTACGACCGCATTTTTTTCTGTTGCTAAGCAAGACAGTCGTTCAGTTAATTTTGCCCCATTTTGAGACCTTTCTTGCCACCGTCGTTAAATGAATCATTGCCGTAACACGGTTGTTGAGCGAATTTGGCTTCCTCGTTCACTTTGTGTCAGGATTCCATCAGTTACCCCCCATTTAAATCATGAGTCTTGAACCAAACTTCCAAAACTTAAAGAGGATTGATTGGGAGTTAACACATCTGGCCTGGGTGCAGCCGACTCTGAGACACATCATTCATGGTCACCCTTGACCCTGGTTTTGACTATAACTCGGTTTGCACGGGAAATCCGCCTGAAAAATCCAGTTCTGATAGTCCCAATCTTCCCTTCCAGGAAGAAAGCAGCTCTTCAAGAATTCACATTAGCAGCGTTTCATTTTCCCCGAATAAATTTGGAAGCTTGCGTCTATTTATCGCTACGGCAAAGCCTTCACACCTTCCATCCTTTTCTTTTTGTTGTTGATGTTGTTCTATTACTGCCTTGGT
Source organism: Pseudonaja textilis (assembly GCF_900518735.1). The sequence goes on from NW_020769352.1 coordinate 5,879,504, forward strand.
GATTTTTTTTTTTTTTTGGTTTTTCCCCTCTCTGCCGCTTTGCCGCGCTTCGATTTGGAGATGATTAACTTCTTGTTTTCCTGCATTCGTTTTTTGATTGCTTCAGAATCTCCCGGAGAAGAATACAGAACCCCTTCTGATGCTCGTATCAATCCGTTTATCAGAGAACGCAGAATATTTCTGCATGCATTACTGGATTCTAGATTAGATAGCTTTAAAAACACACTCTCTCTCTCTCTCTCTCACAAACACACACACACAGACAGACACAAACACACACATGTGGGGACAGCGGATGGCATTCTGACAACCCTTGCTTTGGAGATTTAAAGCTTGATCTCTGTTGTGTCAGTTGTGGTCAAAACCACAAGTATGAAAAACATTCCATCCAGTGCCGAGACCGAGCCAGGGAACTGTTAGAAGGAAGTCTTCAAAGGAAAGCCAACCTTTTCTCTATGGTCCCAGGGACATTTGTTGCAGCAAACAAGATGTTTGGGTAGCGAGGAGGATCTTCTAAAATTCAGAGAAGGGGCACAACACTGGGATGTGGGTGTGTGTGTGTGCAGAGTCCATGGCTTTGCAAAGCTCAGGGCCTGCGAGGGCTGAGGCGGTGATGAGATTTGGAGAAGCTCCACCATCTACTCAGACCAATGACTTCTTTGGGGGTGGAATGATATTTTTTTTTTTCCTCTCCGTTTTTAAAACCACGTTCAACCTATTTTAAGCCTACATTGCGGCTTCTATGGGTTTCCTCCCTTGAAATGGCAGGGAACCAGAAATCATTGGTGTGCCTCTGAGAAGAGTTCTTGGCTTTGGTCCAAAGGTACTATTTTAAAGAGGGAACTTGACTTTTTATTTTTCCCTTCGAAGACCTTTCACTTCTCATCCAAGAAGCTTCTTCAGCTCTGAATGCATGAGCTGAGGAAGCTTCTGGGACGAGAAGCGAAAGGTCTTCAAAGAAAAAACAAAACACAGCAAAATGAAACAGAAAGTCCAGTCGCCTCTTGAAAAAGCACCTTTGAGACACCCAGGAACCTGGAGGTCTAAGAATCTCCATAGATATTCTTGGCTTTGGGGACAGCAAACAATCTCACAACCCCCAAGTTGTCATCCCTGGCTTGGCAAGATCCCAAAAGGGAAGCGCCGTTGACATTTTGGAGCTGCTTTCTAGCTGCACAGTTGGCTGGAGAAATTGTATAAGCGCGATTAGTGTCTTTGTTAAAACAAGGGTCTTCAAACTTGGCAAGTTTAAGACTTGTGGACCAACTCCCAGAATACCTGAGCTACTATTACTGGAGGAGGAATTCTGGGAGTTGAAGTCTTAGCTGTCAAGTTTGAAGACCACTGTTGTAAAACCTTAAGCACTTATTATATGGTCCGTTGTCTCCCTAACCAGCAACACTGGAGTTATGAATTGTCCTGGGATGTCATGAAAATTCTCGTTGCTGTTGAACATTGTTGCTTGCATTCTCTCAGAGTTAGGTCAGAAGCCAGTCGTATCGCTCGTGGCAGTTTCTTTAATCTCCTAAACAAGGGGCAACCTTGCACGCAAAGCCAGCTGTTTCTTCTCTGTCATTCCCTCTGGGACGAGGTAAACATGGGTTTTAAGTGCCACTGGAAGGTTGACCTTCAAACCGAGGACGGGTTTTGCCTCCTCTTCAAATGTCGCTTTTAGTTGAGGTCAGGAAAAATGGCTTAGGGGTGAAAGGAGGGCATTTTCTGAATGTGTTGTGGAAGAGAAGGAAGACGGGGACTTACTTACCTCCCTTCCGACTTTCCCACATAATGAGTGAATGCAAAACTCCAGAGCCAGGAAGAAACTGAGAAAACACAAAGCCAGCTGTTTTTTTTCTCTGTGTAACAAGGTAAACAATTTACAAGGGTTTTTACAAAATGCACAGCTTATTTAGAAGATGGGAACCCTTTCCAACTTCTCGGAGACTACAGAAGTTCTTACTTAGCTAGCATCTGTCTCTACTTGGACAACAGAAGAAGAGTGAAGTTATTGCACTGAGGAACATCTGGATGTGCTGCCTGTTTCTGATGGTTCTGATGTTGGGTTGGAGGAAAGCTTACATCCAGCGAGTAGCCCCTTTTGTGGATAGACTGAGACAGGAAGGCGCTGTAGACACCAGGAGCTAAGCGAGAAGCTTAGTGGGATTAGGAGATTGTGTTGAGGACGTCCGCGTGGAGGCTGGACTGGAACTTTTCTGGCACAGAAAACTCAAGGCAGAAGGAAGGCTTCCCAAGATTTTGTATTAAGACATTCAGATGAGATTCACAAGACCAGCCTTGCTATTAGTCAAGCTGAGTTAGATGCTTCAGATGACAGACTACTGATTAATGCTACAAGAGTGTGATTGTTAATTGTTAGAAAGGTGCTGTCTTGAAACCAGACAGAAATATCATTCTGCCCATTTGGTGGGAACATCTCAAGAACATATGTTGGGAGCTCTCCTCTTTTGGAGGTTGGAGAGACAGGGGCAAGACAGGTGGCTTTCTCTATGGTATAACCCCATATTCTGGACTCCATACTCTTAATACACTGAGTATTATAAGTAATTACACTTAATACACATAAACTGAGCCACCGCGTTAAAGGCATGGGGTGGCTCAGTGGCTAAGACACTGAGCTTGTTGATCAGAAAGATTGGCAGTTTGGCGGTTCGAATCCCTAGTGCCACGTAATGGAGTGAGCTCCCATTACATGTCCAAGCTTCTGCCGACCAATATTTGCCAAAAAAAAAAAACCAGTAGCGGAAATTTTGAATAGTTTAGAGAACCGGCAAATCCCACCTCTGACTGGCCCCGCCCCCATCTCTTCTCTACCTCCCATTGAGTCCCAGCTGATCGGCTGGGTCTCCTTTGGTTGCCCTGCACAGAAGAATGGAGCTGGAAAGCAGGTTAGTGGGGTGGAGAGGGAATGGAGATTTTGCAGTATCCTTCCCCTGCCATGCCCACCAAGCCACACCCACCAAGCCACGCCACATCCCACCTACCAAAGCCACACCCACAGAACCGGAGTAATTTTTTTTGAATCCTACCACTGGCCAGAAAGTTGCAAAAAGTTCTTGCATGACCTTGCCATGCTGCAACGGTCATTACTATGAGTCAGTTGCCAAGCATCTGAATTTTGATCACACGACCAGGGGGATGTTCCAAGGGTCATAAGGGTGAAGAACGATCATACATCCCTTTTTTGAGCGCCATTGTAACTTTGAACGGTCACTAAATTGTCGTATCTCAAGGACTGCCTGCATCAGAAAAAGAAGGTGTCATGTTATTCTTTGTCTCAGACAGTGTTGGGATCTCAGGCCAGTATTTACATTTCTTGCAGACTTTTACAACAAAACAGGGTCTCTTTGGGGGTCTCACACGGCTGTCATCCCTTTTCAAAATAGAATTTTTTTGCTTGATGGATCTGGAGGTACGATACAAAAAATGTAGAAATAATCTCTTCGTTACATTTCCAGAAGTTTAGGAGGGGATCAGGTGATGTTGTTTTTGGCAAATATCGAATCCAATGGAGCTTCAGTCTGTGTGCCAAGTGAACTGAGATTTCTGGAAAAGGATGCCAGGTAGCATTAAAAAAATGTGGGTTTTTTTTTTTTTTTGGCTGTTTGCTTCTGATTAATGAGCTTTGCAGTTGTGATTAGAGGATCTCAGAAGGAGATTTTAAGATTTAGCTTTTATTTATCCAAAGCTAAGTTGATACGAATCTGTCTTAAAATCTCATTCCAATCCACAAATTCAATGCATTTGGAGAATGGGTTCTATCTGATTTTCAGTTAAGACCGCTGAATTATACCGATATGACTTTCCAAATAATGCAGGAAAAAAAATATAATACGTGCCTGCAGAATCTTCTAAATCCCCTAAATTGAGCTGAATCATTCAGATGTATGATGACCCAAAGGGGCGTGGCACAAAAGCAACAAAGTCACAAAAAGTAGGTGAAGTCCCTTTAATTCCTCCAACTTGGCCCCCAACGTCCAGTTACCATCGGCTGGAGAAAAAAACTCTCCCAAGAACAGGTTTTAAAGGGAAGAAATTCAGTCTGAACCCAAAGTACATATAAATTATAAATAAAAACCAACACAAACCACACCGCAGCAATTAACGAGACAGAGCAGGATAAGGAATTTCAGAACTCAAAAGATAACGAAACACACACACAGTTGGGAGGACGCCAGAACCCAGATAAGACTTGACAAACAAAGATAATTCACGCTTTGCTTCCAGCAAGGTGCTTTTTAAAATCCTGTTTTCCCAGCTGCAGCTAATGAAGGGAATCAGGGCCCTTTTCTTCCCCGTAACCCATGTTGCTCCCTTCTCTGTTCCTCCCTGCGTGCCCTAGGATGAAGAGGGGATGGGCCTGGGTCTTCCTCTGAATGCCCAGCTGGAACTGCCCTTCCCCAGTTTCCTCCACAGCCACCAGAGCCACACTCCCACTCAAATCACTTTTGAAGGTAAACCTCATCGTTGCATTGTCTTCTCTAAACATTAAGATTGTTTTTTTTTCCCGCCAAGGCATTTGAGAAAAAAACTTTCTCAATCTTAAGAGTTTTCCAAATGTTCATCGCTACAACGTACAACATCATTCAAATCTACTTCAAGAGAACAGCTAAGTTTCAAAACAAGGGGTGTGTTTTCATGTCAGCTAGATGAGGTGATGACAGGCCCATGAAAAAAGGCCAGGAGATATTATGATAGAAAAATTCCAAGTAGCACTTTAGAGACTTCACCTGGAAGGAGGTATCGTGCATGGTGTGGTTTCCTTAATTTTTCTGGAACAAAAATCTACCTGGGTCAGACCAGGCCTTGCATTAATAACCTTTGCAGGTCCGTAAAGCATTGTAAAATTGGGATGTTTCCTTTGGCAACTGCTTTGGTTAATGACCAAATGGCCTGTCACAATTGCGATCCTTAAATGATGTCCAATAACAGGGCTCCCCAAACTTGGCAACTTTTAAGACTTGTGGATTTCAACTCCCAGAATTCTCCAGCCAGCTTAGATGTTGGGAGTTGAAGTCCACAAGTCTTAAAAGTAGCCAAGTTTGGAGACCTCTGTTCTATAAGAACGTGGAACACTGGAGGTGTTATCGTGAGCCTTTTTTGTGACCTTTTGTGATATTACAAAACCCAAACTTTTTTTAAAAAAAAAGCTAAGTTTTTGAGGCTAGAATCAAGGCGTTGCACTTATTTGTGAATATGCTTGGCTAAGCACACTGATTTTGTTTTTGTAGGTCTTCGGCTATTTCCCTGAAGGGTTTGTTTTTAAAAAAAAAATTGGGGAAAAAGTTGACCTAGAAAAATATTCAAATCAATCAGTTGGAACAGTTGCTCCACAACATCTCATAAACATTCCTGCGTGATACAATTTGATATGCTAAGCATAAACAGTTCAATGTAGGTTTTGCAGACAGC
>NW_020769352.1:5892110-5904378 GCF_900518735.1 Pseudonaja textilis
TCCTTCCTTCCTTCCTTCCTTCCTTCCTTCCTTCCTTCCTCCCCTCCACCTCTCTCTCTCTTCCAGGATTTAAACTGTAGAGCTTTCCTTCCTTTCATTTGGAAATACCTGCTACCCATTAATATAATGTATCTGTCTGGCCTGTAAAAGACTTATTCCTATTTTATGGTCAGGATTTGCACCCCCTTTTTTCCTATCCTTGAAACATTTTTAATTTTGGAGCTAAACGCAGTCATTTCTCCCTTTACTTTAGCCTCAACACCCAAAAAGACATTGCATTTCAATGAGGTGAGCTGAACAGGAGTTGCTACAGGTCTCCCCTCTTCAACGGCGATCTTTCTGGAATTGCCAAATCCATTCCGATTCCCGATCCAGCTTTCTTGAGCTTTGTGGCATCCAAGCATTTTGGGTTGCAGCTCCCTGACTACTGGGCTCTTTTGGCTGGGCCTGATGGGGAATGTAGTCCAATCAAAATCAGGGAGAAATCCTTAGGTTGGGAAGGCCGTCCCTTCTAACTGAGCTTTGCTTTGAATCCTGAATGTTCTCTGTGGGATAAAGTCAGTGGTGGGATTCAATTTTTTTTTACTACCGGTTCTGTGGCCGTGGCTTGGTGGGCGTGACTTGGCTTGGTGGGCGTGATTTGGTGGGCGTGGCTTAGCGGGCATGGCAGCAGTGGTGGGATTCAAATTCTTTTATTACTGGTTCTGTGGGTGTGGCTTGGGCATGGCATGGCTTGGTGGGCATGGCAGGGGAAAGGATACTGTAAAATCTCCATTCCCTCTCCACTTCTGGGGGAAGGTTATCACCGGTTCTCCAGAACTACTCAAAATTTCCGCTACCGGTTCTCCAGAACGGATCAGAACCTGCTGAATACCCACCTCTGGATAAAGGATAATACCCACCTCTGAATAAAGTACGGTTTTAGTAGATCCTTGAACATAAAGGCACAGAGATAGATTAAAGATGGCTAACAGTTAGTCTCTCTTGGCTGCGGCATTTCGGGGGAACAAAAGGGATCAATATTTATTAGGGGCAGAGGGCACGGTTGTACATGAGGCACATTGATCAGCCTGTCAGCAGAATCCAGGACCACATATCTTCTTTGTGATTTGAAAGAGCGTGGAGAGCCACAGGGAGGGGGGGAGGGTAGAGTGACCTCAAGGAGGCAGACAGAAGGGGAGGGGAAGGGAAGGGAAAATAGGCCACTGGCTAGGCAGGTGCCCTGCAGCTGTTGCGTCTGGGGTGAACGTCTAGCTTGAGTCCACCCTTGGGGACCCTTGGGATGCAACATGCACGTTTCCAAACTCCGCCGAAGAGAATTAGACTTGGCGGGTTTCTGAACGTGTCCTCGTGGTCTTCTACAGGAGAAGGAGCAGTGTGTCTTCTCCAGTGGAAGATCTCCAGATGGAAAAGCTCTGGTAGCAGATGATGTCCCGATGTTGTGGACCATCCTAGCAGAGGTTCTCCATCATGGTAAATCTCCAGAGAGAAGAAGATCTCCGGAAGATTCCCAGAAGGAAAAGCTCTGATCACAGATGATATGTCCATCATGGTCTTCTACACAGGACAGGGAACAGCACGTCTTCTCCAGTGGAAGATGTCCAAAAAAAAGCAAAGGTCTCTAGATAGCAGAAGATCTCCAGTGGATAACCATCTAGGCAACCTTTTCCACTGGAGATCCTCGGCTAGCTGGAGACCTTCGCTCTCTGGAGACTCATCTGCCATAAGGGCATTCCGTATAGGATCTGGAATCATCTATCAGGGCTTTCCCACTGGAGACCTGCTATCTGGAGAAGAACCCACCTTCCAAATCAGAGAGGTCTATGACCAGTCATTGCCTCCATTCATGCAAGATGCCAACGTTCTTCCCCAACTGTAGCTTATAACGCCCCTCCCCCCCAAAGAAACCCACCTGCAGCCTTAAGTCCTCCTGATGGATTATCCTGCATGTGTGTTTAATGTATGTATGTTTAGCTCCAGGCTAACATTAATTCTCTCTCCCGTACTTACGTAGTGACAGTAGCAATCTCAGAAGCATAACACCGTAACTATTTGATAAACCAGCTTTCCTCAACCTGCTCCTACGCCTTGGCGGTTTCTGAGAATCGTAGTCTGGCTCTCAGAGGATGTCAGGCTGGGGGAAGCCGCTCATCTCCCTCCATCCTTTGTCTTCCTTTATCCAAAGGACAGCAAAATTATTAGCTCTGCCATGTTCTCTTCCGAGGGTTATAAATTTTGAATTAGAGCATAAAACTGGCCGGGCTGACTCGATCTGCGTCCCATCTAGTCATATCCCTGTGTCTCCAGCAGCCAGCCAGGGCCGGAAACGGCTGAGCAAAGGCGTCAAAAGCCCAATAATGCTCCCTAATTGTCCACTGTTATCCTTTGGGAGAGATTTCTGCTTTAACCCAGCTGGCTGCTCACTGCAGCCCAATGGTGGAATCAATCGATAGCCTGTTATGACTTTCGGCATATTGAATGTCAGTGCAGATGCTACGGCTGTTCACATAAATGCCAGATCTTGTGAAGGTCACTCTTGCCTTGGGCTCTGGCCGTATCATCGGCTCTTTGCCGGCGTTCTCAGATGTCCGGTGTGAATCCCTCCCCGCTCTCCCTCCCCTTCCCCCGAGGCAGTCTCAAATTCATTCTTTTTGTCCTGGTCCCCTGGGTCTGAGAAGGCTGGGGATTCCTGAAGACCTGGCATGCAGACAAATCGGCCCTCAACAGGCACGTCGGGATAAACCAAATCAGCAATCAACAGGCACATAGGGATAAACTGCTTTTACACGCCATTCGAAAGGGACAATCCAAAAGCTAAAAAGGAAACAGATCAAAACACCTCCCCGCCAGTGATCAAACCCCAGAGATACAATAGCAAGATTAATTTAGGGTCTTTGATGCTCTATGAACTTGGTTGTTTTGCTGCAGATGGTTCATTACCCGGCGAGGTAGCGGCATCCGTGCTAGAAGGGAGTGGGTTTTGCTTTCTATTTATATACAAGCGGCTTGCCCTGTCAGGGCTGATGGAAATGGTCGTGGTAGTTCCTTGATTGGGCTGTTGATTCCTGTTTGATTGTTTGTCTCGGTTGGTAATACCTTAATTGGGGTATTGTTTACGGTTTGATTTTCAGTCTAGTGTTAACCTTGGTGTTAATCTCTGTTTATCCAAGTGTTGATTGCTTCCCAGGGGGGGTGTTGTGGTCTTTGAGCTTTCTGATTTATCTCTTTTGAATGATATGCAGATGGGGGCCCTGTGGATGGCTGATTTGTCTGAGTGCCAGCCTTTCCAGAAATTCTCTAACGGTTTGGCATTTAGCTTGGTCTGGGATGCTCACACTTATCCAGTGAAAACTGTGGCAAAATCTATTCACGTGTTGTGCAACTAAGGAGTTTTCATCACGTCTCCTGACTGCTAGTTAGTGTTTGCAAATGCGCTGTGCTAGTCTCTTACCTGTCTCTCCGACATGCTGACTGTCCCAATCCTCACATTTGCAAGAGTAAAGACCTCATCCTCACAACCAGATTGTCATTCCCTTGCTGGAGTTGGAGTCCAAAGAGGAAGATGAACAGCTGACAGGGAGTGGGAGTGCGGCTCTGTTGGCTGTGGAGGAAACTGGGGAAGGGCAAAGTCTGGCTGGGCAGAGCAGGGGAGGGGTAGAACAAGGGAGAGGGAGTTCAGAGGAAAACCCAGGCCGACCCCCTCTTCATCCTTGGGCATGCAGGGAGGAACGGAGAAGGGAGCAACATGGGTTGTGTGGCTTACAAGGAGGAAAGGGCCCTGATTCCCTTCATTAGCTGCAGCGGGGAATGAAAGTTTAAAAGAGATGCATGCTGAGTGAGGCATCCGCTGGGGAAAAAAATGTGAGTTTATTTGTGTTGACTTTGGTTATCTGCGTTCCTGGCATCCTCCCCAGCGGGTTGAATTACTGCTGTTCCTTCATGTCTGGAATTCCTTCTCCTGCCCTGCCAGACTAATTACCTCCTCTTGCCTTGATTGGACTTACAGTTACAGTTTTCGTTAACCACGTTTTGGACTTGATTGTCTGCAGCCAAAAGCTGTTCCTGGGAGAGTTTTTCTCCGGCCCAGAAGGTAACCAGGACATTGGGGGTGAAGTTGGAGCTAATAAAGGGCCTCTTATTGATTATCTGACCATGCTGCCTTTGTGCAACGCCCCTTTGGGTCATCACCCCGATGCAGATTATTTAACATCATAATTCTTCCAGCTGCTACTGAGGGCTGCGGACACCCGGACTCTGAACTGCTCTCTAAATGAACCATTGTGAGACAAGTCCTGCCTGGACGATGTAGGCAGGAAGACCCCCCTCTGCTCCTTCGCCCAACGGCCGTCCTCTCAAAGGAAAAGGGTTCTTCCACACTCCCCATGGCTCCGAGCAACAAGAAACTGTCCAGATTGTGGGAGTGCAAATCCTTGCCCAGGTTTGGCTGTCTTTGGAAATGAGAAATTCACAGGCGGCTTCCGATGTTTCTCTAATAATTGGATTGATTTATAACCGTACCGATGGAGCAAAAGGTGGAAGCAACCAGCTTCACAATGCTGCAAGCCGCAAATCCACTTCCCCCCGCTGTGTGAGTGCTGATATTAGCCCCTTTCTGAAACTCAGGGTAGCCCCTCCCTTCCCCCCCTCCCTCTCTCTGACAAGCTACAGTTTTCTCTCCTACTTAACATACAAGCTGAGCTCACCCATCACAGCCAAACCTAAGGCAGCTTATTTGATTTTGGGCTTAGTATTTTCGGCAAATGCCACCACTGAGGTTTCAAAAGGTGGCGGAAAGCTTAGCCCGATGTGAAAACCCAGCTTCTTGTGGCTTATCTAACAGCCCAAGGTTAAACCATGGCTTAGCACAATGCAAGCCGGGTCCACTGAAAGCAAGATTATGTCTCCCTTTTAGCATCTTGAAGGATTCGTGTATTTCTTAGATATTTGGAGCCCTATAACTATCGTGGTAGTCCCTGGTTTGAAAGAAAAGTCAAGAAATTGAAGTGATGGGCAACTGCAATACTATTTTTACCCCACCGCATTCAAGTTGCAATTATGCTTCCCCCCCCCTCTTTCCTTTCTGGATGTAGATTTATGCAGATACAATTAATCAACGGCTTAATGAGCCAGTCCTCCTGCAATTAATCAACTAAGTTTCTCTGGGCCATAGCTTTCGTTATGGCAAGATTTGTACTCTGCTAACAGGCCACAGAGAAAACTCATGCTGTGCCAGGTTTATGGGTTGGGGACTGCAAAATGGGTTAGACCAGGGATGTCCAACCCTGGCCACTAAGACCTGTGGACTTCAGTGCCCAGAATTCTCCAGCCAGACAGCATAGCCGGCTGGGGAATTCTGGGAGTTGGAGTCCACAGGTCTTAAAGCGGCCACAGTTGGGCGCTCCTGGGATAGATGCTCCTTCAAATGCAGATGAAACCAATTTCTCTTGTACAGCACCGCCTGGGACGAGGTAGGGCGGGTGACAGAGAAGGTTTGGGGTGGAGAAAAGAATTCGCTTGGCTTCCTCCTTCAGCTTCAACTCGACAATCTGGCTCAGAGCAAGTCCCAGCCTGAGCTTTAGGGCGTGAGCCAGTTCTCACCAGACTTATGAAAGCTAGCCACGATCTAGCCTCTTACACAACATGATTCAGAGAGTCTAGGTGCCCCTGGCAGGGAGCATTCATCATCCCTTTAGTTGCTTAGGTGGCCAGAAGCATTTCCCGTTCCAGATGGGCCTCTGTTGATCTCAGCAGATCTGCCCAGATCAGCCTCGTTTAACCCGAGGGAGGCTGGTGTGCCCACTCTGCTAAACCGTAATGAACCTTAGGTTGGGTTTAGAAGGTTCTGCAAACTCAGCTGTTGTGGTTTATGAACCGTGGGTCTCTGGGTAAGGCTGGTGTGAACCCAACCGGTTCCTCTTGTCAGCAGATTTGTCAGAACGGATGACGTCAGGACGAGGGTCCTTCCTAAGATTGGATCTCAGCTTGATGAAAAAGACAGGCTCGGTCGAATGTGAAATCCCCACGCCTTCCCTCTCCCTTCGTCCTTACACTCAGCTGTCTTTCGGGGTGCAAAGGATCTCGCTCTGCCAACTGTTCCGGTTTGACTTGAGACACCGACTCGGTCTAGCAGTTGGAATGTGTGTAGACCCTGTATCCCTGCTTCTGTCAAGCTGACATTTATGTTGGAGTTACACAGCATATCGCTCTTACGAATTGTAAATAGATAATTTAGAAGGGAGAAAACAGCGGAACGAAGGTAGCACTGGTATGACTCTGTTGCGTACAAATGCTTTCCAAGCTTTTGCGAATTTGGGGTTCTAGGTTGTAGAAAATTGGAAGCTTCAATTCGTAGTGAAGGCACGGTGCATTTTGCTCACCTTCTTCACACGAACCGTGCTTTTCCAAGACACCGTGGGAGACAGGACGGAAACATAAACAAATGCTGAAGAAGCTTCTTGAATGAGAAGTGAAAGAAGCTTCTTGAATGAGAAGCCCAGTTGTCTTTTGAAGAAAAAACACACACCTTTGGGACGATACAGATGTTCCATAATTCATACAATGCATTTGGATCATCTCCTGCCCTGATCTTCTCTAGAGTGACTCCTCCTTTCCAGGCCTGGTTCCTTATCCTTGTTCCCCCAAACTGTAGAATAGCTGGATCATTCTTCTTGTATGCTGTTTCTGAAAAACCAATATTTTTCAACCTCTGTCCACCTTGTAGAAACAATAAAGGTTGCGTGGGTTTGGTTTGTTTAAAAAATGACAATTGTCCATCGAAGAAAATAACACAAATACTTGGAGGGTCTCCAAAGCTTCACTATTTTCCTAGAATTCAAAGAGCAGATGATCTTTCCTTGATCAGCTAGAACATCCCCTATAAATTCATTGACCTGGTTGCAGCATGTTTAATTATGTTCTCATGGACCTGTTTTTTCCTCATGGGCCCATTTGCGTATGGGCGTGTGGGGTGTTGAGGGCATTGTAAGCTGCTTTGATCGTCTGGCCTGCATGGAAAAGCAGAATGTAAATTCAGAGAAATAACAGGGGGAAGTAATTAAAACCCTGCTGCTACTGCAACTCAGCTCCGGGCAAGGAAGAATGGATGAGAGAATGAAAACGCTGACACAGGGAACACAAGAATGACGTGTAACTGGACAAGCGACGGTAGGACCAGCTTGTCTTTCTGGTGTGTTTCCCACTTCTGGAGTGATGTTTGTTAAGAAACATGGCTGGACCTTATTCATGCCTGCAATTGGGTTGTGATGTCACACAATGATTGGAGTATTGGTGCAATGGTGTCATCATATGTTACGCTGTTATGGCTTCTACTAGATGTCTACAGCCTACAGGTAGTCCTTGACATATAACTGTTCTCTAAATGACCATTCAAAGTTCTGATAGATCTACCTAGGGGGATGTACAACCAGGGTTTGAAGTTCTGATGGCGTCCCCCACCATCACAATTCATACAATCACGTGGCTACTGAATCTCATTATTTCAGCTCCTCCTCAAGAAAACGTAGTAAGATAAAAACTTAGGTCAATAAATCGAGGCAGCCTTGGCCCACCAGGGAAGTTCTCCCTCCCTGTTTGGCTGCTGCAAAATCATGCAGCTGCCAGGTCGATGTGCCAAGGTGTATCTCATGTCAGCATCCTTCTGGACCAAGTCGCTGCTGCCTCCTTTTTTCATTCCTCCCAAGTCCTTCATTTTGAGTTCTTCCAACAGAGAACCGGAAAGAAGGAGATGGATGACGTCTTCTTCTTCTTCCAATGAAGCTTCTTGGATGAGGAGTGAAACATCATCATCTTCTTCTTCCCCATGGAAAAAACCCAGCTGCCTTTTGAAAAGGCAACTTTGAGACAACTATGGCCTGGATGACTGAGAATCTCTAGGGACAAGGGTAGGAAGAAGAATGACAAACCAACAATCCAGCAGCCTCTGGAAAAAGCCAACTTTGGGCTCATGGCTTCATTGTAGTTTTACAACAGGGAGGATGGAACAGCTATTAAAAAAGGCATGTCCCCCATCCACCCTATCCCAGGATATAAGGGTGTGACTCTTCCCTCCAAGCATAACGTCAACAGGGATCCGGGATCCATTTCCAGAGTCTTTAATGTTTGCCTCGATGTCCTTCCTTCCACCAAAGGCTATTTGGCCGTGAGCAGCAGGGGGTCGTGTGAGTGACGCACAGGCCGCCTGTTTGCAGCTTCAGAGCACAGGAAGGAAGTGAGTCTCCTGTCTGTCGGGGCAAGTGACCTCTGGCATGGGTGTGAGTGCCTGTCACCATCAGCCTTATTGTAATCCTCCTTGGAGCATGGGAGAGGCAGAGTGGAATAATTTAAACCCACGCCCCACGGAATTCCACCTGTTGAGAAAGCCAACACACCTGACAATACTGCTACCCTTCAAAAAGACCTCGACTATGTGTCAGAATAGTCAAACAAGTGGCAACTTCAAATCTCAACAAATGCTCTGTCTTACATATTGGCAAAAAAATTTAAAAAAAAAAACAGAAAATAAAATACAGGCTGAATAGTCAAGACCTTGCAGATCACTAAGTCAAGGGATCTAAGTGCTAGAGCCCACTGTAACAACACAGCCAAAAAGGCATTAAGAGTTGTTAACTAATCCTGAGTAGCTTTCTCTCTGGTAATATAGCACTACTAACTACTAGAGCATACATATCGGGCATGCGTGATAAAGTCTGCCTGGTGGGGAAGGGAGGGGTGGGCGAGGAGGGGAGGGTGGGTGGAGAGGGGCGGGGCCAGTGAGGGGCACGATTTGCCAGTTCTCTGAACTGGGGAGAATCATAACAACCGGTTCTATAGAACCGGTCTGAACCGGTAGAATGCCACTCTTGATAGTAAGGTTGGAGAACAATCTAGCCATTTGCCCTTCTCCAGAGCCACATCTGCAGGACGTCTCTCCAGAGGAAACTTAGTGAAGGTCCTTTACTCAAGGTCCTCTTTTGCTCAATTAATGTCCTAGCTAAGCAGAAAAGTTGACCTTGACTTCTTGCCAACAAGCTCATTGTCAGAGCCGTTCCTCCATCTTTTTCTTACCAATTCCCAGTTCCAGGACCAAGAGATAAAAAACGCTAAGCTGTGGATCTCACCTCCCTTAGGAGGGAAGCAGTTCTGTCCTTCAGCAACGAAAGCCAAGCGCAAACAGATGTTGACAATTTATTAGTAGGCCGTCATAAAAGGTGGACCGAACAAGCACATAGATCCCATTTGTCTCCGATGATTTATTTCCTTCTCATCTCCTGGTCTCCCGTGTTTGTCTTTTGAAATAATAGGGAAGGAGAAACTTTAAGATGTATCCCATTCTGATTGCAGGAATATTTTATGCTAATCATTAATGAGGTGATTTGCATACAGGGAGCCCATTTGCATAAAGCCATAAACTTGGCCATGGCTGCTGTAGATTTTTAAGGCATTAATGCCGTCACGATGACTCGCTTGGTGAATTGAATCTCGTGCTATTCGGTAGGATGAGAGGGAGGCCAACGTGACCTGTTTTGAGTTCTCTGAGCCCATAAAAGAAGCCATTGGTATCTGGTGATCTATTTATTTTATTTTTATCTATTTTATTTTGCCAAGCAATTATAAGATGACAGGTATAAGTATAAACATAGTTATGAATCCATGAAATGGATACATAAAAGAAAAACAAAAGGAAACAATAGGACAGGGACGGTAGGCATGTTGGTGCGCTTATGCACGCCATATCTAGGTAGGTATCATTTTGTCAAGGTAAATCAGCAGGATTAAGCCAAGCAGAACGACTACATGTCATCTAATTAAGTGATGCCAGTCGGGCAAAATTAAAAGAATAATTCTTTTTTTCTCCAAAAAAACTTTATTAAATATTAAAAAGATAAATCCGAAATATAAAACACAAAACATTTCATTAAAAAAACCCCGAAAAACACTCAACACATTACACATTAATTAGATGGTGCTTATATATCAAATATTATTCTAATACTTATTTCATATATCTGTTTATTATTCATACTTTAACCTTTTTATACTGTTCCTTATTTATTTACTTGCTGGTTTCTGTTGTTTATCCATTTGTACCAGTTTTCCCAGACTGTATAATACTTTGAGTCTTCTTTTTCTTTTAATTTTAGAGTAAGTTTGTCTGTCCATTTCAGAGCAATCGTAGATTTTTTGGATTATTAAGCTCTTTGCTGGCATAAGATCTCCTTTACAGCTAGTCTCGCTGCAGTAATCATATGCAAAATGAAATATTTTATTTCTTTTGCATATTCACCTTTAAATGGATAATTCTTGTGCAGAAAAGAGTATCGGACAGGACCTGGGACATGCTGGGGAGAGAGAGGTTCTTTGAAGATAGGTTCCAACATGAGCCCCAAAACTCACTTCATTTAGCGACTGTTCAAAGTTACTGTTTTCATACTTATAACCTTTGCAGCATCCCCATGATTGCGTGTTCAAAATTCACATTTATGATGATTGCAAAGTCCCAGGAATCATGTGATCCCTTTTTATGACCTTCTGACAAGCAAAGTCCATGGGTGTTGTAGTTAGCCGGCAGCAGGTGCAGACGGCTGAGGAGAGTGAGGACTCAGATGAGCGGCCAGGACCACCAGGGAGTGGACTGCTGCCTTCCGAGATTGTAGGGGCTGGCAGCAGTGATGAGGAGGTTCCCGAGGAGCCTGTGACAAGTGCACATATGCACAGGATTGCTCAGAGGAAAGAGCAGCTACAACAGCACGGGCGACTAGGGCTTCCGGTTTGAGCTTCTTCGGTGACAGACCGAAACCTCGTCTCTGCGAGGCTTTGATCCGTGCTCGCCGCTGGAGCGCCCCGAGCCGGCTGTCTTGCTCAGCAGCATCCATTTGGGGGTCAACTGTGGTCATAGGTGGAGGACTACCCATAAAACCTTTGGCCCTGGTGACCAACTCAGATTGGATCCAGTACCTTGGATAGTTCCACAAGAGCTTTGAGGTTGGATGGATAGGCAAATGTTGTCTTAGCAGAAAGCAAACATTTCTATGGAAGAAAGCCGAAGACTATAGCACGATGAGGGTTATCACCTCTTGAATGCCGTGCTGTTAAAATCTTAGTGTGTAATTTTACAAAAGCATTATCTAGTAATGCTAAAAACCCTAGTAAGACCACACCTGGTATTGTGCAACCAATTTTGGTTACCCTACTAAAAAAAAAAGATGTGGAGACTTGGAAAAAGTTCAGAGAAGAGCAACTAAGATGATCAAAGGGCTGGAGACAAAACCATATGAAGAACAGCTGCAGATTTTGGGTCTGTCTAGTCTAAAGAGAAGAAGAATTAGGGGTGACATGATAGCAGTGTTCCAGGATTTGAGGGGCTGCCACAAAGGACAGAGGGTTCAAATTATTCTCCAAAGCCCCGGAGGGCTAGACAGGCAACAATGGTTGGAAACTAATCAAGGAGAGAAGCAACCTGGAATTAAGGAGAAACTTCCTCACAGGGAGGACAATTAACCAGTGGAACAACTTGCCACCAGAAGTCGTGGGTGCTTCATCACTGGAGGTTTTAAAGAAGAGACTGGATAGTCACTTATCTGAAATGGTATAGGTCTGTGGAATTCAAATTGTTTTTACTACTGGTTCTGTGAGCATGACTTGGTGGGCGTGGCTTGGTGGGTGTGGCAGGGGAAGGATACTACAAAATCCCCCTTCCCTCCCTACCCCACTAACCTGCTTTCCAGCTCCGTTCTCCTGTGCAGGGCAACCAAAGAAGACCCAGCCGATCAGCTGGGACTCAATGGGAGGCGGAGAAGAGATGGGGTTGGCGGGGCCAGTCAGAGGTGGCATTTGCCAGTTCTCCAAACGACTCAAAATTTCTGCTACCGGTTCTCCAGAACTGGTCAGAACCAGCTGAATTACCACCTCTTGTATAGGTTCTCCTGCTTGAGCAGGGGGCTGGACTAGAAGACCTCCATGGTCCCTTCCAGCTCCTCTTCTCTTCTCTTGTCTTCTCTTCTCTTCAATTTTCTATTGTATTCTATTGTATTCTATTGTATTCTATTGTATTCTATTCTATTCTATTCTATTCTATTCTATTCTATTCTATTCTACTCTACTCTACTCTACTCTACTCTACTCTACTCTACTCTACTCTACTCTATTCTATTCCATTCCATTCCATTCCATTCCATTCCATCTTCTATTCTATTCTACTCTACTCTACTCTACTCTATTCTATTCTATTCTATTCTACTCTACTCTACTCTACTCTACTCTACTCTACTCT
>NW_020769352.1:5904478-5914927 GCF_900518735.1 Pseudonaja textilis
TCTATTCTATTCTATTCTATTCTATTCTATTCTATTCTATTTCTTATTCCATTCTATTCCATTCCATTCCATTATCACCTAAGCTGCCCCTGATTCCGATCGCTCAGCCGTTCCCGTTTCCGGCCCTTTAAAAACGCCGCTGACTTTCCCTCCTGCTTCTTAGATTCACCCCCTTGCACTCAGCTTGGGCTCAGGACCAGTGATGGGAGGAAATGTCAGGGCTGGTTCTGCCACAGGGGGCCATGGGGGGTGGGGGAGGGGTGGGGGTGGGGGGGCGAGAAAGAAATTAGCAGGATAAATTGTGGTTCCACGTTTGTTTTCCAAACAACACGTACATAAAGAATTCCTGAGTCACAATCTGGCGTCTTACACAAATTCTCTTGCAGAAGGGACCTACAGGAGCAATAAACCTAAAATTGTATCTTGCTAGCAGATGTATCAGAGATATTTTCTTTTTTAAAAAAAAAAGTCTATCTTTTAAAGCTGTTAACAGCTGGACAGCCACATCAGCAAGCACCGCTGTACAGCCTGGGATGACGGGGTACCCACCGTCCCAGAGAAATTGTCGGTGTGGCCCAGAGGCGAGATTCAGCCAGTTCTGACCAGTTCTAGAGAACCGGTAGCGGAGATTTGGAGTAGTTCTGGAGAACCAGCAAATACCGCCTCTAACTGGCCCCGCCGCCATCTCTTCTCTGCCTCCCGTTGAGTCCCAGCTGATCGGCTGGGTCTTCTTTGGTTGCCCTGCACAGGAGAACGGAGCTGGAAAGCAGGTTAGCGGGATGAGGGAATGAGGATTTTGCAGTAACCTTCCCCTGCCACGCCCACCAAGCCACGCTCATCAAGCCACCCCAAGCCCACGGAGCCACGCCCACAGAACCAGTAGTAAAAAAAATTGAATCCCACCACTGCTGTGACCCCTAGAATGGCTCCCAGTTTGGACCAGTGCAGTTCAATGCCATTTGGGGAAAGCCCCTATTGCTGGATTTATGCAAGTTTTTAACTTTCATTTAAATGCAAGTGAAATTAAAGGAGAGGTTTTCCTTTTACATTACGGGGGCGCTCCGAGAAATGCAGTCCTTGGTCTGCAAGAAATTATGGGCCTCTGTGACCAAGGGGGGTTATTCTCCTACCCCACCATACACACCAAAGGGAAAAAAGAAGAAGAAATAAAACACATTGCTTGTACCGCGGAAGCACATGCATCGCCTATGCGCGCCCACGAGTGTTCTGTCTCTTTTACGCTTCCTGTCTTATGGACCTAATTTGAAAAGAGGTTTTTGTTTCTGCAGTCGAGTCTCTGCAGCAAGATTTAATTTGCAAAAAAGGAGAGGAGAAAGCAGTGTGTGTGTGTGTGTGTGTGTGTGTGTGTGTGTGCACAGAGGGGAGCGGTTTATTAATTGTGTTTTTCCCAGTTAATGAAACATAATATTTAACTTAAATAATTGTTGTCAGGGTGGGCTGATCTGTTTTCCAGGGATCAATTCTTCCCAGCTTTCATGGCTCCTCTTAGCTTGTGAGAATTGATTTGTCTGCCAAAAAAGGAGTGACATGTTTCCCACACCCTGCAACCTCACACATGGGTCGTCCTCAAGCATACGACCACAAACAAGCCCCAGGTTTCTGTTCCTAGGTGAGACCATTGTTCAGTGAGTTTTTCCTCATTTTATGTTCGCTCTTGCCATCGTTGTTAAGTGGATCCATGAACATTGCTTGTCAGAAGGTCACCAAAGGAGTGGGACACGTAACCCCACCCAAAGACACTGCAACCCGTCATAAATACGAACCAGTTGGCAAGCGTCCACTGATCATCTGACCTTGGGGATGCAGCAACAATTGTAAGTGTGAAAAATGATCCCTCTTTCAGTGGTAACTTTGAACCGTCGCTAAACAAATGGCGGCAACTGAAGGAGTACCTCCATGGAAGGTGAAATAGTAACAGCGCTTAGACTTATATACCGCTTTACAGGCCCTCTCTAAGCAGAGTCAACATATCTGCCCCCAACAATTTTGGGTCCTCATTTTACTCACCTCAGAAGGAGGGGAGGCTGTCAATCTTGAGCCTGTCAGGAATGAACTACTGGCAGTGGGCAGAGTTTGCCTGCAATACTGCATTCTAACCACTGTGCCATCATGGCCCTTCCTTCCTTCCTTCCTTCCTTCCTTCCTTCCTTCCTTCCTTCCCTTCCCTTCCCTTCCCTTCCCTTTCTTCCTTCCCTTTCTTCCCTTCCTTCCTTCCTTCCCTTCCCTTCCTTCCTTCCCTTCCTTCCCTTCCCTTCCCTTCCCTTCCCTTTCTTCCTTCCCTTCCTTCCTTCCTTCCTTCCTTCCTCCCCTTCCCTTCCCTTCCCTTCCCTTCCTTCCTTCCCTTTCTTCCCTTCCTTCCTTCCTTCCTTCCTTCCTTCCTTCCTTCCCTTCCTTCCCACTTAGCAATAGCCCTTAGACTTATGTACACTTCACAGTGTTTTCCAGCCCTCTCCAAGCGGTTTACAGAGTCAGCACATTTGACCCCAACAATCTGGGTCCTCATTTTACCCACCTCGGAAGGATGGAAGGTTGAGTCAACCTTCCGCTGGTTAGGATTGAACTGCTGGCTGTGGGCAGAGTTTGCTTGCAATATGATATTCTAAGCATTGCACCAGCACGCCCCTTCCTTCCTTCCTTCCTTCCTTCCTTCCTTCCTTCCTCCCTCCCTCCCTCCCTCCCTCCCTCCCTCCCTCCTTTCCCAATTACCAATACCACTTACACACTTATCTACTGCTTCACAGGGCCCCACAGACCTCTCTAAATGGTTTACAGAGTCAGCCTCTTGCCCCCAATAATCCAGGTCCTCATTTTACCCACCTCGGAAGGATGGAAGGCTGAGTCAACCCTGAGGTGGTCAGGATTGAACCGCTGGCATTGGGCAAAATTCGCCTGCAATACGGCATTCTAACCACAGCTCATATGTTGTTTTCAGACACACATGCCCCTACACACACACACACACACAACCTACACCCCGCAATCCCCACACCCCGTTATCCAGAACTTTCTATTTTTGCTGTGTTCTCGCATCAGCTTGGTGCTGCTTCTCCGGACGTGTATGATGCGGCGGTTTTAATTGGTTTTTTTTTTTTTTTATAGTCTCGGTCAGTCACCGAGCATCTTTCGACTGCGCTGGGATAGAAACATGCAAAATGAATAGATAAATAATATTATCTCCCGTAAGCCCCTTTGCGCCTCCTGGAAGGAGAAAGGCACAGCAGAAATGAAACATAAAACGGATCCTCCGGGCGCACACATTTTTCTCTTCTGGGTAAACATGAAGACAAAATGATATTCATGTTCCATTTTCCCCCTTCCTAAAATCTCTCTGAACTGTTGATGGGCTTTCCCGGTGGAGTTCAGCCGGGATAAACAATGGCAGCTGAAGTCATTAACTCTAATACTTACAGACCGATCTGAAGTGCTACTTAAGCAAGGGGAGAAGGCTTGTGTCTGTCATCACTTGATTGAGCTTCCTTGGACAGGCATAGCTTTGCCAAGCCCGGAAGGGGGAAATCGCCAGCCCCCATTGATCGGAGGGGGTGTCTCCGAGGGCAAGGGTGTTTTGAACACGGGACGGGAAAGATGCATGATCCCGTGGGGAGGGATTTTACTCACGCCTAAAACGTCTTGGAAGGGCCCATAGCCAGGTCCTGATGCTTCAATTCGGGGGTCTCCAACCTTGGCAACTTTCAGACTTGTGGACTTCAACTCCCAGAATTCTCCAGCCCGATGGGAGTTGAAGTCCACAAGTCTTAAAAAAAAGTTGCCAAGGTTGGAGACGAAATCGGACGGGTGCTTCAAAAGAGAGGAAAGTCAACACAACAGACCTAGAATGGAACAGTGTTCTGTGCGCCTTCGGCATTTAGTCCTGCTGGCCACATGACCACGGAGACGTCTTTGGACGGCGCTGGCTCTTCTTCGGCTTTGTAACGGAGATGAGCACACTGTCCCCTGAAGAGCCAGAGATCACTAGTGCATATGTGCGAGGGGAACCTTTACCTTTAGAGCAAATTACGAATGTGTAAGTCACACACCGAGGCAAGGAGAGATCAAGAAGGGATTGGTAACCTAAGTCTCTGGAAAGCCGGACCCCCAAAAAATAAGTTTTCATTTTGTCCTTCCTAACTCTCCACAGAAAGTCTGAGCAGGCCAATCCTTGGCTTGGAAATCCATTGATTTATTTATTTTTTCTTCACCCGCACGCCGAGGGAATGGACACGGGCCAGAACTGGGTGGTGGCGAGGACCCCTCGTCATTACGTAATCCAGGCCATGTGAGAATTGCAGAGCGACAGAGCAGAGACTTTAAACACGGCCTTCTTTTCAGGGGCGAAAATGTGGAAGCCGCTATAAAGTTGGATCGAATCTTTCGCTTCTTCGCTCTCGGCTGAATTTTGCTTGCAGACCTCAACCGACTGGGCCCTCAACCCACCCACCCCACCCCAAATGCACCTTTCTTTCTTCCTCACCTCCCCGCCCCCCATCCCAATTTCTCCGGGAAAGAGCTTATAAGGGTGACTTTGTTGCTTGGCAGCTGGAGAATAGAGGCTGCCTTTGCGACTCCACAGGCACATTTTGGGGGTGAGGTGTTTACAGAGCGCTGGGTGATGCCAGGAGCCGAAGAAAAGCTTATTGTTTCTGAGCCAGAAACCATTGGCGTCTCCCTGACGGTGCTCATAAATATCTCTGCTCTAGCCATACGCAGCACAGCCGTGAAGGGGGAAAGCGGGGGGGGGGGGGCGGGCAAGCTAGCTTTGGGCGCGATTTGGATGGCCTTCTCCAGCCAAACCCAGGTTCTTTCTGCCTCTTGGGTTATCTTGCCTGGGTTGCCCCCTTCAAGAGGCCCTGCAATCTGCTCCTCTGGGAAAAGGAGCAGAGATTGAATGCAAATCCAGGGTTTGATTTCAACACCGTTGGCTCATCCAAAGTCCGTTTTGGGGGGTGGGGGGGCAGGCTGGTTGTTGAAAGGTAGAAAGGAAAAATGGAACTTCTCCAAACCATGAAAAATGGAACAGCCTGGGCACCAGCAGCTAAAGCCAGCACTCTGAAATGGTAGAGCAGGAAGCCTGAGCGTAAGATGCCAGTTTGGGCCAACCCAACAGGTCCAGGATCAACTCAAATCAATCAATCAATCAGAATCAATCAGAATTGAGCTGGAAGGGGCTTTGGAGGTCTTCTAATCCAGCCCTCTGATCAAGCAGGACAGACCCTAGACCATTTCAGACAAGTGAGTGTACAATCTCTTCTTGGAAAACCTCCAGAGGTGAAGCAGCAACCACAACTTCTGAAGGCAACTTCTACTCCACCGGTTGATTGTCCTCCCGGTTAGGAAATTTCTCCTTAGTTCCGGCTCGCTTCTCTTCTTGGTTCCACTTTCCATCCGTTGCTTCTCGGGTTTTGGAAAATGAATGGATTCCCCTCTTCTGTGTGGCAGCCCCTCAAGTACTGGGACCCTCTGCTTCAAAAGGTCCCCCCCAAGGTGAGCTCACCATCCTCAAAACACTGTCAGACACTTTTCGGGGACTGAATCCCAGAGCGATGCAAGATGCTATTCAAAGACTAAATGTTCACAGCTTGAAATCCAGGCACTGTATTGGAGGAAATTCTTACACACACACAGACATACACACACACACACAAACGTGCAGAGGTGGTATTCAGCAGGTTCTGACCAGTTCTGGAGAACCGGTAGCGGAAATTTTGAGTAGTTTGGAGAACCGGCCAACCCCACCTATTCTCTGCCTCCTGAGTCCCAGCTGATCGGCTGGGTCTTTTTTGGTTGCCCAGCACAGGAGAAGGGAGCTGGAAAGCAGGTTAGTGGAGTGGGAAGGGAATGGGGATTTTGCAGGATCCTTCCCCTGCCACGCCCACCAAGCCACGCCCACCAAGCCATGCGATGCTCACCAAGCCACACCCACAGAACACCACGCCCACCAAGCTACGCCCACAACTGATCAGCTGAGTCTTCTTTGGTTGCCCTGCACAGGAGAGCGGAGCTGGAAAGCAGGTTAGTGGGGTGGGGAGGGAATGGGGATTTTGCAGTATCCTTCCCCTGCCACGCCCACCAAGCCACGCCCACCAAGCCATGCAATGCCCACCAAGCCACGCCCACAGAACACCACGCCCACTAAGCTACGCCCACAACTGATCAGCTGAGTCTTCTTTGGCTGCCCCGCACAGGAGAACAGAGCTGGAAAGCAGGTTAGTGTGGAATGGGGAGGGAATGGAGATTTTGCAGTAACCTTCCCCTGCCACGCCCACCAAGCCATGCAATACCCACCAAGCCACACCCATAGAACACCACGCCCACCAAGCCACGCCCACAACTGATCGGCTGAGTCTTCTTTGGTTGCCCCGCACAGGAGAGCGGAGCTGGAAAGCAGGTTAGTGTGGAATGGGGAGAGAATGGGGATTTTGCAGTAACCTTCCCCTGCCACGCCCACCGAGCCACGCCCACAGAACCGGCAGTAAAAATGTTTGAATCCCACCATTGCACATGGGTACAGTGTCAGTTTCTGGAACTAAATTGTCTTCTCCAAACTCTTCCACTTTTGATTTCCATCATCCCGCCTTCCTTCCTCTCCGGCCTTGTGCTGATCCTGGAGGCTTGGACATGTTTGAAGGAGAGGTCTTTTATTTTATTTTTTTGGGTTAAGCTGTCATGCAGGAGTGGCTTCCAACGTCCTTTCTGGGGTAGGAGTAAGGAGATAGCTCCCCTCCTTCCCTTCCCCCCCCCCCGCCTCCGAAAGGGCTAAATTAAATAGCTGTGATTTATTTACAAAAGGGTTCTGATTTCTCTCCTCTGATCTTCATGCGTTGGGGATTACGGGTGGCAATGCAGAAGCTGAGGGAGGGAGGGGAATTGTGTGTGGGGGGAGGAGAGACAGCAGGAGAGGAAGAGCATTAGGCAAAGCAGAGGAAAACAGGCGGCCTTTGTCGATAAGTCATAATATTTCGTTGGGGACTTCTGAGGGTTGCCACGGTTCCTGTTCTGGAAGGGAATGGATGGGGCCCCCTTGCCCCCCCCCCCCTACTTCCTCCCCGTCCTTTCTCAACTGCTACTTCCAACGGCCGACATCCTAACATCCTTCAGAAGCAATTCACATCTGTTTGGTCTTTGATTACCCTCAGAAACACTTGCTGTGTGACTGCCTGCCTGCCTGCCTGCCTGCCTATATCTATCTATCTATCTATCTATCTATCTATCTATCTATCTATCTATCTATCTATCTATCATCTATCTATCTATCTATCTATCTATCTATCTACCAGTCTCTCTCTCTCATCTATCTATCTATCTATCTATCTATCTATCTATCTATCTATCTATCTATATCTATCTACCAGTCTCTCTCTCTCTCATCTATCTATCTGTCTGTCTATCTATCTATCTATCTATCTATCTATCTATCTATCTATCTATCTATCTATCTATCTCTATCTACCAGTCTCTCTCTCTCATCTATCTTTCTCTCTCTCTCTCTCTCTCTCTCTCTCTCTCTCTCTCTCTCTCTCTCTCTCTCTCCTTGCCTACTTGCCTGTCTGTCTCCATCCATCCATCTATCCAATCTTTCTGTCTTGTCTATTATCTCTCTCTCTATCCACCTAGCTTCTCATTTACCTATCTAGCACTGATTTCCTTCCTTCCTTCCTTCCTTCCTTCCTTCCTTCCTTCCTTCCTCGTTTCCATATCTAACCGTCCTATCTATTATCTATTTCTCTATTTCTCTCTATCTCCTCCTCCCTCCTTTCCTGCCTCCCTCCCTCCTTCTCTTTCTCTTTTATCATCATCACCAATCTCCCCCACAATTTTGAATGTTCAGTATTCTAGACAGGGGTCTTCCAACTTGACAGCTTTAAGACTTGTGGACTCCAACTCCCAGAATTCCTCCTCCAGTCATGTTAGCTCAGGAATTCTGGGAGTTGGAAGTCCACCAGTCTTAAACTGGCCAAGTTTGAAGGCCCTTGTTCTAGCACAGATTCCCATATTGCTGCTTCTGTGGCCAATATGGAACAAATGAAATAATTTCTGGATTCGTAAAAGATTTTTAGCTAGCGGTGCAGTGGCCTAGAGGTAAAGACTCTCGCCTCCCAGTTGGAAGGCTGGGAGTCCAATCCTGGGCAGCCACAGATAATTTCTCTATCAGCGCGCAAAGAGAAAATATCTGCTCCGAACTCTGTGTAGGCGTCAGGAAAGGCATCCGGCTAGTAAATGCTCAGCTCTATTCAGTCATCCCAACTGCACCCTGAAGCAAGAGATTACTGTACAAGGTCCTAAAAAGAAAAGAAGAAGAAGACTTTTAGCTCCGTTTGTTTGGATAAATATTGACATCCCTGGATAAGGGTCGGCTTTATTGCGTCTTGCTTTATTGCGAAGGCTTTGTTCACTTTGGAATTCAGTTTGGAATTCAATCTAATGAAAACCTAGAGCCTGAAAGCCCCTTTAGGTTCCTGCCACAGTGTCCGACAGCACAACAGAATATGAATTTATCAGAAGAAATCCCCATTCCTTTTGAGAAACTGCCTTTGGGATCCGAGAGGGCTGTTTTTTCTTTGCAAATCTACAGGTCCATCTTGGAGAATGTATGTTCCATCCAGCATGGGATCTGGTACGTTTAGAAGTTGCTAATCAGTTTAAAAAGGGATTTAAGCCTCGCTTGAGGGACCTCCGGAAGAATATTCCCTCAAACGCAGCAGTCTCTAAATATGCAACAGGATTGCAACCCTGGTGGTTGGTTTTCTCTCTCTCTCTCTCTCTCCTTCAAATCTGTCTACAGCCAGAATATAATAAGATGGAAATTATAATACTAATTTGGAGCGATGCCAAATTGACCTAAAAATGACTTTGATTGCTTGCAAATGAACCCTGAAGATTGGGGAGTAGAAGAAAATATGCAAGGGCTCCATTCCTCAGAAGAGCCATCTCTAACCACAAAGGAGAGAGAGAGAGAGAAGGAATGAGAGAGAGAGAATGAGAGAGAGAGAATGAGAGAGAATGAGAGAGAGAGAATGAGAGAGAGAATGAGAGATAGAGAGAGAGAATGAGAAAGAGAGAGAGAGAATGAAAGAGAAAATGAGAGAAAGAGAGAGAGAGAAAGAGAGAGAGAGAAAGAGAGAGAGAGAATGAGAGAGAGAATGAGAGATAGAGAGAGAGAATGAGAAAGAGAGAGAGAGAATGAAAGAGAGAATGAGAGAAAGAGAGAGAGAAAGAGAGAGAGAGAAAGAGAGAGAGAGAATGAGTGAGAGAGAAAATGAGGGAGAAAAATGAGAGAGAGAAAGAGAGAGAGAATGAGAGAGAGAGAGAGAGAAAAAAAAAATGAAAGAGAAAGAGAGAATGAGAGAGAGAGAGAGAGAGGTTGGAGTGAAAGTCAATTCTGTCAATAACAGTCAATAACACTCCTTCTCTTCTACTTCCTCTTCCTCCTCTTCCTCTTTCTCTCCTTCCTCTTCTTCTTCTTGCCGTTCCTTCTCCTCTTTCTTTTCTTTCTCCTCCTGTTCCTCTTGTTCCTCCTTCTCTTCTACTTCCTTTTCCTCCTCTTCTTCCTCCACTTCCTCCTCCTCTTCCTCCTTCTCCTCCTCCTCCTCCTCCTCCTCCTCCTCCTCCTCCTCCTCCTCCCAGTTATCTCTCTCCTTCTCTTTGACAGAGAATCTACAAGCTGTGAGATGCAGAGATGCTGCTTTAAGTTTTTCCTAAATGGGCAAGAAAATTGAATTCTTCTTCTTTAGAGATCATACGAAGGTCGCCAGGGAGAAAGCAATGGCTGTCTTGAATTCAGGACTCAGGAGGTAGGCTATGATAAAAGCTTTTGCCAATAGGGAAGCCAGTTCACTCATCAGCTCAGCCTTTCAATGCACTGGAAGGTGAATGCGGGAGTGCATGAATGAGTGAACGCATGCATACATGAATGAATGACACACGCACAGAAACATCCAAGCCAGAAATCAATTAAACGTTACAGATGTCATTAAATCATCAGATCTGCTTGGGAACTAAGCAGAATCCTCCAGCAGAGATATTGAGCCATTTAACAGAATACCGGAGTTGGAAGGGATCTTGGAGGTCTTCTAGTCCAACCCCTTGCTCAAGCAGAAGACCTTATACCCGGGGTCATCAAACTTGACAGCTTTAAGACTTGTGGACTTCAACTCCTAGAATCCCTCCTCCAGCCATGTTAGCTCAGGAATTCTGGGAGTTGAAGTCCACAAGTCTTAAACTTGCCAAGTTTGAAGACCTTTGCTCTATTCTATCTATCTATCTATCTATCTATCTATCTATCTATCTATCTATCTATCATCTATCATCTATCTATCTACCTATTTACCTATCTACCTATCTATCTATCCTATCTATTCTATCTCTCTCGTTCTATCTATTCTACATCTATCTATCTATCTATCTATCTATCTATCTATCTATCTATCTATC
>NW_020769352.1:5941631-5986970 GCF_900518735.1 Pseudonaja textilis
CTCCTCCTCCTCCTCCTCCTCCTCCTCCTCCCCCCTCCCTTCTAGCAGTGATGATGTTACCCAGTTGGGTCAGGAAATATCTGCAAGAAAACAGCCAAATTTAGAAAGCACCAAGGATCCCTACAGGATGAGGTCAAAAAGTCAACTGATGTAACCAAGACTGATAGATGATCTTAAACTACTGTATATATGGTTGTAATGAAATGGATGTGTGAGTGACAAAGCTTATGTTAAATTAAAGTTATTTTTCATGTACGATACCATGAAAGTCTCTTGTTCTTATTTCAAGACTAACACTGTTGCCCCTCTGGAAACAGTTTAATATGTAAGACAGCACTTTGATAGCTGATAGTCTCAAAGTATTTATATATTGTATTGCTTTTATCAGCGATCCCTTAGAAGATTCTTTGTTTAATTCAAGTGCAGATATGATTGCGGTTGATTTACTTCAGTGATACCGAGTGTATTAGTGGACACTTTATTATTTGCCCATTATATTAACCATGAATAAATTAAAGCATGCCTGAATGTGTGTATGTTAATTACACCCAGATTACATCAATCCTTTCCCCCTCTCTTTTAAAACCTATATCCTGGGGACCCTGAAAAAAAAGTTCCTTACCTAAAAGGAAAATATATATTCCATCTCTTTTTCTCAACATGTTTGATATAAAGAGATTATGTTTAATTAGTATTTCTATCCTCCGCTTTTGAATCTTGGAAATTCAACAAATTTCATTGTAAGTAAGGGTGACCCCGTTACTTTTCTTCATTTAATAATCAGCTTTGGGATTCTTCCCGGCCTTTGGAGAGTCCTGGTTGGGTATTTAAGTCTGCAGCTAAATGAATCTGGAGAATTGGGATGAGATGGAAATTTGCTAAAGACGATGAAGCGTCTTGGGGTCTTTGTTATTGTTTTATTTACTTCTGTCTTAGATACGATTCATTCCAGAGATCAGTCCTAAGCTTCGGCAAACGAGGAAGGGAAAAAAAATGTGGAGGTCAGCCACTTGATTGATTATAGTCTTGAACTGTGTAGCTCAGGGCTCTCCAACCTTGGCAACTTTAAGACTTGTGGACTTAAAGAATTCTCCAGCCAGCAGAGACTTGTGGACTTCAACACCCAGAATTCCATCGCTGGCTGGAGAATTCTGGGAGTTGAAGTCCACAAGTCTTAAAGTTGCCAAAGTTGAGGACCCCTGGACTGAAGCTTCAGGAGTTGGCTATGGGCCCTTCCAAGCCATTTAAGTGTGGGTAAAATGCCTCCCCTGGATCGTACATCTTTCCTGTCCTGTGTTCGAAACACCCTTGCTCTCAGAGACACCCCTCTGATCAATGGCTGACTGAGGAATTCTGGGAGTTGAAGTCCACAAGTCTTAAAGTTGCCAAGGTTGGAGAGCCCTGGTCTAACTCGTCTAACGTGACTTTTGACGAATATGTTTTTTTCTTTTATGTACACTGAGAGCAAATGCACCAAGACAAATTCCTTGTGTGTCCAATCACACTTGGCCAATAAAAAGAATTCTAATGCTAATTCTTCTAATTGTAACATAGACTCAAAGTATCAGATTAATATTCTGGCTTTCGTCCCCTCCAATTAGCTCAGGAAAACGTGACTCCTTCAATTGGCTAGAAGAAAATAGGGACAACATTCAGTTTGGTGACTATTTCAGCACATTCAATTTTCGCCTTAGATTTCTTCAAAGGTTTATTACTTTGAATGGAGATCTGTATCTCTTTTTTTAGAAAAGAGTCCAACTTGGGCTTTCGGTGGTTGGCATTGTCTTTTGCTGACATTTGATGGCCTATTCATAAATAAATATTCCCCCGAACACCCAAGCAAGGGCAGCAAATATTCAGGAACGAGTATGAGAAAAAAAGGACTGGTGGAAAATGCAGACACAATGGACCTTCGTGGGAAGTTGATGTAGGAGAACCATCTTATAAAAGCTTCTTCAGCTCTGAGCTTTTTGTACAGGGATCTTCAAACTCGACCGCTTTAAGACCTGTGGACTTCAACTCCCCAAATTCCTCCTCCAGTCATGTTAGCTCAGGAATTCTGGGAGTTGAAGTCCACCAGTCTTAAACTTGCCAAGTTTGAAGACCCTCGTTCTTGGATGAGAAGTGAAACGTCTTCAAAGAAAACCCCAGAAAGTCTAGTTGCCTCTGGAAAAAGCACTTTTGGGGGCAGAGCGATTCCTTTCTTAACAGGTGTAGCCACCAAGCCTCTTGTGCTAAAAACATAGTGCTCTGTGAATTTGGGGGGTTTCCCCCCCCGCTAGATCTGGTTATGGGGAAGAACAATTGGCCTTGTTTATAGGCTGCCTAGCTCCTTGGGGGATTAAAACTATTTCCTTATTCCTTTTCGGTGGGCTTTGACCGTAAATCCTGATAGATTTTTTTGTCCACTGCTTCTTGCTCACCTTGGCAGCTTTTCATTGTGTTTTATACTATGTGTTGTAATGTTTGATGGGGTTTTTTAAGTACGGTATTGGAGATTAAAGTAGCCGCGGGCACCAAGCATTTATCTGGGCTGCAGTTCAGGAACCAGCAATCTAATCTTACAGCTAGGACACCCTTTCTTTGAGTGGGGTGGGTGGGTGGGTGGAGGAAATAATGACCAGACATCAAACAGCTTGAGCTCCGTCGTTACTAATGTTTTAAATGTGTGAGACGGAGAGATTGAGGCTAGCGCAGTGCAAGGGAAGAGCCAAATTGATAATTAGCTGGTTGGGTCATTGGCAGCTGAGCATCCTCATATCTGGAATGAAAATTCCTGTGGAATGCAGGTAAACTGACAACAATTCATTTAGTGACTGTTTAAAGTTACGACGGCACTGAAAAAAGGAAGTTCTCCTCCTCTTCTTTTTCTTTTTCTTTTTCTTTTTCTTTTTCTTTTTCTTTTTCTTATTCTTCTTTCTCTTCTCTTTCCTTTTCTTCTCCTCCTTCATCTTCCTCTTCTTCTTCTTCTTCTTTTCCTTCACCTCCTCCTCCCTCCTCCTCCTCCTCCTCCTCATCTTCTTCTTCCATATCTGTCATCGGACATTAGCGATCATGTTGGCGATCCTATTTTTTATCGACAGCAAAAGTGGAGTCTGCAGTCTGAATTCCTGCTCTCTTGTTAAAAAGGTTTGGTGTTTCGGGTGAGGCCAAAGAGCTGCAGCTGAAATCTTAGAGAGTGAATCCTCTGGAGTAATTTGAGAGGGCTAATTGACTTCCATAAATTAAGACCTGCCCTAAAAATCCTTTAAAAGGTATGGACTTCAACTCCCAGAATTCCCCAGCCAGTGTGCTTTAAGTTAGGCGATCTCCTGATCCCCCCGGAATTCCCTAGTCGGCATGCTTTAGATTTGAAGGGACTGCAAGTCCCAGAATTCCTCAGCAAGCATGGTTTAATTGTTGTGGACTTCAACTCCCATAATTCCGGGAGTTGAATGCCACACCTTTTAAAATAGGCTGGCTGGACAGGACCAGTAGTGGAGTGACACAAGTGCAGCATGGGACTTGTTGTCGAGTGCAAAAAAAAAAAAAACGGGACAGGACTTGAGTTTAAAAAATACTAAGAGTTTATTTCGGCTACCTATATATAAGAATCTGGCCTGATAACAGTTAGGCAAATTGGAGTTAGATAAGAGTCAACAGAATTCACAGGGAGTTGGGTTTGGGTCTCGTCTTGCTGCACAACGATTCCAAACTGTTGACATGTTTAACCCCACCCTCCGCTTAGCTGCTCATCTCCTGCATTTGTGTCCTGATGTTATGACCCTGTGTTTTGTTCAAATGTTCAGCTTTTGTGACAAGCAAGGGCAATGGGGAAGCCGGATTCACTTAGCAACCATCTTACCAATTTAACAACTGCAGTGATTTGCTTAACGGCAGTGGCTAGGAAAGTCGGCAAAAGTCGGCAAAACTTACTTGACAACTGTCTGGCTTAGCAACGGAAATTTTGGGCTCAATTGTGATGGTTGTGATGATGGTTGTAATGAGGATTACCTGTATAACTATTTTCAAATAGTTAGCTCAGATAAAGGAGAATGTTTGTAGCTCGGGGTTGACATGAGGGGTCCTTGGTGCTCTCTGAGCTGGTGTCATGCCCCTGTCAGAATCTGATTCGGAGAGGGAAGCTGAACAGCTGACAGGAAGTGGAAGTGTGGCTCCATTGGCTGTGGAAGAAACTGGAGAAGGGCAAAGTCCGGCTGGGCAGAGCAGGGAAGAGGTAGAACAAGGGAGAGGGAGTTCAGAGGAAGAGCCAGGCTCACCCCCTCTTCATCCTAGGGCATGCAGGGAGGAATGGAGAAGGGAGCAATGTGAGTTGCATGGCTTACAGGGGAGGAAAGGGCCCTGATTCCCTTCATTAGCTGCAGCTGGGAACACAGTGTTAAAAAAGGAAGCTGTTGGGAGCAAACATGACTTTATCTTGTATCATCGTGGCTTATCTGTGTTCCTGGCATCTTCCCAACTGTGTGAGTTTTGCTGTGCTTTCAAGTCTGAAATTCCTTCTCTTGCCCTGTCAAGTTAATTACTTCAGCTTGGTTTGTTTGGATTTTTAGTTACAGTTGGGTATGTACTTTGTTTTCGGACTGAATTTCCTCCACTTAAAGGCCGTTCCTGGGCGAGTTTTTCTCCAGCCAAAGGTAATCTGGACGTTGGGGGCAAAGTTGGAGAGAATAAAGGGACACTTCTTGCTTATTTGACTGTGTTGCCTTTGTGCCACGGCCCCGGATCATCACAGCTGGTTTGTTTTTTTTGCAGACTGTTTCATGACCCAACTAGGGAACATCATCAGGGCTAGAAGGGCTAGCATAAACCCCACTCAGTTCTAGCACTGATGATATTATCTAGTTAGAGTAATGAAAAGTCTGCAAGAAAACAAGTCGGCTCAGAGAGCACCAAGGACCCCACAGTTTAGCTCAGAAGCAGCTGCCCTCCAAAGAGATACTTAGCCCACACATGAAAAGTAATAATCATAAAACAGGAACACACCACTGATTTAATGTCATTGTGTGAAGAACAGTGCCTACCCATTCGTTGCATGATGTTTAATGTTCCCTGTTTTTCCGGGGTGGGGTGGGGGGGGTTGAGATAAGGCCAAGAGATTGCACTTCTTTCTGTGCTGAGTTTACAAGACTGAGATGCTTAGCTGGTACATCCAGAAGACCCAGCTGAAAACAGCAACCAGTTTTGCAAATTCCCAAATTCCAGATCACAGAGGTGGCCAGAGCTGTGACTTGTGAACCCAAAAGTTTGCACGTTATTGACTGAATAGACGATTCTGGTGAGTTCCAAACTCAAAACCGTACCAAATCTTTCTCAACCTTGGCATCTTTTAAGGTGAGTGGACTTCAACTCCCAGAATTCTCCAGCCAGACTGGATTCTGGGAGTTGAAGTTCATTCGTCTTAAAGTCGAGAAACATCAGTTTGTACTATAATAGGACATGGTATTTATTGGCAAATGGTTTTCCTCCAGTTTCCTAGTTTTTTTTATTTTTTATTTTTAAAGGAGTGTTTTGTTCAGTTTTGTCATTTTAGCATGCTGTTATCTTGGTCTTTTATAGTTTTATAGCATTCTTCAAAAATACGGATTAATTTTTAAAAAATTCCAAAGGGCTCCTGCATAAAACATCTCACAGTCCTTGCTAAACCAGCAGCGGTGGGTATTCAGCCGGTTCTGACCAGTTCTGAAGAACCGGTAGCAGAAATTTTGAGCAGTTCAGAGAACCAGTCGATCCCACCTCTGACTGGCCCCGCCAACCCCATCTATTCTCTGCCTCCTGAGTCCCAGCTGATCGGCTGGGTCTTCTTTGGTTGCCCTGCACAGGAGAACAGAGCTGGAAAGCAGGTTAGTGGGGTGGGGAGGGAAGGGGGATTTTGCAGTATATCCTTCCCCTGCTACGCCCACCAAGCCACACACCCACCAAGCCACGCCCACAGAACCAGTAGTAAAAAGTTTTGAATCCCACCACTGAGGAGGAGGAGCAGGATTGTGAAGTCCACGGTGGTCTCTGAGTTTGGTTGCTTTCTTGCAGACATTTCATTACCCAAACTAGGTAACGCCATCAGCACTAGCACTGATGATGTTACCTAGTTGGGTAATGAAATTCTGCAGGAAAACAAGCAAGCTCAGAGACCACCATGGGCCTCCCTCATGAACAAACCATCTTGTGGCTTCGAGCGGGCCAGCCCAGGCTGTTCCTCAGGAATAAATCATCCAATCTGGTTCATTAAATAACACCCGAGTCCTCCTAATTACCATTTACCTCCCTCCTTTCACGTTCCTCCCTTTCCGTATCGGCGGCCTCATCTTCCCAAAGAAATCCTGGCTGGGCTGTTGCAACCAACAGAGCTGTAGCTGCACCCGGCAGGGTGGTGTATGTGTGTGTCTCTTCTGCATCCTAAAAATAGGTGAACCATTTCAAAGCCAGGACACTCCCAGGGCCTCAGTCCTTCGTCTGTTTGCTTCACTCAGCGCACATAATTGTAGGGTTAATTATTGCAAACATCCATCCAACCTTCCCAGCTGGATGTAATACAACAGCAGCAGCAGCAGCAGCAGCCATGTTGGCAGTCGGAAGGAGGCTGTTTCTCTGGTTTAGCTCCACGTGACTTTTAGAGTCTACGAAGCAGCGAGCGGCAAGGAGAAAGCTGCCATTTGCCGGGGAAAAGAGAAATCCCAAGCCACAACGATGGGCAGGAAGATTGGTTCCCTTGCTTCGCCTCTAAACAGTGGGCTCCCTTTTCTGGAAGTTGACTTCTAGAATTATTCCACACCACGAAAAGAGGCACAAATATTGGTTCCCTTGCTTCGCCTCGAAACATTAGGCTTCCGTTTCTGGAAATCTACTTCTAGAACAATTCGACTCCACACACGTGAATAGAGGAGCCCTTGTTTTGCTTTACCTTTAGGTATCCTTTCCTGGAAATCGCTTCTAGAATAATTCCACGCCACAAAGGCAGGCAGGGATATTGGTTTGCTTGCTTTGCTTTACCCGTAAATCTATTTCTAGATCTTGCAAATGGTCTAGAAGTATTCTAGACCAAAATATTTTAAAACAACCTGGTATCCTTCCTACTTCAACCAGTCTTAGCAAACCGTTTCATGCAAGCAGGGGATAAAATCCGTTGCAAAACGCGTATTTCTTTTTGTTCTGTATTTTCTTTTTTTTCCTCTTGTCTTTTCACTTGTCTCCTCCACTCCATGGGCTTCTGTGCAAGCCATCTTTGTTAGAGTCGAGGCAGACAGAAGGGAGACCCCAGAAATCTCTGGGTGGACCGTTTTGAGACCCCGGTCTAATTTCCAGAGCCCTTTGCAAGC
Source organism: Pseudonaja textilis (assembly GCF_900518735.1). The sequence continues at coordinate 5,948,945 of NW_020769352.1, forward strand.
AACCGGCTCTAACCTCTAGCAATGTCCTCTTTGAGTAATCCCCGAGCAATGAATGAGAGCTAGAAAGAACAAGACAGATAGTTCTCTTCTAGGCAGGTCCCTTTATTTGAGGTGATTTACAAGGGAAGATTAAGGATTTCAGGTTTCTAGTTGCTTTATTAGAGCAAGAATGAAAGTTTTCCTCCCCTTCTTCTCCCTAAATTGAATCGCTCTAACAAAGAAGCCTGAAAGAAGGCAGGGGGGGAAGAAAAAAATCAGACACCGATCGAGGCATGAGAAAACTGCAAGATTCATTCTGGCACCGAAAGAATATTCTCTGACTAGTCAAAAGGAATTAAGAAAAATAAAAAAAAGCAAGCCTGCCAGGTCTCCAAAATCTGAAGCTTTCCCGATTCTTTGTGATGGAGTGAATGCAATTTGCAACTGAAAGCGCACTCTGAAGCTTGGTGTGACTTGACTATAACAATCCATCTCCTGACAGAAGTGGGATCTAAGTGATATTACGGCAGAGTCAAAACCTCCAGGGGTGTCACAATTCAAGCTTTGTACAAATCCATAATAAGAATCCACTTCCAAACTAAATGTAAAATGTTATCTTCAATCTCCGTCTCCCCCACCTGTAGAGGAACACAGGGAAGGAGGGAGGGAGGGGGGGGACGAGAGAGAGAGAGAGAGAGACTGTCGATATAGATATAGATGATAGATAGATTAGATAGATAGGATAGATAGATAGATAGATAGATAGATAGATAGATAGATAGATAGATAGATAGACAGACAGATAGATAGATAGATAGATAGATAGATGGATAGATAGATGGATAGATATAGATAATGATAGATAGATAGATATACTATAGATATAGATGATGGATTACATAGATGATAGATAGATAGATAGATAGATAGATAGATAGATAGATAGATAGATAGATATAGATAATGATAGATAGATAGATAGATAGATAGATAGATAGATAGATAGATAGATAGATAGATAGATATACTGTAGATATAGAGGATAGATTGGATAGATAGATAGATAGATTAGATAGATAGATAAGATAGATACAAGATAGATAGATAGATAGATAGATAGATAGATAGATGGATGGATGGATGGATGGATGGATGGATGGATGGATAGATAGATAGATAGATAAATAGATAGATATACTGTAGATATAGATGATAGATTAGATAGATAGATAGATAGATAGATAGATAGATAGATAGATAGATAGATAGACAGACTGTAGATACAGATATACATGATAGATTAGATAGATACAGGATAGATAGATAGATAGAAAGACAGACAGACAGATAGACGGAGACAGACAGACAGACAGACAGAAACAGAGACATACAGAGAGAGAGAGAGAGAGATAGACGGAGTGGGAGAGAGAGATAGTGAGTGAGAGAGAGGCAGACAGACAGAGACACACACACACACACACAGAGAGACAGACAGACAGACAGAGAGAGAGAGACAGAGAGAGAATACAGAGTCTGTGAGTCAAGATAGCTAGATAATTTGGGTGTCAAGTGTGCATACATGCTTCATGTCTTTGAGGAGTTTCCCTGCCACAGCAATAATGAGATTTGCACCACTGCCTTGAACAGTGACCCCCCCATCCTTCTCGAAGAGCTTCCTATTAACTCCAGGATCCGGTTTCCTTGCGCTCAGTCGGAAGAAGTTTCTTCGCATGGACGCTCCAGACACAGAAATCGCTTCTGGAACCTGAGCTGAGAAAGCAAAGCAACGTCGGGACCTCCTGAAGCCATCCTACCCAAAAACTCCCTTTCATTTGGAGAGTGCAGAGCCAGGGTTTTGCGCGCACGCAGGCCACCCCAAAACACATCAGCCTGGGCCTCAGACAGAATTTATTATTTTTTCCCCCAATTCTCCTTGTTTGGGAGCTCAACTCAAGGGCTCAAAGGCTGTGAGGCTGGCTGTGGTTTAATTCGGAGGCGCCTATCGCTTGAGGACAAGCGCGCTCAAGCAGGGCCCCCCCAGATATGGAGGGGTGCCCTTAGCACGTCATCGATCAGGGAGATGTAAGCGTTGGCAAGCAGAGTCCCCTACGTTTCCCCACACCCACCCTTTGATCTGGAAGCGTTAAAGGGGGAAGAAGATTCCTTGCGAAGGAAGGATGAATTTCCAACCCCGGTGAATATAATACTTTTCTTTTGAGTTCGACGGTTTTAAAAATGGGTTTGGAAGTGGAGAGAGAGCAAGAGGGGGCATGGGGGGAGGGTTGGAAAAGAAAGATTATACCTATTTTCCGAAAGGAATTCTTTTGCAGGAAAGCTCAGCCAATCTTTTCGTAAGCCTGCTCAAAGAATGAAATCCACCCTTAACAGTGGTGGGATTCAAAATGTTTTTACTGTTGGTTCGGTGGGCGTGGTGTGGTGTGGTTTGGTGAGCGTGGTGTAGTTTGGTGGGCATGGGTGTGGCTTGGTGGGCGTGGCAGGGGAAGGATACTGCAAAATCCCCCTTCCCTCCCCACCCCATTAACCTGCTTTCCAGCTCCGTTCTCCTGGTGCAGGGCAACCAAAGAAGACCCAGGCGATCAGCTGTGGGCGTGGCTTGGTGGGTGTGTCATGTCACTTGGTGGGCGTGGCTTGGTGGGCGTGGCAGGGGAAGGATACTGCAAAATCCCCCTTCCTTCCCTCCCCACCCCACTAACCTGCTTTCCAGCTCCGTTCTCCAGTGCAGGGCAACAAACGATCAGCTTGGACTCAATGGGAGGCAGAGAATAGGTGGTATTCGCTGGTTCTATGAACTACTCAAAATTTCCACTACTGGTTCTCCAGAACTGGTCAGAACCGTCTGAATCCCACCTCTGATCCTTAAAGGGAGAGATTCTTGTGAAATCTTGCCTGAGCCAAGAACCCAGAATAAATAAATTTTTGTAAAAAACCACACACACCTTTTCTTGAAGCAAATGACAGTTGAATACAGCTGCAAGGAATATAAATCCGTCAGAATTTGATAAAGAATTTCAGGGACTATGAGAGGAACTCACGGTGGACCTTTACAACAAAGCCCTACTCCAGGTAGAGCCATTAGAGGAATTGCCCAAAGTCCTTTCATTACATCATCATCCAGCAAAGGCTCAACCAAGCTTGTGACTCGGGACAGCCTACACAGTTGCCCCTGCGTGGCCCTATGGGGAGTCTGACAACCAATCAGAATACAAGCTCAAATTCAAATCCCAACAGAGGGTATATAAAACCCAGGCACTCTCCACATATCAAGTCCTTCCTCCTTTTCCTTCATCTTGAAGCATGTGATTGTCCTTTTCACCCAGGAGCTCCAAGGCGTGTGGTCCTGTCCACCATTAAACCACCTTTCCAAGCAGTCACCATGTTTCCAGGGTCTTTCTTCCCCGCTTGGAACTGAACCCAGAAGGATAATTCTTCCAACACCCCCAATGCTCAAAGCCATTGCTTCTGACTTCGATTTCTTGAAATGGGAAATTGAACGGTTTTTCTTATTATTAATAACAAAGCAACGAACGCAGGAAACAGAGAAGGCCTATGTTGTTCCTAGGAGGAAGAGGTGAATAAATATAGAAAGAAAGAAAGAAAGAAAGAAAGAAAGAAAGAAAGAAAGAAAGAAAGAAAGAAAGAAAGAAAGAAAGAAAGAAAGAAAGAAAGAAAGACCTGCTTTAGTTCAGAGCCTGGTTGGCTGCAAAGACCAACTGGGAATCCACCCAAGTCTTTGCTTGAGCAAGATGTCTACTCTCGTATTTAAATCAAAGTTAATCGTGGCTTTCTGGACCATTAAGGATACTGTAAATGCTGCTGTCACGGGTATTCCCGGAGGCCTTATCTGACATGCTGAGGGTCACAACAAGCTGGCCCCAGGGCCGAGAAGCACTTTGCGTGTCGGCTCTTTTGCACATGTGTCTTGCCACAGCTTTGGGGCTGAAGGCCCCAGATTCTCCCAGGAGACCATGCAGACGTGGAGACGATGGGAAAGGAGAGAAAGGCAGGGGATGGAAGAAAAAGTTCAAGCCTGAGCAGCTCTGCTAAAGTTGAAATCAGGGGTCCCCAGACTTAACAGATAATCAGAATTGAAAGGGACCTTGTAGGTCATCTAGTCCAACCCCCCGCCCAAGTGGGAGACCCTACACCATTTCTGACAAATGGCAGTCCAGTCTCTTCTTGAAAGCCTCAAGTGATGATGCTCCCACAATTTCTGAAGGCAACTTCTGTTCCATGGGTTGATCGTTCTCCCTGTCAGAAAGTTTCTCCTTATTTCCAAGTTGAACCTCTCTCCTTGTTCAGTTTTCCATCCATTCTTCCTTGTCTGGCCTTCAGGTGCCTTGGAAAATAGTTCGACTCCTTCCTCTCTGCGGCAGCCCCTCAGATATTGGAAGGCTGCTATCCTGTCTCCCCTGGTCTTTCTCTCGGCTTTGCTGGCTGGTTAATTCTGGGAGTTGAAGTCCACAAGTCTTAAAGTTGCCAAGTTTGGAGACCCCTGGTTTAAAAATTGAAATGGGAAGGGAAGCGGGTGGGAAAAAAACATCTGACATAAAGTTCTCTCAGAAAATCACAGAAGAGAATGAGGTTATATGGCTGGCCTGATCATAGCAAATCTATCTTTCTTCTTTGATGTTTTAGAGCCTTTAGGGTGGGGGTGGGGGCTCAAAGAAGAAGTAGAAGGTGTGGACTAAGGGATGCTAAAATGTGAATAAATGAGGTTTTTTGACACGACTGGATTCACATCTGGCATTCAACTGTGGTTGCTTGATTTTGACTTAAAGGCGTAGTGTTTGAGCCTCCCCCGTTGATTTCTAAACCATAGGAGGGGGCTTAGCTTATAGATAGTCCTTGATTTACAGTAGTTCATTTAGCGACTGAAGTTACAACTGCGTTGAAAGAAGTGACTCCATGGCTCAATGGGGGTCATACGTTGAGGATTATCTGTATCTTATTAGATCTGGGTTTTTTTTTCGTTTTTTTTTTTTAAATGGGAAGCGTTCTGACAATCTGATCTTCATTTTATTCCTCTCCCTTTGCACACATTGTGTAGAAAGTTGTCACCCATCCCCCTTCTAGGGGGAATTAAATGTTTTAGGAAACGTTAAAAAGGCAAAATATTATATTTCCCTAAAGGAAGAGTGGAGAAACATGCTCTTGGAGACAGAAAGCAGCCTCCACCTTTCTTAATAGCCCTCAGCAGATGTCAGCACTTAAGAGATAAAGAGCTTATTGAAAGAAGCCAAGTACCTAAGTAGCTCTATTGATAGGCAAAAATTCCCTGCATCAAGGTCTGAACAAAGGTAGGATTAGCCCTCAGCCACAATAGGAATTGCCCAGCGCCCCTTCATTGCACCAGCAGTCCAAACTTCAACCAAACTTAGCTCAGACAAACATGACCCCTACATGGCCCGATGGGAGTCTGATAACAGCTAATAAAATACATATTCATGGCCAGGAACAGGAAGCTCAAGTTCAAAGCCCAGGGGAAGTTCTAAAAACCCCTCACTCTCAACTCCATCTGCCCAGAATGACAAGAGTTTGGTGGTTCTGCTTCATCGTTAAACCGTCTTTCCAATCGGCCTCCATTTTGTCTCCGGTGCCTTTCTCTCAGCTTGGAACTGAACCAGGTGGATATTTCTTCCAATAATTGGAAATAAGAGGAAACTGGAGAGTCAGCGGAACTTACGGCTGGCCTATGGCTGCATCTATGTGACTGGGTAGGGGGAAATTTCTGATGAAGTTGCACCTTGTCTTCATCCAGCAGGTGGGAACACCTGGTTGCGCTTTGCAAGTCTCTAGTGGCTAAACAGATTGGACACTTAGCAGGACCATTCAGCGGATAAACAAGCTGCTGTGTTACAAATCTACTACAATGAAATCTAATTTTAATTTTGGAGTCTATTGTTTTCCAGGACAAACAGTGTAAATTGTTTCAGGGATGGTGTGTGTGTGTGTGTGTGTGTGTGTGTGTGTGTGTGTACGTACGTGGGTGTCTGCGTATGGGCAATGAGATAATAAAATGTCTTTGGCTGAATCGGCATTAATTTCAAACAACAGACGCACATATGCCTGTATGTTTAATGACAGCTTCACTGTAGATTTGTGAAAAGGAAAGGCTGGAGCACTTCCAACAAGGCCAGCTCTGAAAATAGCCAGCGAGTGAGATCTTTTGCGTGTGTGTGAGTGAAGGGTTTTAAATGTATTTAATGGTGTGGGGTGGTTTTTTTTGTTTGTTTGTTTGCAAGTATCAGGGGAATGTTCTGACTTCCACTATACAATTGTCTTTCCATTGATTTACAGACTCCTTGGCTTGCTAAACAGGTAAATCCAGGGTTGGGATTCTACCGGTTCAGACCAGTTCTATAGAACTGGTTGTTGTGATTCTGCGCAGTTCGGAGAACAGGCAAATCGTGCCCCCGGCTGGGCCCGTGTCCCCTTCTCCATCCTTCCCTCTCCTCCCCACCAAGTGAGTCCTTATCGAGCATGCGCAACATGGTGCGCATGCCTGATATCGCAGGCTGGGTTCTTCCCTGCTCAGTCCCTCCTTAAGGTATTTCTTTTTTCCGCCCTCCCAACGATCAGCTGTTCCACCCTCCCAACGATCAGCTGATCAGCTGTGTTGGGATTCCCCTCGCTGACTGCTCTGCCCAGGAGGCTTCCCTGAGGCCCAGAAGGCCCCCCAAAAATGGGGAGGGGGGATTTGCTGTCCCCCCAAAGCCATGCCCACCCAGTCACATGGCCATACCCACCTAGCCACGCCCACAGCACTGGTGGTTACAAAATTTGAATCCCACCTCTGGGTAGGTCCTGACTTACAACAGTTCATTTACTGACCGTCGGAAGTTACAACAGCACGGAGAGAAGCCGTGATGAAAAGCTTGCAGATAACCTCCGCGGGTTAGTGGGAAAAGGGGGAGAAAGAATTAAAAAAAAAATTAGATCCTGGCAGAAGAAAGAATCTGGGTTGACAAGAACGTTTGACTGGTGAAGTAGAACTGCGACAGGTGGTCCTCGACTTAAAACGGGTTCATTTAGTGGCTGTGGGAAAGTATCGATCAGCTGAGGCTCAGGAGGCAGAGGAGAGATGGGGTTGGCGGGGCCAGTCAGAGGTGGGATTTGCCGGTTCTCCGAACTATTCAAAATTTCCACTACTGGTTCTCCAGACCTGGTCGGAACCGGCTGAATACCCAGCTCTGTTTGGAGGGAAGAGAAAGGGAAGGACAGCGCAGCAATTATTTTCTTTTGCTCAGACATTTCTTATTACAGCAAAATATTTTCCTGGCTAGCTGCACAGAAGAGTCAGTGGTATCATCCCACACTAGCCCATCTATCTCCCTTCCATATCTGGATGCCCTGGGGGAGTGGATATCTCACATCTACTAATACCAGACCATCTGGGCCTCGGGGCGATATAATTCATGATCTAAAGGAGAGGAGGGGAAAAAAAACGGGAGAGAGATAGAGAGAAACCTAAATTAAACCACCACCATTTCTAAAAGAATGAATTAGAAATAATCAGGGAAACCGAACATGCAAGGAAGCTCTGCGAAGAATGCTGACAGCATTATTTAACTGGATTTTGCCTTCATAATCAACCCAATCTTATCTCCGAGGTTTTGTATAAAGGAAGAAAATATCTTGGCAGCTTTTCCTTGAGAGATATATATATATATATATTTGCAAAACAATGCAAAATGAGATTCAGCACTGGGAATCCAAATGTGGTGAGCAGCACAGCTCCGGAGCGATTTTGATTGTGTGTAGGAAATCTATGTAATTACAAACCAGAAGGCAGGCAGCATTCTCCTCCTCCTCCTCCTCCTCTTCCTTTCTCGCTGTCTACTTCTTTTCCTTTTTTTTTTTTTTTTTTTCAGGAGACCCATTCTGCATTTCCTGACTGTGTACATATGGACGCCTTCAGACTCCCTGGGCCCACAAGAAGTTTGCTCTTTTGAGAAGCTGCCAATCCGTTTGGACATAAATCCATTCCACCCACTTTGGGGGAAACAAGTTCTCACACGCCAGTTTGTTTTGATAAGGTTCCCGTCTTGACTTCGCTTCCGTGGCACAAGGGTCCTTTGTTTTAGCTCAGGTGGGGTCTCCAAACTTGGCGACTTTTTAAAGGCTTGTGGACTTCAACTCCCAGAATGCTGGCTGGGGAATTTTCTGGGAGTTGAAAGTCCACAAAGTCTTAAAAAGTTGCCAAGTTTGGAGAGTTCTGGTTTAGCAGATCACTAGGATTGACTCTGCTCGCTTTTGACTAGTAGCTTTCTCATTACTAGTCTTTCTTTTTTGGGGGGTGGGTGGGAGAGAGAAGTTTCCTTTTGTCTTGAAGCCCTTGGTCGCAGCCAGATATTTTTTTTTGCAAAAGAAAAATTAAATAAAAATAACTACGGGACTGGCCTCAGTCAGAAGGGACTTGTTGAAAGCTAATTTGCACGGAATCAAAAAGGCACCCTCTGCGTTTAGCACCATCACTTCTGAATGAAGCCACTGGGATGAAAAGAAGCACCTGGGGGGTGGGGGGGGGGGGGGGGAAGACAGGAGCAGATTTGGGTATAGGGCACTCTGAGTCCTGCTTTAAATCGGGGCTGGGGTGCAGGGATGGAGTGGAGGGATAGCTGGAAACAAGCTGGGTTTCCCATAAAAGAAGAGACGGCCGGGCCTCTAATCCTTGTTCAGGGTGGACAACAAGGGAGAAGAGGGTTTGGGCCATGGTAGGAATTGGGAGGGAGGGAGGGAGGAAGAAAAGAGGGAATGAGAGAGAATAAATGAATGAATGAAGGATGGATGGAAGGAAGGAAAAGAGAGAGATAGGAAAGGGGGAGGGGAGGGGGAGGAAGGAAGAGAGAATAAAGGAAGGAAGGAAGGAAGGAAGGAAGGAAGGAAGGAAGGAAGGAAGGAAAAGGGAGGGAGATAGGAAAGGGGGAGGGGGAGGAAGGAAGGAAGGAAAAGAGGAAGAGAGAAAGGAGGAAGGAAAGAAGGAAGGAAAGAAAAGGGAGGGAGATAGGAAAGGGGGAGGGGAGGGGAAGGAAGGAAAAGAGGAAGAGAGAAGGAAGGAAGGAAGGAAGGAAGGAAGGAAGGAAGGAAGGAAAAGGGAGGGAGATAGGAAAGGGGGAGGGGAGGAGAAGGAAGGAAAGAAAAGAGGGAAGGAGAGAGAATGAAGGAAGGAAGGAAGGAAAAAAGGGAGGGAGATAGGAAAGGGAACGGAGGGGAAGGAAAGAAGGGAAGAAAGACGGAAGGAGAGAAAAGGAAGGAAAAGGGAGAGATAGGAAAGGGGGAGGGGAAGGGAGGAAGGAAAGAAAAGAGGGAAGGAGAGAGAATGAATGACAAAAGGGGGATGGGAGGGGAAGGAAGAAGGGAAGTAGAGAGGAAGGAAGGAAAAGAGGGAAGGAGATAGGGAAGAGGGAAGGGAAAGGAGAGGGAGAGGAGGGGACGGAAGGAAGGAAAGGAGAGAGGGAAGGGAGAGAGGGAAGGGAAAAGAAGAAAGAGAGGAAGGGAGGTGTCTGATCTTCAGTCCAGGGATCTCTCTTCTCTCGTTCTCCTTCCCACGGCAAGAAAAGTAGGGCAGGAAAAATGGGGATGTGGATCTTCACTTGGAAAACCGGGAAGTCGTTCCATGGGACGGGGAGAACTGCTTGGCTATTTGATTCTCCCACCAGCAAGAAAAGCTGCTTCCTTCCTGGCAGCTTTCAAACCACAATTTGATGGTGGGTTTTTTTTGCCATGGTCGTTAAGCAAATCACTGCAATTCTTTAAGCGAATCACTGCACTTGTTAAGCGAATTTGTCTTCTCCCTTTTTCCCTACACCCTTCCCTTCCCTCCCCCTTATTATCCGACTGTTTTCTTTTGTGTTGTTGTATTTTATATTATAAACTAATTTTTTTAAAAAAAGAGGGGAATTTTGAGTGTCCTGCCAGACGGAGCTTGGGTGGGAAAGCCTTCAGTTTCAGCCGTGGAGATATGTGGAGATACGCCCGTAGTTTTTAAATGGCTGTGGGAAACTGATTGGAGTTTGGCAGAGTTCAGCCTTTGAAAGCAATAGGGCCCCGAGCTCTGGCCCCGAGTTGAATTGGGGGCACCCCAGCCAGTCTGGGCTCAAGCAAACGAGACACCCCTGCCCCCCCACCCCATCAAAAGCAGACCAGAGGGAGGGAGAGGGTTGAACTCCTTCCAGATTCATTAAGGCAGGATAAACCCACTGAAAACAAGGGAGCTCTAGAATGTGTGGATTTAAAAAAAAATTTTTTTTTTTTTAAATAAACAAAGCAGACATTTCAAAACATCCCAGAAAGAGAACCTTAAAATATTCATGGCGTGCACTTGGATAAAGTGGTCGCCTGCCAAGATAACCAGGGAAACAAGTTTTTAAATAATTTAAAATCTGGGCCTGTTATGAACGATAGGCGTTTTGGGTGCCAAATGCAAGGTTTTTTTGTGCCAAACTACACCGAAGTAATGAATGGAATGGTCCTTTTTTTTTTTTTTTTTTTGGCATGCTGACCCATTGCTGATATCCTATAAATAAAAGAGTCCAACCTTATTTGGTATGCCTGGGCATTTTCGGTTTTTATTTAGATATTTCTTTTTCCCCCCCTCAATGAATATTCATCGAAATAAAGATTATAACACAGGTACACAGGTATGAGTTGCAGGTAAAATGCATGGAATGGTTCCAGTTTGCTTAGAGGGAGCCGTGGTTCTGGATTGTGTTGACAGATTTGTTTTTCGTACACCAAACTTTCTGCAAGCTGACTGAACCCATCTCCTCTAGGCTCTTTCTAGGGTGTGGGTGTAATTTTAGCGCCCTGTCTGCTGCGGGAACATTCAGTGTGCGCTTGGGATAAATGTTTGGGTGAGATCTGGGAGGCCACCAGGAATCAAGTTGTGGAATTGAAAGAGGAAGGCCTCAGCATCCTGTCATCCAAGCCTCAACGATCTGCTTGGAAAACTACTCACACTTAAATTGCCTCAAGAAAAGGCAATGGATCTGTTTCGTGAAAGCATCCAGGAATGGAGAACTGAACCGATCAATCGATCAATCGGAATAAAGTTGGAAGGGACCTTGGAGGTCTTCTAGTCCAACCCTTTGCTCAAGTAGGAGAACCTACCATTTCAGACAAATAGCTGTCCAATCTCTTCTTAAGAACCTCCAGTGATGGGAGCACCTACAACTTCTGAAGCCAAGCTTTTCCACTCATTGTCCTCACTGTTAGGAAATCTCTCCTTAGTTCTAAGTTGCTTCTCTCCTTGATTAATTTCCATCCGTTGCTTTTTGTCTTGCCTTTTGGTGCTCTGGAAAATAAGTTGACCCACTCCTCTTTGTGGAAGCCCCTCAAATACTGGAAGACTGCTATCATGTCGCTCCTAGTCCTTCTTTTCTCTAGACTAGCCACACCCCTACAAATTTGTGTAGGTACACACTGATCTGCTGTCATACAGATCTTACCATCAGGAAGATTATTTTCCTTATGTTTACGTGACATCTAGCAATTTTAGTCATTATTTTTGGGTTTAAGTTTGGAAAATGAATGGCCAACTTCTTCTGCATTAGGGAGGTGCAATGTGTTTGGAACTTGAAACATCTCAGATTTGAAATGCTTGAAATTAAAAATGTGTACAGGAGATCGCGTTTCTTGAGCCTTCTTTTCTGCAGACAGATTGTTCCTTCAACTTGTCCTCCAAGGGACAAGTTTAAATCCTCACGTCATCTTTGTCTAGACTCTCCTCCAACCTATCAGTACAGGTAGTCCTTGAGTTACAATCATCCTTTAAGTGACCGAAAAACCACCCTGAAAAATGCAACTTACGACCGTTCCTCACACTTGCAAACATCCGAGCCATTTCCCACGGTCACGGGATTAAAATCTTGGCATTTGGAAACCATAGTAGGATGTCTGCAGCGTCCCGGGGTTGTGGGATAACCCGGTTGCAACCTTCCCAAGCGGGCTTCCAACCAGAAAAGTTCACTCTAACAACATTTAACAGCCGCAGAGATTTTACTGAATAGCTGTAGAGAAAAAAAAAAGTTGGCAAAATTGGGTAACCACTAATTCATCAACAGAAATGCTGCTCCCATTTATGGTTGCAATCCGAGGAATGCTTGCACCCTGCTCATCTATCTACCATGCCAGAGGTCTCCAACCTTGGCCACTTTAAGACTTGTGGACTTCAACTCCCAGAATTCCCCTGCCAGCATGGGGAATTTTGGGAGTTGAAGTCCACAAGTCTTAAAGTGGCCAAGGTTGGAGACCCCTGTACCATTCAACGGGTCCAGTCATTGAGTAGGTGGGGGGGGGCGTCCTATAAGAATAGTTGCAAGGTGCAGCTTTTCATCCCCAAAACTCCCTTCCATAGCCCCGAAGGGGCCCTTCCTTCCCGCACCCAAAGATCCAGGGCGGGTTTTCCCTCCCTCCCACCCACCGTCCCGGTCCCGTCTCTTGAAATGCCATCAATTCCTCCGCTGCTCCTCCTCCTTGGAATTCTCCCGCTCGCCGGGTTTTCCTTGCCGCTGCCCTCCGTCACTCCTCGGGGCGGAGTTCGGGAATGTCCGTGAGACACGAACCGCGCGGGGAGGTGGGGGGAGAAAGAGACAGAGAGAGAGAGAGGCGAGCGGCGAGCATCGCCTGCCGCGGCTGGGGCGAGCCCGCGCGCGTGCGCGCAGGCGGACACGCCTCCTTGGGGCTTCCTCGGCTCCCGCCGGGCCGGGGGGGGGGGGGGCGGGGGAGCGTCCCCCTTCCTTTGGAATTCTGTCAGCTCAGCGCGCGCCCCCTCCCCTCCTCCCTCCCTCCTTCCCTGACAGAGAAATCACACACACACACATTCACTCACTCGCGCGCGCCAGAGATCAATGGGAAGGCTGGCGCGCCTGCGCAGCCGGCCAACAGCCGAAGGACGGCGGTTGGGAGCCTGAGGAGTGAAAAAAAGGACGTGAGGGGGGGGGGGGGGGGGGGGGGGCGGGGAGGCAGAGAAAGGGGAGTGAAAGGAGGACCGAAGCGCGCGCGCGCGCGTGCGCGCCTCACGCACGCACACACACACACGCACGCAGGCCGGGCCGGGAGCGCGCGCCAGGCTGTTGCTCCTCCTGCTGCTGCTGCTGCCGCCGCCGTGAGGCGCGACTCTCGTGAGGGGACGGGGAAAAAAAAAAGAAAAAGAAAAGAAAAGCGGGGGAGGCTCCGCGGCGGCGGGACCGGCCCGCCATGGAGTGACCGCCTCCCTCCACCCCCCCCCCCCCCCCCCCCCCCCCCCTTCCCCGGCCCGAGCTTTTTCCCCCGCCGCTCGGCTCTTCTTCCTTCCCTCAGCGCGGAGGGGGACCCAGAAAAGCGCTGACCCCGCTCGGCTGCCCTCCCTGCCGCCGCCGCCGCCGCCGCCGCCCCCCCGCGGCCCGGGCGGCCGGCGTGGGGGGGGAGAGCGAGCCATGGCGGCGCGGGGCGCCTGGCGGCGGCGGCTGCTCCTCCTCGGCTCGCTGTGGGTCGCGCTGCTCGGCGGGCAGCGCCCCGGCGGCTCCTGCGCCGCCTCGCCGCCTCAGCAGCACCTCCCGCCCGCAGGTGAGTCCCTGGCCGGTTGGGGGGCGAGAGGGGGGTGGGCGAGGGTTTCTCCGCCGTCGCCGCCGCCGCCTCAGCTGCTGCAGCCGGGAGGGGGGGGTCGTTTGTGGAGGGGAGGGGGCGGCGGGGGGAAGAGGAGGGTCTCCCTGGCATCCTTTACACACACACACACACATGCCCCGCGAGGCATCCCCCCCCCTTTCCAAAAGGGACCCCCCCCCGGCCGGGGAGGGTCTCGGCGGGTCTGCTGACCCCGGAGCGGGGATGCCCCCCCCCCCCCAGGAGCCCCGCAGGCGCCGGTTCTCGGCTGGGGAAGCCGCAGCAGCCACAGCAGGCGGGGATCCCCTCCTTCCTCTCTCTCCTCCTTTCTTTTCCCTTTCTCTTTCCCTCTCTCCCCCAAGGGAGAGGACTCTCCCCCCCCCCCCCGCGCGTGTCTGGGGGTGTTTTATGTGTCTCTGGAGTGTGTGTGAGACGGGGTGTGTGTGTGTGTGAGTGGGCTGGTGTGGGTCTTTTGTCAGCCCCCACCCGAGAGACTGGTGCCAGTGGTGGGGAAGTGTGGCTGAGGCGGGGGTGAGAAAAGGGGGTGTGTGTTTCTTTCTCTCCCCCCCCCCCCAGCCTGAAAAAAAAATGGCCAGAAAAGGGTATCAAGAGGGACAGAAATGATGGAAAGGGGTGCTTCCCCTCCCTCCAGCCCTCCTTTCTCTATCTCTCTTCTGGCATTCCCTCCTTCTGCCCAGTTTTCCTCCCACCCACCTCCCTGCAAAAAAAATAAATAAATTAAATAAATCCGCACAGGTTGCCTCCACTTGTAAGAGTCCCATCCGGAGGGGTTTGCTGTGTTTCACAAGGGGTTTGCTGTGCCAGCAGAGGCCACTGCGCCTCTCTCCGTAATAGACAGTTGCTCCTGCCATTTACTAGGGTGACTACTATGGTACTACTACTATGGAGCTGTGGAGGAAGGAGGGAAGGAGGGGGGGGGGCCCTGCAGAAGTGCGCCTTTGGTTGGTCATTCATCAGCGAATACCCCTCCTCTCCCCGCTCGCCATCGCGTTGGATGAGTGCAGCTCTTTTGAGGTGGCAGGCAAAAAGGGTAGCGGGCGGGAAACCTGGGGGTATTCTTCAGGGGGGGAATCCCCCTCCCCTTCACCTGCTTGGCTTTTTGCAGCCGGTGTGTTTTTCACTGGCGGAAAAGAGCTGGTGTGTGAGAGGCGGGCATTATCCCTAAGTTATGTCAGGTGCAGTGGCGTGCAGATCTAGCCCTCAGTCTTGTGGATGTGTAGTGTGATCCTGGGCTTGCTTATTTCTACAAACCTGGGCAGGATGGGAAGCTGGTGTTAGCGATTAGCGAGCTGACCACATAAAATGGCTTTCTGTGTCACCGACGGAAAGTAAAGTTAATTAACTGCCGGAGGAAGGTGTAAGTTGCAGCCGCGCATTAGGGAGGTGCAATGTGTTTGGAACCTGCAACATCTCAGATTTGAAATGCTTGAAATTAAAAATGTGCGCACCTTTATCCTGCACTGTAAAGCTGGCTTCCTTATAATGCAGTTAAGGAGAGCTGATACTAAAACAGATAAAAGCAGATTCTTTCTGGCCAGGAATGTCTAAAACAGGCTCAAATGGTTATGCTTGTCTTTTTGACGTTACACATCAAGATACTTACTATACCTGGCATGGGTTTTGTTTTTCAGTGTATTATATCTGTAGTGATCTCAGCTTTTTCAGTACCTGTAGTATTTCTGGTGTAACTGAAAAAAATGAGTTGGCAGTATATGTTTTTTTGTGGGTAAATGTGTACACACGAAGGGAATGTTGATTGGAGTACGTTTCTTTATCATTTAGCTGGGAAGTTACCTCAAATTGAAATCAGAATAATGCTGAGAAAAGGCACTTAAACTGCAAATGGCTCTTATTTCAGCTATTTCATATTTTCCAGTTGGTTTAATTACCACTCTAAACATGCTGCCTGAGGATGATGCCAGTTGTAGTCCAAAACATTTAGAGGGCAACATGTTGGAGGCTGAAATTCTGAATGGTAATAAATAGTATCTGTTAAAACTATGTGCTGGCTTTAGTTTATGCCTTATGATCTTTACCTTACAGTTTTCAAGTATATATTTGAGCTTAGCATCCTTGTGCATTTTCATTCTTGAGGTGAGTTTAGATGACTAACATGTAAAAGTCCTGACATGGCAGTAGTTGTGGCTACTGATACTACAGTTTGAAAAGACAGACGTAAATGTTTGGGTGTGTTCTTTGAATGTTTACATCTTTGGAGAGTGACTTAGAACTTAGGACTTGAAATGTTTCATTTTTAAATTTTGTTTATGTGCTATTCTGCAACTAAATTTCTTTGTGTGGCTGACAACATAAAGCTAACTATCATTGATACTGTAAAGAAAAAAACATCAGATGATTAAAATAAAGAGCAGGGGGATAAAAAGCAAAATCCAAAAATGGCATTAAAATTGCTACACAGTTTAAAAGACTTAGAAAGATAAAAGGTGCTAAAGTGGTAATCAACTAAATGTCAGGTAGTTTTTGAGGAAAGGAATTACTATTAGGAGGAGGAGGAGGATGCTGAAAACAACCCTTTTCAATTGTTACTGCGCGTTGATAGTTTCCATCCTCTGGTATTCCAGGCAGGGCTTCTGGTAAAAAGTACTCGTGGTAGATTTAGAACCAGTAGTTCCAGATTTAGTGCCTACAGTGCAGTCTCCATCAATCTGAATTGGCCCAATACACCAGAGCATCTAAGGAGAAGCTCCTTGGGCTCCTGCACTTCCAAGGAGGTGTGAAAGAAGCTGAAGTTAAGAAGCATCACTTTTAAAATGTTTTGGAATTCAGGTAGTCCTCGACCTACAACCACAATTGGAATCAGAATGTCCATTGCTAAGTAAGGTGGTTGTTAAGTGAGTTGTGCCTGTTTTTAGGACCTTTTTGCCATGATTGTTAAGGGAATCACAAAGCTAATTAAGAGAATCCAGATTCCCATATTGACTTTGCTTGTCAGAAGGAGGCTGGGGAAGGCCCAAATGGCGAACTTGTGGCCCTGAGACCCATCATAAATACATGCCGGTTGTAACTTCAGCCATTGTAACTTCAGACAGTCGCTAAATGGATAATTATAAATCAAGGACTTTTCCCAAGGGAGATCAGACTAGCCTTCTACCCTGATGATTTTTAGAAGGAAGTTGGAGAGCTTTCCAGTCGAGTTCATGACTTATGCCATCTTTTATTCTCATTGTTAACGTTTTGCCTTTGTTTTTGTAATACTTGACAAAAAATTATTGGTTTATGATTTTATGGTTTATTTAACTTTTTATCTTTTATGTATTGTGGGTATTTCAATTTTTTTATAATGGAAGCTGCCAAAAGTCCTTGGATTGTGGTAGGATATCAACATGATCAATAGGTATAAATAGATAATAAACCAATCCTGTCTTTGAAAATGGCCATGTTATGCAGAATGTGGTATAGGTATGTGCAACCGTCCCAGTGATCCTATGCAAAAATTCTCTAGGGTAGAGGTAATGAATAGTAGCAACTAACAGAGTGGAGTACAACTGCTTCATCTCTAAATTGTTTCCCTTGAGAATTGCCAATGAGATACTCAAAACAGGCAACCATGATTCTGTAGCATCTCACGAGGCAACTGTCATAAGACAAAATTTGTGAGATGGTGAAATAGTATAAAAACACCTTTCACGCCAACAAAAAATCCTACCACTATACGTTATTGGAACATTTTGTTTTTCAACAAGGTTACTGATTTTTATAATGTTCCTTCATGTTCAAATTGCTGCTATCATCAAAGAGCAAGATGGGAAAATTATACTGTAGTATTATGGAGTTTCCTTGAATGAAAGGGAATCCCGACTCCTCCCTTCCCTTCACTAAACTGTTGTAGTCTCAGTAGATGAAGGTGAGGAATATGTGAAATAATATCCACACCTCACTATTGTTGTGATTGTTGCCATTGCGATAGGTGAAATAAGACAGGGACTAAGATAGATGGAATTATGGAATAGAGCTGAAGTGAACAACTAGAGCACTTTTGCTTCTGCAAATCAGTTTCACAATGCTGGCTCTCAGTGCTGGATGAAACTATGTAGATAAAGGAACAGAAATTGGGGTCAGGAGAGGCATCCATGCCTACATGGAAAGCAGCCACTTCCTTCTCTTGAGGCCATGGTTGTGATGAGTGGCTCAGAACTTTATGAAAAAAGAGGGAGAAAAAAGCTCCAGGTTTTGCTGTTTCTTCATAATCTATTGCAAAACCTGACTTTCTATACATGTAGTCCTCGACTTTTGACCACTATTGACCCCAAAATTTCTGTTGTTAAATGAGACATTTGTTAAGTGAGTTTTGCCCCATTTTATGACCTTTCTTGCCTACAGTTGTTAAATGAGTCACTGCAGTTGGTAAGTTAGTCGAATGGTTGTTAAGTAACTCTGGTTTCCTCATTGGCTTTGCTTGTCAGAAGGTCACAAAAGGGGATCACATGACTTTGGGATAGAGCAATGGTCATAAGTATGAACCAGTTATCAAACATTTGAATTTTCATGTGACCATGGGGATGCAACAAAGGTGGTAACTGTAAAAAATGGTCATTTGTCACTTTTTTCAGTGCCATTGTAACTTTGAATAGTCACTAAATGAACTGTTGTAAATTGAAGACTACCTGTATATCCATTAGCAAAACAAGGGGTATATGGAAAGTTCATGTAGCTTGATTAAGAAGGGCAATGTATTTCTCCAGAAATTTTAAATGCTATGTTAGTTTGAGGAACTAGTCTGTCCAGCTCAGTGCTCTATTTAACATAATTCAAATTATGTTGTTTCAGAAAACATGTAATTCAAATTCAGATTGGATTATTTTGAGTCAATGACCTATTTTCACATAATGCTTTCTTTGGAGAAAATGTGAGAATTCTCCATTATTTCATGGTGTCAGATTGACACTTAACTAGTCTATCATTGAGCTGGTTCCCAACCATCTGCTCAATTATAAGCGCACTAATCATGAATTACATATTTGAATTATTTTGCATTATGACTTTGCATCATTTGCTTGATGGTGACAGCTGTGTCTCTCCACCCATTGATCCCTACTGAGAAAAGGTTAAAAAGTATGGACAGCATTTTATCTGTGGTAGAACTTGGTATCCAGATTACTAGCTTTGTTTTTTTCACATAGTAATCTTTTGATTTAACAAGGTATGATGAGTTATGCACTAAAACAGAATCCTATTAAATATAAATGTAATTTTATGCATGCATAAGAATGGATATTTTGGCATGCATACTTTGTTGCTGTTGTTAGTCACTAAATTGTGTCCGACTCTTTGTGACCCCATGGACCATAACGCACACCGGGTCCCCCTTTCCTCCAGGTCTTCCAGAATTATGGTATTTTACACATGCATAATTAGGGATGAGATTGCAGACACTTGAGGGTTCCCTGTGTTAATGGTTCCACAGTCAAAGTGACTGATGCAGCACCGTTGAACTACCAGTGAAGATGAATATGAGGGAAAATATGGATGTGTGAGAGGCCCAGCTTTCCGACTGTCAAAGCAGAGATATAAGGTATGAGTTTTAGGAAGTCAATTGCCAGTTATATATTGAGATCTGTTCCTTTGTAATTCTGATGGAGAACAGAGGAAACAGAACTTGATGCCTATGGTTTACTCAAGTAGGAAATTATGGATAGAGATAATAAGTGAAAATGTCCAAAATGTGATGGCAGCTGTATTTGTATATCGTTCAGCCAATAGGGTCACAGCAGTTTGCAACAATACAATATAAGCAATCATATAATTAAACTATTAGGAATCAATAATTACAGAAATTATGAGTGAATAATAATAAAATGATCCTTGGTTTATACTTATTGATTAAAAGTCATGTGCTGCCTAAACTTTTTCAGCTGTACTACAGCTTAAACATTGATTACACATTCAAAGAATTCATTATCATGCTTTTCTATGACCATACTAATTTGATTGGCTTTACTTTACAGTAGTAGAATCTATATGTAGATACACATGCTGTAACATCAAAATATGGAAAATGCATAGCACAAGAAGATGTCTTCTTTAATCTCCTTGAAACAGATTATTCATTAATAACTTTATGATAAGTGTACAGTAACACATTGGCAAGAGGCTCAATAATACTTGACACAGGATTCTCTGAAGAGAAGAATGGAGTTAAAAGGCTACTATCTTTATGCTTCTAGGTGATACTTTATTGTACACTGAACTGCTTAGAGATGGAGATGGAGATATTGCTTCCAAGTTTTACTTTGCAAACATAACATTAGTAATGCTTATAATATGGCTTGCAAGCTAATGAAAATCTATCTAGCATCCTGTGCATTTTTGAGTGAGCATGTATATATGTTTACATTGTATTTTTAGTAAACTAATTAACTCAAAGTGGCTTGTAGATTATTTGAAAATACATAATGTGATTTAATTGAATTGCAGTATGATGCATCTCATTATGAGACTTCAAAGTCCTAATTAAAATAGCACTTATTTATCTATTTAATAGCTCTTCATTTTTACTTGTTATGCCATTATCATTCTAGCTTTTGCATTTTCTTTGTTAATGTACTTTGCTCTGACTTCCTAGAGAGCTTTCTCTGACTTACCCAATAAGCAGGAACTTGGTCAGGCCCTTTAAAGCCTAAAGATGATTTTGTATGATTACTTTTTCTTATCTCAGAGGAGTGATAAAATCACTAGCAATGGCAAGTTAGGTAAATATAAAACAGATTTCTTTAAAAAAAAAGAAAGCATTGATGTGTTGGCAAAATATCCCCGCATGCTGTATGATTCCAGATATTGTACTTCTGACTGAGTCTTCAGAATTATTCCTTCAGTCTAGCCAGTGTTGGTTTATTTAGAATGTGTGAATCCAGCTATAGTGTCACATTTGTTAATATAATATGGAAGGCTGAGATCTATGCTGCTACTTAAATACAAATTGCCAAAAGTTGTACTAAGCTTTGCTGCTTGTCTGTGAGGAATTTCAGTAGATAACTTGGATATACTATTATCAGCTGATAATGCATCTGAGGATAATTGGTGGTTCTTGTTAGTATGATTGTATTTCAACCACTTTTTCCTTTGGAAAAATGTACTTGATCTGTGATATTTATGCCAAATGTAGTGTTTCTATAAATTTCTACACTCTATACAATTTTGAAATTGTCTGTAGATTAGATGTTTGAATTTCTTTAGTGAATTTAGTGTCTTGGCTAGAGTTTACTTATGGAATTTTTATAATTTACTTATAAGGATATAACAAGGCAAAGTATACTTTGGAAAATAATTAATTATGGAATATAGTTTTACAGTCTATACTTTATGTAAATAGTGCACTTTGTAAGTATAATTTTGAAACATCTTGCAATGATTTAAAATAATCATTTGAAAAAAAACCCTCTTAGGCTGAATGTAAGAATAATGTAAGTTCTTTATTTAATTTGCTTGTATATATGAGAAGCACAAGCTCTATTGCTGCTGTATAGTCCTTCCCCAGAATATTGATCAACAAATGTTTAAGCAAACTTGCACTTATGAAGGAAACTTTCTTCATTTGCATAAAAAATAATGAATATATTTATCATCACCAGTGCCCATTGTATAGTGTAATACATTTGGAAATGTGTTTAATGTATTAATAATATACATGTCATAACAGTTGTTAGAAATAATATGTCCTTTTTTGAGGGAGATAATCTAGAAATGAGATAAAAATATTTATTTGATGCACACCTTTTATAATACATTTAATTTTTTAAAGGGAGTGTGCTGAGGAGTTTTTCCTTAGCATACTTTAGGAAACAAAAGTGACTATTAACATACAGTATTGCTTTTGCTGAACACAATCTTATGACTGTAAGATCTGTAGGAAAATGTATGCAATGGAAACCTTTTTTTCTGTCAAGGTTCATATTTATTTGTAAATAATCTGTAGGAACTGCATGTCAGTAATGAATGCGGAGTTCAGCCAGCAATAAATAAGGCTGGAGTGTGACAATGAAGTTACAATATTCCCCTCTCTCTTTCTGATACCTTTGTCCACCCTTCCTGGACAGATTGCTCCTACCCAAGGTGAATTGATTTTCTTCAAAGGGCTCTTGAAAGTAATCGAGGGTCATAAAAGATTAGACCAAGGATTACTTAAGGGGTGAAGGCCACAGATTGCTCACCCTGGGTTACCCGTTTCTTAGGTTCAAGTAAGCAAAATATGCAGCAGTGCTGTAGTCTCAGCAAAATTACATGAGGTGAGTGTCACTGGGAAGCTTCAAAAAGTTACTCTTTCCTAAATGACACTTGAGAATCTCAGTAGAGGCTGTAAAATTTCTATTTGCACCTGGATTTGTTTTTTTTAATGAATTGTTTTATTGTTTGAATCTTTCTCAGATTGTCTGAGTAGAAATAAAGGGGGCATTCTCTTAAGGGGAAAAATAAATGGAAAGGAAAATCTAGTCATTGCATTTTTGGATCATTAGACTAATAGTTTAAAACTGAAGAAAGAAATTTATGAACTTATAATAACCAAGCTAATTCTCCTAGCCTTTTAAAAATGTGCAGGAATTCCAAAATGAAACGTTTACATGATTCCTGGCACAAATTGACCTCCTTTTGACACATTCTCAGTTTAAAAGAACATGTCACTCCTCCGTGCCAAACTTTCAAAACAGGTATTACTTTACACTTTAATTAACTGCATACATTTTGAAAGAGAAATAAACTAGTGGGCTTTTTCCACCACAGGCATATAAAGCCTTGCTTCACAGAAGAGAGCACTTAAGCAGGAACAAGGAAGCTTGTGTGATGTGAACTAAGATTGTGTACTTTAGGGGGGAGAAAGTCTGATTTTGGTGTATGGCTCTTGGCAGGCTCAAACAAAACAGTTAGTGTTCTCTCAGTTTAGAAAAAGTATTCCTTAAAACAGTCCTTTAAAAAAAACCTATTAAATGAAATATTTGTAAAATGTTACCTTGTTTAAATAATCTTTTTGTTAGTAGACTTTTTCTATTATTTCTATGAATGCTTGCTTATTCTTTTATAATAAGACTTTAAAATTAGGATTCTGGGTTCTGTAAGTCTTTCCAAGAGGTGAATACAGAATTACAATCCTAATGTGTATCTGCCCATATGTATAAAATGGAAAATCCACCCAAGTAATGCTTGGGTACTTTTGCCTTCTTGTTGAACAGTATTTAAGGATCTGTATCCACAGCAGGGGACAGAAAACAGTGATTGTATGCAAAACTAAATGGAAATGTGCAGCTATTTTATTGTAAATAGCATCCTGTGTTAATAACACAATTGGGATCTAAGAGCTGTTGTGGCTTGCCTGTTTAATTTGCAGAGGGAACATAGTATTCTACATACTAGTGCATGACAATGGCCAAATATTGTGATTAAAACGTGTACACTTAGATTGAATTTCTTCCATCAGTTGATGTGATCAGTTGAAGTTGATGTGGGACACTGGATCAGTCACTGTATTTCTGCTTCATGTATGTCAGTAAGAGGGGAAAAAATGGAGATTGTATGCTGCTCTAGAGAAAATGTGGGATAAAACTGTTTTAAGAAATAAGAAATAAAATTGTTAGAAACAGAGTTCCCCTTTGTAGAGACTTAACAAAAAGCAAACAGTGGTAAGCATAAGTAAATGCTGGTTATTAAGCCAAGCTATAAGTGGTGGATTCTTGTTCTCTTAGTACTTAATTAATTGGTAATCTTCATTTCCCATATTTGATTATGGTGATGATAATAGCTTAGGAAGTTGCCTTAAAAGAAAAAAAAAACTACTGGGACAAGAAGCTTCCATGATAACATGTGAACATGTTCAAAGAGTGCAATACAAATCTAATTAACTCGTGCAATTTTTAGAAAGTCAGCTTATTTCAATTAATCCTATACATAAAATATCCTGCTGAAGTACATTTGTCAAAATAGGGATGGTAATAATAGGGCAGGTTTCTAGGTCACCATTTATAAATGTTTTACAGTGATATTTATATCCACCTCTTTCATTCTTGCTAATCCAGCTAATATATAACCAGGGATCGTAGTGGAGAAAAAAATGGGACTTAAGTTAAATATACCGAACAGCAAACTGATAGCAACAAGGATAGCAGTCAGCCTTAGAATTCACAGTACAGGTAGCCCTCAACTTACAGTACAACCTCAATTTGAGCCCAAAATTTCTGTTGCTGAGCAAGACAGTTAAGTGAATCTTGCCCCATTTTATGACCTTTCTTGTCATAGTTATTAAGGGGATCACTGCAGTTATTAAATTAGTAATGTAGTTGTTAAATAAATCTGGCTTCCCCATTGATTCTGCTGGTCAGAAGGTTGCAAAAAGGGATCACATGACCCTGGGATCAGTGGTGGGATTCAAAACGTTTTGCCACCGGTTCGGTGGGCATGGCTTGGTGGGCGGGCTTTGCCCACGTGCACCAAATGCGCACTTTGCACAGGCACAGAGGCATTTGCGCAGGTGCGGAGGCTATCCAACTCACCTCCTGCAAGCCTGCACTCTCCCGGTCGCTTTAGCAGCTGCTGCGCAGCACTCTTCTGTGCCGCGCAAAGCAGCTGCGCTTTAAAAGCAGAGGATAAAGGTTAGTATGGGAGCCCAGGTGGGTGGGTGGGCAGTGCAGCGGAGAGAACTGGTTTGGTCTCCGTTGCTCATCGCCACTACCGGCTCGGCAGAACTGGGCTGAACTGGTGGAATAATACCACCACTGCCTGAGATACTGCACCTATCAGAAATACGCGTCAATTGCCTGAATTTTGATCATGTGACCATGGGGATGCTGCAACAGTCGTGTGAAAAACAGTCATAAGTCACTTTTTTCAGTGCTGTTGTAACTTCAAACGTTCACTAAATGAACGGGTGTAAGTCGAGGGCTACCTGTTAAGATACTGAAGTCATGGATAGGTCCTGCCTTTTAAGTAAAGGAACCAGCAGTCAAGAAATACCCCACTACACTAGGAGTTTGTAGCACGGCAAAGAAGCTGATAATTGTCCAAGTCTTCCTCCTCTTGAAAGTGGGATGGGATTTGTTCTTGTCTAGTCTTCTGAAGCTTCAGCCATTGTCCAGAAGGTTTCAAAATTCCCAAGAATGGTTCTGTGATTCTTTAGGACCCTTAGAAGACAGGGTTATCCACCTAACCCAGGAGTCTTGAGTTCACTTCAATTAGCTAAGTTCTCTCTTACCCTCTCTTTGTCCACCTTACGCTGCAGTTCCCTCGTTCCTCCAGGGATGTAACATTGAAAGAGCGGGAGCTTCGTCTCTCTTCTGAGAGGCAAAAAGATGCAAAGGAGGAATGGAAAATTCTGTCTTTTTGCTTATGATTTCTCGTCCAGGTCATGGTTGCCCCAAAGGTGCTTTTCCCCAAAGGCAGCTGGACTTTCTTGGTTTTCTGTCTTTTGCAATCAGCCCCTACCAATTCACCACATTCTCAAGGTTTCAATTAGCTATAATTGTGCCTTGGATAAACCTCATTGGCTACGATAACTGCCACAATCTACATATGCCCTCTGAGCATTGATTGGGTAGAAGCTGAATATAGTACGTCAAGTATGCTTAAACACAAACAAGTACTTTACAGACAAATGGGATCATTTGCTTGTACGTTCCTGCCTGGGAAATCTCTTTGTGTTTCCTAGCCCTTTGCAGTTATAATTTTCAATGGAGTTGTCAAATACTTTAGGTTATTACTTGTACTTGTGTAGATCTGGATTCGTAGGGGTGAGATTCATGGGATTCTCCTCCGTGCTGCATCGAGAGCCCAGGATGGGTTGACCCCTTCCTATGATGTCATAGCTGAGTCTGTACTAAGATATAAAAGCCAGCCCCCGGGAGAGACCCCAGCTTTTGACCCAGCTCCTTTCAGTCAGTAGCTGTGTCTCTGAAAGCGTTCTGTTAGATAACGCTCACCAGCGATCTTCAGTGCCGTTTTTCCCCGTTTCAAGCAAGGTTGGGAGCAGCGTTGCCAGAGCGCTGTTCAGGCAAGTTGGGCAGCGTCTGTAGACCTCCCCCACCACGCCTGCGGTTTGAGCGGTCGTAAAAAGCGATCGGCAAACCGAGACCAGCGTCAGCCAGTTGATCATGTGGCCAGAGGCTGCCCTTTCCTTTGCTGACTTCACTCGGGACTCTTTATAGCCTAAGGAGAAATACTTCGATCTCGGAGCCTGTTTCCCGTAGTCAGTGGCCATCTTGGATTGAAGCCTTCCACCACGAGCTGAGCGGCCATTTTGTAAGCCCGGGGGCCAATTTATACCCTAAGGGGCTTCATACAAAAAATGTACAAACAGTTTCTTCCCAGTGTAAGAGCCTTTATTCTTCAAATGGAGCAAGATAAGGGTCAGGCAGAGTCCCCCTGTCCCCCCTAGTGGAACAGTCTCTTAAGCCAATAAGAGAAAAAGTTGTAGGCAACGCACCCAATCAGTCCAGAGGGAGGTGGCTGCTAAAATCAGAGCTAAGACTCTAGCCCCTAAGAAGGCAACTCAGGGTGAGTTGAGGGCAGAAAAGTGCAGACATGCAGCCCTAGAGAGGCAGTTCAACAGAACTATTCAACAGAAGGGAGTGCAACTACAGCATATTTCAGGTGATACCTGTGGGCCCCAGCCAAGCCCTCCCAGGGAAGGAGAAGTTATCTATGAGCCTGTCTCCTGACGCTTTTGCAGTACAATGATCTTCAGGATCTAAGCAGATCTGGGCCTTATTTCCAACAGGCTTCTGGGCCCTGTGCTCCTCCCCCTTCCTTTCAGGCCTCGAACCTCTTCTCAATCTAGGCCTGAGGCCACCTTCACTCCCTCAGCAGTGGGCCTTCGGCCTTCTGCCCCTACCTTTGAGCATAGACCAGGGGATATCCAAGAGGTTGTCTCTTTGGCCATTAGGCAGGGATTGGCTGAAGGCTTCAAGCAACTCTATAAGTTGCCTCATCACCCTGATTTACACAGGTCCCAGGACCTCAGGGTCCATTCTTCTCTACCAGAATGGGAGGAGGTTGATAAGGAGGGAAGGGCTTCACCATCTGAACACAGTTACTCCTCTCGTTCAGAACGTGAAGAGGGCGAGACCTTCGACCAAAATCTTTCAGAGGAAGAGGACCCTCGCCCAGAGCAGACATCCTCTGCATTGGTCTTCAATCCTTCTCTCTTCAGGCCATTACTCAGCATGGCCTTGGTCACTGCCAAGCTGTCGCCAGAGGAAGTGGCTCCCGAGCCTCAAGGAATTCCCTCTAGCCAGGGGACTCATTCTTCTCCAAGACTGTAGTGGAGGCAGGGGTTTTGCCTTCTCCCACTTTGTTCCTGGATATGGTCAAGGAACGGTGCGCTTCCCCTTCGGCAGGTCCTCACCCATCTTCTCTGGATAAGCATTTCTACAACGTCAGCGCAGCCCTGGACAATTCCCTGGCAGTGCCTTCTGTTGACATTCCAGTTCTGGCCTCGTTCCCATTTTCTGGCACTCACGTGGGCATCCCTACGGTGGCTGCACCAACTTCAGATTAGATTGCCTTCATCTGACCTTTGGTCTCACCAAGGCCTTAATAAGATTATTGCAGCGGTGGAATTCACTGCAGATGCCACTCTCGATTCCGCCAAATTTGCATCTAGGGCCATGGCATCTTCAGTAGCAGCAAGAAGACTGTTATGGCTCAGAAATTGGCAGGCGGAGTCACGGCATAAATGGAAGCTGGTTTCAGTTCCATTCGCGGGCGATAAGCTTTTTGGAAATGCTCTGGAACCTTATCGAAACCAGAGATAAACGTAAAATTCTCTCTTCCTCTGGGAAGAGAGCCGACTATCGCCCAGCTCCTTATACTGGTAAACAGCCCTTTCGGGAGGGTGGGGGTCGTTCCTGCCATCGCTCTAAGTAATCCCTCATTCTCCCCACCCATCGGCGGTCGCCTAGCCTTCTTTGCCTCCAAATGGGAGGAGTCAACGGCAGATGCCTGCGTGCTCAGCACTATTAAGTCAGGATTACAATTGGACTTCCTAATGCACCCCTCTAAAAAAAAAAAAAGATTGTCCTGTCTCTCGGGACATTTCAAGGCAAGACCTTATGAATCAGGCCATTCAACTCCTTCTTGAAATCCGAGCTATTCAAACCTCTTCCCCCCTCTCAATGGGGATGTGGGCTTTATTCTCGCCTTTCATCGTTCCCAAAGCCTCAGGTGGGGTAGCGAACCATCCTGGATCTAAAATTTCTCAACCAATTTGTAAAATACAGGCTATTTAAAATGCAGACCCTGCATTCTATTTTAGAAAGCATTCGGGAGAGCGATCTCCTCTCTTCCACTGATCTCACGGAGGCTTACTTCCACATCCCCATTTGGCCTCATCGCCAGTTTTGCCGTTTCTGTTATCAGAATGGGGTCAGATCAGAAGTGGGTCAGATCTTGCATCGAGCAGGCCTACAAAGCTGCGGCCCTTCCGGTTCCTCGAGGTCTGATGGCGCACTCTACCAGAAACGTGGACACTTTGGCTGCCTGGGCGACCCAAGCACCCTTGGAGGAGATCTGTCATGCGGCCACGTGAACATCTCCGTCTCCTTTCATCAGATATTACCGTCTGGATGTCTTTGCCTCAGCAACTGCAGCCCTCGGTAGACGGATGCTTCAACGAGTGGTTCAACAGTCAGCGTGATGAGCCAGACGAGGACCCATCCGTGGACATGCAAGCTTTGGTATGTCCCATCCTGGATTCTCGATGCAGTATGGAGGAGAATGGGCATTGGTAGAAGTTACCCTGAACCGCCTTTTCTATCTATGCTGCGAGAGAGCCCAGCCCCTCCCTTGATTCGTCCGGAGAGGGTAAGTCATATTTCTGTATTCATTTGTGCTTTCAGAGACACCTTTCAGTCCGTCAAGTATCTTCGCCAAAGCTGGGGTCTCTCCCGGGAGCTGGCTTTTATATCTTAGTACAGACTCAGCTATGATGTCATAGGAAGGAGTCAACCCATCCTGGGCTCTCTCGCAGCATAGATAGAAAGAGCGTTCAGGGTAACTTCTAAAGCTACTTTCCCAAAATGAAAGCTGTGCTGTTCAACACAGAACTCCATATTTGTCATTGTTTCTGCTTTAGGAATTCCTAGGCTATCTGCATAGCTTAGTTCTGAAGGAGGTTATTAGTGTTGGAGCTAGTCAGACTGCATAAGCTTCCTGAAAGGAAGTAATTGTAAAATAACAAGGAAATAATTAGGAAATGAGGATTTCTGCTTTTGCTTTGTCTTTATGAAAAGGGCACAAGGTTTCTCTGGCAAATACTGCTGTGTAAAAAAAAGAAACCCATAATTTTGGATTGATTGATTATTATGAGAGCCTTTTTCTACAGTGACTTTGACTTCAGAACTTTATTGGTCTTTTAATTATTATTTGAATAGAGATTGATTGTTGGCATGCAGTGCTCCTAAACAGCTTTGAATGGAGTGGCTCCCTTGTTTATATATATTGTTTATAAATTGTTTTAATCATAAGTTGACATTTAGAAGACAAGCAGCCTATTTGGACAGTCCTACTTATATTTAGTTATCAGTATGTTTAGCTAAAATGCTAATAAATGAATTCCTAGAAGTATTATAACTTAAACATAATTTCATTCATTGTATCTGTTAGTGGCTCCTTAAAAGCTGCACTTTTTCCTGAAGTTGCATAGTAGCCATATAGCCCTAGAAAGAATAGGCATTTCAGTTAAGGAAGCACCAACATCATGCAGCAAGATTATCATGTCCTACTGTTACCTCTTTAATGCCACTCTATAACTATTTGTTATAAGCAATTCTGACCCTTTTAATTTTAATCAATCAAAATAGTTTACTTGTCAACAAGGCATGCATACATATTACAACAATTTCCCCTTCCCCACAGTTGTAAGAGTTTAACTTGGGGGAGAAACCTTTCCTTCCTTCCTTCCTTCCTTCCTTCCTTCCCTCCCTCCCTCCCTCCGTCCCTCCCTCAATTCATGACTCTGAGTGGCTGACAATAATTAAAAGCATAAAACAATCAAGAAACCCATAGCTGAGATTAGAAATACAACAGAACTCAGCACAGCCCTTGCAGATGTTCACACACGAATCTGGATCCCAAGACTGGTCCTACAGCCGTGTCTTTGAGGTCTTGTGAAAGTCTGGTGGGTTCCAATCTAATTTCCAGGGAAATGAAGCTCCAAGGAGTGGATGCAACTCCAAAAGGGGCTGTATTCCTTGGGCCCCAGCAGACGGCTCTCCTTAAAGTCAAGACCTGGAGTCTTGACCCTTCCTGCTAGACCTTATGGGACAAGTTGACATAATTGGGAAGAGTCAGTTCCCCAAACAACCCTTAGCTCTTACAGGAGCTTTTAAAGGATATAGGACGAGAAGGGAAACTTCTTCAAAAAAAACCCAGAAAGCCCAGTTACCTCTTGAAAAAAGCACCTTTGGGACAACCGTGACCTGGATGTCACTGAAAATCTCCCTAGACTTTTAAAAGACTATAGGTGTTCCACAGGGACAGCGGGACTTTAAAAAATCTTAATAGGCCTTCTATACCTATAGGTATATCCTGTCTATTTTATGATTTACCCATCTTCCCCCCACCCCCTCCATTTGTCTACTGTAGGACATGAATAGGAAGCTGCGTCTTCATTTATTGTTGATGTGGTTTCAGGGGGTTCTGGGTACTGCATGTTTCTTTGGAATCTGCTGATAGTAACTGCCCACATTTCTCCTGATAGAATTAATGGCAAAAGAAAATCCTTTCCCACACAAGCACAATTATTTTTTGGAAATACGAAGGTAAAGTTTATTTGAGTTCAGTAGCTATTGTTATTAAAATCTTTGGGTCAGTTTGGAAGCAATTACGTCATAATTTTAGGTCAAACAACTTTTTGTTGAACTTTTTTTAAGCCTAATTGGATGCATGTGGAGTAGAAATATCCATTGTGAAAGGGCTTTGATTCATTGGCAAGTTATAAAATACTTGCTGGTAAATTAAGCCAAAGTTCCTGGATTTCATAGTGCTGCAAATTATTCTTTACAGTACTGAAAGAACAAATTTAATGGTTTGGTTTTTCTTGTTTATCTGAATGTTGTTCAACGCTTGGAAATGTTTTCATAGGGATTGCAAAAATAATTATGGGATGAAGGAATTATGTTAGTATTGATTTCTTCATACCATCTCATTTACTCCACCCGTCGGGAACTGCCATTTCAGCATTATGACTATGAAGATGGATAGCCTAGCTTTCTAACTTAGAAGGCTTGGAATTTGTTAGTTGGGCTGGTTTGATGGCCCCTTTTTCTCCTGTTCCAGGCTATCATCCCTTGATCGATGTGCCTATGTCATGCGGATCAGGAATAGACATCTTTTTCTCTATGAAGGCTACCTTGTCCCCTCCCTCCATCATACCCAACCTCATTCCAGTATTCTCTACCTCACCAAGATTGTTGGAAAGAAGAAGCAAGCAAATTTCTATCACTTGGCTATTCTGTTGCATTTGAAATTTGCAGGTGAAGGAAGATTGAAAGCCCTCCCACCCCTCAATTCCATTCCTTCCTTGGCCTCTTCCTCCCTGCTATTCTTACAGTTGTTAACCTTCAATTTTCATTCAAGTTTTTCTTTCTGCAAAGCATGGTGACCACATTGTCCTCTTGTGTATAAGAAGATTTAGTTCCCCCGGCTTCTGCAGAGGCAGAACTGACAGTAGCTGCAACAAGTGCAAAGGGGAAATAGATAGGACCCGTGTTGTAATGGATTTTCCCCCAAAGCACTGAGTAAAAAAAACCATATGTTGCCCTATCCCCACTCTCCTGTTGTAGATTCTATCTTCTGGAGGTTCATTTAGTGAGGGTGAAGTGTTTTAAGCTATATTGATTCCACAACATCTGTAGTTTGTTTCTAAATGTGCCTGTATAATATATTTCTCCCTCTCCCTGGTATGTTACTACTAATTCTCAGACTTTTTTTTTCCAGCAGCATTAATGTTAGTGTGTGTTTCTTTTCCATTTTTAACTTCTTATTGTCCCAAGGGACCTCATAAATATTGCTTCCTCCTACAAAGCTGCTGACATGTAGCAAAAAATTCTAATTCATTATTCATGTGATGCTCATTTTCTATGTTTAGGAATTAATGCATCTTCAATGGAGATTTTTTTTTTCCATGGCTGCAGTATGAAAAGAAGAAAGCAGGCAAAGCAAACACTACATGCAGAGTT
Source organism: Pseudonaja textilis (assembly GCF_900518735.1). The sequence goes on from NW_020769352.1 coordinate 5,980,723, forward strand.
ATGTGGCAAGTGCTAGAATGCTAATCAACAAAGAAAATAGTAGGCATAAATATTTGCTATACTTACAGAGGAATTTAATTTTATGGGGAGAGGAAATGTGTAGTAGTATTTTTTTATTAATGCCCTGTATTTTATATTGTTTCGTATACAAAAAACATCTCAAAGTGATTTACAAAATAAACATACCAATAAAAAATGGTAATTAAAAATAATGTTAAAGAAAGCCTGTTTACTTTAAAAACAACAGTGGAGGAAGGAAAGAAAATAAACATTCACAGAGAGACAGTCTGGGTGAAGAGGTGGATTTTCAACAGATGAAATAACATGTGCCTCACTAATATCGGGGGAGAGAGCAACCGTCTTATGGCCGTCTGTAGCCCTGGCCAGTCTTTCTCGGCCTTGGGAAGTGGGAGAGGTGAGGACTTCCATTCGCTGGGGAATTGTGAGAGTTGAAGTCCACATAACTTCAACTTGTCAAGATTGAGTAACACTGGCTAGGTAGATACCATATACTACTACACTAGGCAAATGCCAACCTTGAACTGAATATCAAATGAACTGTATTGAAAACTAATTTGGAATTTTCCATAATTCAATACTTTACTTTTTAAAAATGGTAGGGAGACTAAGAGGAATGAAATAGAATTAACTGACCAACCACACCATGATTTCCAAAGAAGAGATCTTGTCTAAACAGCTTCTTCTGCAATACACATTGAGAATATATTTTCAAAAATCCATTACAGCTTTAGATTCGGAATTAAAACAGGATCAGTGTAAAAAGTGCACTGCGGCAATATTTAAAAGGATCCAAGCTAAGTTGTAGTATTAACTAGTAGTTGTATGCAAAGTAGATCTCTGTGTGAGATCTTATTTCTAGTGGACGTTCTTTCCTCCAGTGCAGGTTTCAATTAGGGTATTCGATTAATTAATAATTTAAGAAATTAAAATGCATAAATACTCCAGGTGCAATGACTTTTTCCAAGGGCTTGATTTGCATGGAAAAAAACAATTAACAGTCTAATATCAGAGATTTATGTCAAACTCATGAAGTCATTTTCATTTCTCCGAGCACTACTTTGTGCTCGATGTAAAGGGGTTGTTGAATTTTATTTTATGTAACAAGAGTGCCCCTGGAACAAAATTAAACGTCAAGCATGATCTTCTTTCCTTCACACAGCTTTGTCTCTGCTGTTAACCTTTACTTTAAGAAACAGCTTTCGAAAACAAGATACATTCAGTGGCTTGAATGACATCCTTTGCTGTATGTTTTGTGACTGCCAAGGACTTCATTATTTCTCCTCTAGTTAGCCAGATGAAAAACAAAGCTGGGAGTTTGAACATTATCTTCCTCTGAAATCTTGCCATTCTGTACATGTTCCAGTGGAAGAAAATGGTTCTGAAAGCATTATTTCTTTATTTTTTCCTTCATATTCAGAAACCCTTCGTAAAAGCTCTCAGGTGGCTTTGGTTAAGCTGTTCCTCTTTGTTCTGCCAAAAAAAAATGTATTTCCTCGGTTTGTTCTTTCAGTAAAGGCACAGATTTACATCTCCCTCCCTCCACTAGCAAACAAAAAGCTTCAGATTGACAACTTAGGGCAAAGGTATATATGTTGTTGCAAAGACAGGTGCCAATTTAATTTGTCATAGAATAAATCCTCAGTTTTCTAGGCAGGCATTCAGCAGATTTTGAACAAAGCAGATAATTTTTTTTATTTTGAATGGATCAGATGTTTTTCTTGTTACCTTAGCAGTCTGGACCACTGGTGCAAGTTATGTCATTCATCTCCGTTTATTTCATTTTGAATAAATTACATGATTAATGTTTTGATGTTGTTTGCCTCATTTATATAATTAAATAGGTGATAAATGAACAAAAACCTTAATTGGGTAATCAAATGAACAACCTAAATTATGTCAGTGATGTAAATTCAGATTTAACGGACACTCAGTTTTAACAGATATTCTTTTCCCCAAAAGTTCCATTAAATTTAGCTTTTACTGAAATGAGGCAGAAATATATCTAAGTGATAATAATAGTTCAGTGCCATTCTCTGTACTAAAGTCTGTTTCAGTGAAAGTCTTGTCATGTTGAACACATGGAGTTCTCCTGACTTAGTACCAGTTTTGGAACTTTAAAACACTTTCTCTACCTCATTTGGGGAAAATTCAGGCTTTAAAAGTCAAATTGCAATTAAGTGGCTTCAGCAAGTGGCTTCAGCTTCCTAAGACAACAAATGTTGCTCTAATGAAATAGTAAGTAAGCTCGAAATACCCATATGTTTTTCTCTTCAGCCCTCATAACTAGTTCTCAAGGTTTCTGTAAGGTTTAGTAAAACACCTAGAACATCTTGAGGGCGCTGGGTTATCTAACTCTAAGTGTCGATGAACCATCTCCCTTATTTTCCCCTAAGATCGCAATGGAGTTAAGCAGCTTTTAATTATGTCACTGAAGAAGTGGGTGGAGAAAGGAAACTCTTCCGAGCAGAACAAGTCAAGGCCTGTGAAAATGCCAGCATTAACTACATGAACAGTTTAGTTTTATCTTTTAGGAGCCATCGGGAGGGTCCTAGATCCAAATGGGAGAAGGCGATTTAAAGCACACGTGGACATAAATTAGGCCAATTGGCATCTCTTGAAATGTTCTGCAATGAATTGCCAGCAGGTGTGATGGGTGCATCCAAGCAGGCAACAAGTAACCTTTCCTTCCTGAATCAGAATCATTTCGCAGACCTATTGCCTACATTCCCACTGTGGCATTATGTTCTCCAGTATGGCATGGACATAACTTGAATACAATTATGTGATGTTAGCAATGTAAGCATCCATAGGGGAAGCAAAGGGGCAAATAAGGACATTTGAGTCGTGATGTAAAGTCCATCACTAATACACTTGCGTCCAGTATCAAGCAAGTACACAAATTACAGGGGTTACGTTATAGCACATGTTTGGTCATTTTCATGTGGTAATGTTTATAGATGCCCCCAATCAGCAATTAAGACATTACACTGTTGCTTAATATGCAGTGCATACCTTTATTTATATTATTTATAGGGTCTCCTATCTAATTGCATTGACTTTGGGCAGTGTATGAAGATTAAAGCCATCGCCGCAACATATAACTCAAGATGCCCTGGTTAAAACAGCAACCATTCCAAACCAAAAGCCACATGCACGTCTTCCGTGCCTTTTACTTTGCCAATTAAAACAATGTGAAAGAGTCCTGAGAACTATTTAATACAAACTACTATTTATTTTTCATAAAAAAGGAAAGACACAAAAAAATCTTTCTTTTTTGGGGGGTGGGTATTCTCTCTTGTTTGTATTTTCTCCATCACACACAGAATCCCGTATATAAGCATGCTGAAATCTACTGAAATCTGTTAGTACAGTAGTTCTAAACAACGGTCAGATGATGCACCTACTTTTTATAAGTACAAAAAGAACATTTAATTTCTCCTTTCTTCTTTTGATCTGTAACAATAGTGCCTGCTTGGCTGGTTTGCTTCTGTCATATGCTCTCCTTTCCTTCATTCTGAGACACACAGCTTGCCTGTCTCCCACAGATGGTAAGCAAGGAGGGCCAAAATTATTAAATGTATAATTAAATCTCGGTTAAACTCCTAATTAGCGCACATTTTTATAAGGATTGTAGCTTGCTTTCTAACACTAGATCCAAAAGTATAACCCTAGTTTAATTGGTGTTTTAGATTAGAACGTGCTTCCATTCCAGTAATGAAACTATAGTAGATAGTTGGCACTGGATTTGCTGCAGTTAGGCTTTCTTTCAGGTTTTCTTCTGGGAATTTTTGACTGTTTTGTAAATATCATGAGAAGGGTTACTGTGTTACAGGAAAATGATTAACAAGAGTTGTATTTCTTATTTTGCTGAAAATATTCTGTTACAAACAACATACAGTTTCCCGCATAATCAAAATACCTGGGGATGTAGAAAATTAGATCTAGCCTTGAATTTGTGGAAAGTAGAATTTTGGGATTCAGGTATTGAATAATGGTAATTCTGCAAAGGAAAATTTTCTGCAGCCAAAAGTGTCTGACTTACCTCTAAGCTGTCTCCATTGCTTAGTGCTAAGAATAGAACTATAAACAAAACAGTTAAATATGGTGCAGTTATATAAACCTGTAAAGCAATCTGAATATCAAATTAATTTTATTTATAACTGAATCACAAAATTAATAACAAAGGAGGGAAAACATGGAAAAATAGCAGTAAAAATGACATATCATTTTCCCCATGATTTTTTTTTTACAAATATGAGTACATATAATTTTAAAAGTTTATAAATTTAGAAATAATTAAAATGAATAAAGAAATTTCTCTGCAGTGTTGATTTGAAGTGGTACAGGACAGATGCAAGGTGTTATCTACTATACATAATTAGCATAAAATTTATTGCCAGGGGAAGTGATTCCTGTTATTATAAAAGACTTTATTTGGCCAATGAGAGAGACTATAAATAAGATTGATTTAATTGCATTAGATCAAAATTAACATTGCCTTATGGAGCAAATTAATTCTTATGTTCATTTCTCTAACATGGACCATATTGATCCAGAATAATTAAAATCCAGGAAGAATTTAATAATAACGGATGGAGGGTTAGTGTTGGCAATGACTAATCAGGAAATATATATACTAATTACCTTTGTTGAGATAGGTGTATGTAGGCGTATATAGGTATATATATTGTATGTAGCACATTTGAAATATTCTAAAAAATTTTACAAAACTCTTAAGTTTTGAAAGAAATTGCATAAAGTCATGGAATTTGCTGTGATAACATACAGTGATTAATGCTAATCTGAATTATTTTAATCCCCCTTTAAAAGATGGATCTATCAAAGTTATTAATCACCATAGTGACATAATCAATACAACAATATTTGTTTGGTATCAGTTATTGGGAAACAACAGCAGAAAGAACAATTAATGAAATTCTGTTTGCTGTACTTTAACTGATTGGCTACAGCAGATCCTTTGCTTTCTTTAAAAACTTCAATTGTTCCAGCAGGGTTCTTGTGTTTTAACATTTCCCCTCCTTTTGATTGTAATCTAGAAATTGAGATATATTTCCTCATTCCATGTAGATCATAACAGAGATTAAAATCATGCTGCTAATTATTTGTATTCTACAAAGCAAATTCCTTCAGCTGAGTCCATGCTCTTAGGACTCTCTCAGTGCTGTGCCTGTCTGTCAAAGGACTGGATTGATGTCAATGACCTTCAGTAAACATTGCAAGAGTTACATACTGAAAGTTGACTGATGCAGATGCATGAAGTGTTGACAATATGTAAACAGTTTGAATAAGCTGTCCTTCTTTGTAGCGAGACTAGGCAAGCAGCCCTACATGCAAAACAATGGGAACAGAAAGATACCTTGAAATGAACTTGTTGCGAAGTGTTATGTTGCTTGCTCTGTCTAGCTCAGTGACAAGAGAACAAATCTACATATCTAAATGCACATTCAGAATGTTCTTTGCAGTCAGTTGTAGATGCAGGCAGAATTACTGTGTCTGGTTCCAGAAGCGTTGCACAAAACTGCCAACTAATTTCATTCGGTTTAATCAATTATTTGGAGATTTGAAATCTGCTGCAGGAAAAATTGCCTCCCAAGATAGCCCATGAGATTCTTCTTACACAGAAGTAATTATGCTGAAATTATATTTTAAAAGCTGGTTTCATGTATTATCTTTTTAGAATGCCAAATGCAGATTGGGAAGAAAGCATGTCTTTAAAAGCAATGAGAGGAAATTGCAAGGGAAAAGAATTGCTGCCGAGAGAACTTTATTATCTAGTAAGACACATGATAAGCCAGTGAATGAGGCTTTCCCTTATCTCTCTGCAGGCTCATAGGTATAATCAGGCCTGCAGATAGGAGGTGTCAAGATTATTCAGGACTTTGTAAATGTACATAGGCCTTTAAAGATCAAAATCAGCACCTTGGATTGTATTTGGAAACAACTGGCTAACCAATGCAGTAGGCAAGCAATAAGGGCAATATATCCAGCCACTATTTGTGTATTGTAGCTATCCTTTCATATCATACCAAAAAAAGTGAAGGAATGCATTGGGGAGGTAAATTCAATATTTTGAGTAAATATTTTGGTGATTCTGCTCAAAGCGGATTCGGTCACGTTGTTGAATCAGCTCAACTTTCAAATGAGAAAGTTGTATTGAATGGTTAAAGGGGATCTAAATCAATTGGACATTTGAGAGTCTGGTGAAA